>CM033034.1:11709489-12046356 GCA_019207045.1 Branchiostoma floridae x Branchiostoma belcheri
ATGCAATATGGCTAAGAGTGTATTCTAGTCGGGCAAACTTGGTATCATTGAAAAGGGATCTTGGTACAGAGTTATAATCTGCAAACCGTTTCAAAATCGGGTGCTTACTTCCCGAGATATGACTTAAGCACTAACCGCTAGGGTTAGGGTTAGGGTTAAGGTTAGGGTTAGGGTAGTGCTTAGATGCAATATGGCTAAGAGTGTATTCTAGTCAGTCAAACTTGGTATCATTCAAAAGGTATCTTGGTATAGAGTTGCAATCTGCAAACCGTTTCAAAATCGGGTGCTTACTTCCCGAGAAATTACTTAAGCACTAACCGCAAGGGTTAGGGTTAGGGTTAAGGTTAGGGTTAGGGTAGTGCTTAGATGCAATATGACTAAGAGTGTATTCTAGTCGGTCAAACTTGGTATCATTGAAAAGGGATCTTGGTACAGAGTTGTAATCTGCAAACCGTTTCAAAATCGGGTGCTTACTTCCTGAGATATGACTTAAGCACTAATCGCTATGGTTAGGGTTATGGTTAAGGTTAGGGTTAGGGTTAGGGTAGTGCTTAGATGCAATATGGCTAAGAATGTATTCTAGTCGGTCAAACTATCATTGAAAGGGTAGCTCGGTACAGAGTTGCAATCTGCAAACCATTTTCAAATCGGGTGCTTATGCTTTGGACAAGATTGAGAAATGTGATTTTCAATACTACAACTCAAAAGTAAACCATCAAAATAAACACCGCGTTCTGTAATGATTATTTATTGTGACAATAGATAGTAGTCGTACAATACGTAAGTCGTTTGATTGAACTGCACTGATTCCAATCAGCACATAGATTATTAGTAGTAGAAGACTTTTTGTCCGTTTTTCACAGGTGACAGCGTGCCTTGTCCAAATGATGAAGTGTACAACGTATTACATCGGACTTGTGGAAGTAAGTTACATTTATGTTACAAATAGGCATCGTAATATACATGTAAAATACATGTCAACAATGACAATGAAAGATTAGAACAGCCCTGCAACACAATGCTTAGAACAGCCCTGCAACACATATTTGGCCCTGTGGACTGTCGGATACCTCAGGGGTACCTCCCAGTGTTTTTACGGGTAGGTCATCGCGTCTATTTTTCACCAAGTCCCGGCTTGATTTTAACTCAATAGCCTGGTAGCCACATGGTGACCAATTGGGCCACTATGGCCTGAAGGTGCCACAACAGCCATTGAAATGCCGGGAAAACCGCTTTTACCAATTGTGACCGAATCACTTTTTTTCACCTATAGCGATAAATTGTATTCTGTTTGCAGATATCATCCCGTTGTTCTCAGACAACCCTGTCCTCCACCCTCCTGAGTATGACGTCAGCGCAAATCAAGTGACGTTCACGTGCCAGGTTGAGTACGACCCTGATGACGTCACTGCCTGGTTTGACGTCATGTTCCTGTTCGATAATGAGTACTTTCCGGACGTGCCTAACGTGACCCTGACGGCCGGGAAAAGGCGCGCAAAGATGGACGCCAGTCATCTGGGTCTGAACCAGCTGTATCCAAACTTGCCTGTCACCTGGCCGTCCAAGATGGGGAAAGCTGTAAGCTTGTAACCAAGATATTTAGATATGGAGTAATACAATTTGATGCTATATTGTCTTGATCATGATTACTGACCATATGTTCTGTGTTCAACCAGCCCTTCTCCATATATTTGATACCACTGACATGTTTTTCCCGCCAAGGTTTCATGTCAAGTGAGGTCATACTGGGAAGATACCCCGGATGTAAAAAGTGAGTGGCGTCAAAGCAACTCTTACTGGACAGGCATTGAGGTATCGTCGGTTTTTATATTTCACAACATTAAGATAAATCGAAATGTAATAAGATTTATTCATAGCCGTAATTTTGCTACTACGTTGTGTTTTATATCTGTTATAGTACAGATGGGTTTGGATATACCTAGTCCATGAAGGCAACACATCTAGGTAATAAGACACACAAGGTAACAGTTGATAAGCAACTGGATAGATGTCTTGAACATTAGTCACTGACTTGACTTGACTAGACTGACGAAAAGTACATGTTGTCATAGACGTCTGAAATATCTGACCGTTTACAAAATCTATTCATTTGCTTTAGCAACTGTTGTATTGTGTAGAATTTTCATCTTCAAAGTCAGAATTAAGACTATTAGTAAAGAACCATGCGGTCAATCTTTCTGTAAGAGTTTTTCCAACCAAAACTATTTTTTGCTGATTTTCTCATTGTTTGCTCCTTTACCATCTTACCAGGCAGAAAACGTTGTCGTCATCGAAGAGTCTGCTGACCACTACAAGTTTGAGCTGACCAGTACCGTCCCGTTCGTCTGTAGAGGCGGGGTGCAAAGGGCCGGGCAGTGTTACGTAGACGTTCCCCTGGCCTTCGACGGAAACGACGACGACGTCTGCGTAGCTGAAGGATGTCACGTGAGATTCTACGCCGAAAGGTGGTCGGATACGGAACATAGACTGAAAGCGGAGGCCATCTTGGTTGCCGTAAAAGATGGCCAGTGGGACGGAGACAAGCACATGCTCATCAACTTTGGACGGATCACTCACGCTCCGGTGTCGATCAGAGAACCTCACATCTTCCACGGCTACACGCCTCAGTTCAACATCCAGGTACGGACTTTCAATGGTTTGCAATGGCGTATTTACTTCAAGATTTTCTTTCATGTCAATTGTGAATTCAATCAATAGGGATTATTGGTTGCTTTGTAGGAAAATATTTTGTTATTCAATTACTTGATGTTTTGTATTCAGGGATATTTGCAGATGATACTCAATATGTCATTTTATATTTCGTCTTTGTCAGGTCCGAACAGTGGATTCCGTCGAGGCATCGTGCACGTATTCTGGCGACCCCCATGGCATTACGTTCGACGAGCTCACAGGGTAGGTACAACTCATACTTTGTGTTAGATGCTACCTATATAGAGAAAGCAAATATATATTCGATATAGTCTTACATAGTCTTAACTTCATATATACAGAATGTCTGAATAGTTCAGATATATCATTGCCTTAACCAAACGTGACATTGAATGTTCACATACTTTTTCAGGAATTGGCTTAAACAAATCCACGTGATATTACCTGGGGAATTCGTTCTCTACAGGAGTACAAGACCAGGCCGAAAGTTCGAAGTAAGTGGCCATGATGATACTAAGGCTACCTTGTCACATCACATTACAGCGTTTTTGAACAAAGACACACACACAAAATTACGTTCCTTTTACAATACTTAATGCTTCTACTAGTCTCTTCGATATTTCATTCATCATAATACCCTGCTCTTGACGCCCCCTCTCTGCCGTATCCAGGTCCACTCCCGACACAGACGGTGCCGCTGGGATTTCGACATCTCCTGTAACTGCGGCGCGGCTATCCGCGAGGGGAACGACGCCGTGATCGTGGACTACTGCCACAGGACTTCACCAATGATCCGGTACAAAACAGCTACAGGAGGGCCGCTCTCTCCGGGCGTTATAGTCAACCAGGACAGGAATGGACGGTACATCAGGGTAAGGAAATGTCATATTCTCAGACTACTGGCGTTTAGAGTTGCCGTCGTAATGTGCCTGAAAGTTAGTTTTAAAGCAGAGTTTATAACATAAGGAGCTAGAATTGTTGTAACAGTGGAGTTCATGTGCCGCCAAACTGACCATGCGAAATGGGTCTCACCCTTTTTGTCGTAACGGTTTAGCGCGTTAGGTTTTTGATCTGGCGGCCCGGGTTCGAATTCAAGGGGCCAGGAGACTGTTTCTACTCGCCTCTTACACTGTTACAGGTTACGATGCCTTCTGGAGCCTATGTGGAAATCATAGGCTCTGGTTTCGTCACCCTCCGTGTCCACGCGCCGGGGATAGACAGGGGGTACACCGAGGGGCTCTGCGGGACTTTCGACGGGAACCCTGCCAATGATGCCATGATGCCGGACGGTACCATTTCTACTCACCACATCTGGCCCGACTGGCACAGGGATTTCTCCTATGCCTGGCGGTAAGCAAGACGACAACATATCAAATGAAATTGTGCTGTACTCCATGATATAGTGAAAACAATAGCCTAACGACAGAGTGCAGAGCTGCATTCGTTAACCAAATCACCAATACTTTATTTCATAGTTCCTGGATGGGCGATTTCTGATTTCTACATTTGTTTTCAGAATCCAACCTGGACAGAGTCTGTTCGATGTTGAGTGTCTAGACGAGGTCAGCAGCCCCGTGTCCGAGTCAGAGTTCTGCACGTGTGGGGAGGGGAACAGAATCGAGTGTAGCCCGACTAAAACACGCAAAACCAACAACCTGAACGCCGTTTTCAACACCATCCAGCCACACCAAGACGCAAAGAACAGAAACTGCGCAAGGAGAAGAAAGAGAGACCTTGACAGCATCGAAGACGACCCAGACTTGTATAACGACGACGTTGACACTACGCAGTACGAGTTCGACTACGCCCTGGACTCGGAGCCGGTCGTCAACAGCATGTGGCCAACTCCGAACAGAGGAATAACAGAGGAGGAAGCGAGAGGAAGGTGTCAAGGAGGAATCTTGAACCTGACCATTGCTGAAGACTGTCGGGATGTGTACGGTGTTGACATCTTCTCCGGAGTGGACTTCTGCATGGCGGATGTAAAAGTGAGTCTCATCTTGCTCTTATAAATGCCCTCAATGTTAACAGTAAGTACATACTGTATTTAACTGAAATTGGATATGTGAAACAGATAGTCATACATGTATATGTCCTTTTTGTAGGTAACGGAGGATTTCCAGTATGTTGACATCATCGTGCAACAGATTCAGGCCGAATGTGCTGAAAAAGCCTACAACAATGTCAGTTTGTACGAGACCAACGAGAACGGAACAGCGGTGCCTCCAGCCTTCATCACCGAGAACCTGTGTCCGCGCCAGTGTAGTAACCAAGGCCGGTGTGTGAACAGTACGTGTGAGTGTAACCATGGTTACACGTCTGCAGACTGCTCCATACAGATCGGCAGGCCTCCAGTCGCGCTGGAACTCCCCTCGGACGGGCTGTGTGACGTCAGGAGTCGGCCCTGTATGAAGACGTCCTTCTTCAGCGAACCCGTGATGGACTCGGAGAACCTGACCTGTAGGGTCACACAAGTTCAGGTTCGCTTGGTTCTCATAACGTTTCTTTTGCTTACATTATTATTAGTGTGTTGCTTTCATCCATAATCATTACAATGGTTCTTTCTTCCTCTGTCAATTAGATACAATTTGGGATAAAGACTCAAGCCAACTCCAGCGGCCGGTCCGAGGCGACGTTCCGCAGTTTTGGGGAGGTGTCGTGCGCCCTCCCCAGGTCTCCTGTACGGGACGGGACACCTGACACCAAGGAAGGCGCGGTGGCTCATGGGATGCTGGTGTCCGTTAGTAACGATGGAGAACGGTTCAGTGAGGAGTTGTTCTTCACTGTGTACGACTCCGTCTGTCAGGAATGTACTCAGGGAGGGGACTGTACGTGGAAGGTATGTTCTGATTTAATTTTTTCATGCAAAATCAACATGACTATGAACTAATCCAAAGCTGCTGTTGTGAACTTGATTGTTTTCTTAGGGAGTATTGTAACTTGTATTTTCTATTCGTACAGCCGAACACCTGTATCATCCGAGGACACTGTTTCAGGGACGAAGAGGCGAATCCTAACGACTGGTGCCAGCAGTGTTTGCCTGCCCTTTCCAACTCAACGTGGACAAGTCGACCAGGTACCGATTAGTATTCTTTTGCACTGAAGCATTCATTTTAATATAGACCATCAATTTCCGTAAATGATGTTCTGTATTCTGTGTAACATATACAGTGTAAATATTCCACCATTTTACCATCATTTCTCTTCAGTCAACGTTGCTCCAAGGCTCACGACGCCCGCCACAATCCGAAAACATGTCGGTGAGAATCTGGCAATGACTTTGACCGCCGAAGACCCCGAAGGAAGACCCGTAACATTCCGTCTGACAACGTCAGGAGACCGTGACTTTACCGTGCAGCCAAACGGACAGCTGGATTGGACAGCAGATGACGTCAGCTCTGCTTCTATCAACGTCACAGTTGAAGACGAGTGCGGCGCGTCATCCGAACAGACGTTCCACCTCACCACAATGTCGTGTCCTTGTGAGAACGGAGGGTCCTGTGTGCCCGATCCCAACATGCCCCGCGGACAAGGCTTCTACACCTGCGTGTGTCCTGGGTACACCGGGGCCGTGTGTGAAACTGAGCTGGACGAATGTCAGTCCAGCCCGTGTGTGAACGGAACCTGTACCGACCTCGTCAACGGTTATAACTGCACCTGCGTGGAAGGATACATCGGTACCCGGTGTGACGTGAGTGTAAACAACAGGTGCGCCCTGGCCCCGTGTTTTCCCGACGTCTCCTGTATCAACTTAGAGGATGGGGGCTACTCGTGCGGACGGTGTCCTGAGGGATACGTCGGGAATGGGTACCAGTGCGAAGGTAACGCTAGCGTTCGTATGTAGCGTCTACTCAGTCTAGCACTTAAAAAAATAATTCTTCAGTGATTTTCATGTTCCATAGTTTTGTGGATATCTACAAATATAGTTATGACCATAGATATCAAATCATTTCTTTCATTAAACAGATATCGATGAATGTAAGTCTGGTATCCATGGCTGCCAGCACGGCTGTAACAACCTTCCCGGAACATACAAATGTACCTGTCCGGACGGCTTCGTGCTGATTGGTCAGGACTGCTTAGGTAAGACCTTTTCAAAATCCTAACATTGCAGTTATTGATTGCATGGGTATCTTACTGTTACAATAGCATGTTTCACTCTTACCCGAGATTTTTTCTTACCCTAGCAAATTATAGGTTGACCTTATACAAATGTGTATCAAAAGTATTCTCCCAGCATTTTACATTACATTTTGTGACGTGTTTCCCCATTTTTGAACAGATGTGGACGAGTGTTCTCTAGAATTAGACGACTGCTCACACTCCTGTACCAACACGAATGGCTCCTACACGTGCGGGTGTCCTACAGGGTATGAGCTTAACCCAGACGGAAGGACATGTAACGGTAATTATTTCATTTACATATGCGGTAACGGTACTTAAATGACAACGACCTTTTCATGTATTTCTTCGTCAATAGTTAAACAGTTAAACACTGGATATTGATTCCTTTCCAACCAAATTACCTTTATCTCATGGTAGTTATGTTATATTCTAGATGTAAGATATTATTATATTTCAGCCATACCATAGGTATGGTGAAATATATTGTATTCGTAATGTTTCTTTCTTTCTTTCTTTCTCCTGTCAAATTTTCAAAGCGATTCATCTCCGCCGTTTCTGGACCAAATGACTTGAAATTTGGCACAAGGGTAGAGTGGACCAATACCCAAATGTGTTTTTTCATTTTTTTTCATATCTACTCCTAAAATGATTTTATTTAGGTTTTATTGCAACTTTTGGACCAAAACTGTATATTTTGGCCCCCTGTACCATGGTATTACATCCAAATGACCTGAAATTTGGCACAGAGGTGCCCTAGATACTTATTCAAAGGATCCATGTATAATATGTGGTATAAATCTCTTCAAAATGGCTCCTTAAGGAGGTTTTTGTGGGAGAGTTTAGAATAGGTAAGGTTGGAGTGCCGAGGTCAACGACCTCTAGGTCATTCTGGTGTGTCAGGGCCACAGGTGTGCCAGGTAGAACCAATTATCTACCTACCTACCTAGTCCATAGACATCCAGGTGGTTGGTGGACAAGGTAAATCCAATTAATGGCCAGCCAATGAGCGAGCTTATTTTGCTGGAAGAGTCCATTGTTGGACAGGGGGTGTATTTTAAAATTTACTTTTACACTTTGGTGATAATGCTAATGTTTTTTTTAGCGGAAATGTTTTCGCACTGATCCACTTGACATTAGACTACTACTGGGACAGTCCATTTTTACACATAGGGGGGATTTTAAAAAAATCAGTTTTGGACATGGGTGATGATTCCGAATTCCATTTGTTGAATGGAAGTTTACCCCAACCTGAAGACTGTACATGAGGAGGATTCGGCAGCCAATCAGCAAGCGTTGTGTTATCTGGAAGAGCCCATTCATGCACGGGGGACTTTTTTAAAATTCAGTTTTGGACTGGGTTGCTTCTTATACAAAAGGCCATGTACTGTGAGTATTTCTGGACTTGTCTATTGTGCAATTTCAAACAGGGTGAGCTGGGAGATTCCATTCTTCGACGAAGGGGGTATTTTTTTTAAAATTCATTTTGTGGACTTTGCTGACTGTTTTAGCTGATATATTTTTGGATCGCTCCACTTTACATAGGGGTATAACAGGAAGAGTCGATTCTTGCACAGAGGGGGGATTTTTTTCAAATATGGTTTTGGACGGCTGATGATTCCAAATTCCATTTCTTAGCGGAAGTGTTTTTGGAGTCGTCTATTTTTTTGAGTCCATTCTTGAAGGGGTTTTTGTAAGATTCATTTTTGCTCATAAGTGTGATTAGTAGTTAGAAGTCATTTTAAGCAGAAGTGTTCCATTTTTGCACATGAGTGATTTTAGAACAGTCTATTGTTACATGAGGAGGGAGATGGCTGAAATATGCTGTATTTGCTCTCAAGCAAATGTCGGCCTTTCTAGTTCATATAAATTTTCAAAAACATCCTACCATCCTAACATCCTGGAGCTTGGACATTGTGCTTATTATGCTCTTCGATTGTCATAAGCAAATTGACTACATTATTGTTACTGATTATGTCTACTCACCATTAGTATTTTAACTATTGGTATTTACTAATTACATACACTATTGCAGACGTAAACGAGTGCGCCAGCTCCCCCTGTCAGAACGGTGGGGAATGTCAGGATGGAGTCAACCAGTACTCATGTTCGTGTGCCCGCGGCTGGGTTGGAGCTCATTGTGAGGAAGGTGTGTGTCTTTTCTTCTTCCTTCTTAGCCTAAATTTTACTTCATTCTTTCATTTTGTCTTGCTGGGTGATCATGATGAAATAGATATGTTTTCTTTCTGTTTCTTACACTGCACAAACTCCATACAAGCGTTAGTGATTGAATCGTTTTTCATTTTCAGACGTGGATGAATGTAGGCTGACTAACCACGGCTGCCACGAGTGTAACAACACCCCGGGCAGCTATGAGTGTTCATGTAGGGACGGGTACGCGGTGGGGACCGGCGGGACATCATGCCAAGGTCAGTACAAGTCAGGGTTGTTGGACACCATTGTGACACCTGTTACATGCCATATGTTTGATAACATTCATTCTCAAATCTCACTAACTCGCGCCAATGATGGTAATATAGAAGAACTTTATTGCACGACAGTTGTACTCGGCACAATGTATGGCAATAACTATTCCACAAAATAGAGGTATAGAATATATAACGTTATTACATACTATCAAATTCATAGCCGGGTAAACCTTTGATGTTATAACGTGTAATCTTTATTTCTGCATGTGTACTTTTTTCGCACCAGATGTCAATGAGTGTCTGCTAGACGACGCTGTGTGCTCGTACGTGTGTATCAACACGGAGGGTAATTACTACTGTATCTGTCCACCTGGGTACATGCCTGAAACAGACGAATGTTGTAAGTATAAGTTTCCCTTCTTTGAAGTAAAACATGTGGTTTGGTACTATTCCACAAAATATCCTGAAACTATACGCATAAGACATAAATATTCAAATCCGCAGTGTCGGGTTTATATGTTGTATCTATTTTAGGTTCATATGTCCTTATAGCCTAAATTCTTTGTTTTGATGTTTTGATGTCGTGACTTGATACATACTTTAACGCTTCTTTCAGATCTTCAGCCGACAGACCCACCAATACAGCTGTCCTCTGGTATGTAGGACATACTAAACATAGATATCCATATTCAAAAGATTTAAAGTTTTTGTCATGTACATTTATTTTATTACAACTATGCCAGTAAGACCTATATATGTAGCAGCAACACTAATATTGTCATGTTGCGTGCATTCAGATAATTAGGAAAAAATACTAACATATATATATTATTTTTTCAAAGCGATCGCGGATGACTGTAGGGAGACTCCATGTACAGTTGAACACCAGGCATGTGTGGAGAATGGAGGAACCTACAGCTGCCAGTGTGCTGTGGGATACTACTTCGTAGTCATCGGAACTACGGACAAATGTAGAGGTATATAAAACAATGTTACAACTTTCTGACATGTTTGACTGCTATGATAGCTTACTACATCTCTCGCGCAGGAAAGTTTTCTTCTTCTATCTACTATACAAAATGTAATGATCATTTGGAACTTCTAGAAACTCTCTTTCTTACAGCAGATAACTAGCTCTTCTCATTAGAATTTTGTCACGTATTCTTTAGAATCCCTTACGTACGAAGCTGAGCTGACAATCGTTGAAATTGGTGGCGTAAAGCAGAGCTTCACAGCGGAGTTGGGCGATACAGAGTCTGAAGACTTCATGAGGACGTCGTCAGTTGTTAAGGATGCGGTAAGGAGCTCCTTCTCATGGTATCCTTCGTTATTGAATTAATTGGCATATTAACATAAATACATACGTCATATCTGCATACGCAGGACAATATTTTTGTACATTATTCCAAAAGTGAGACCCATTCATAAATGTGCTGTAATCCTTATAATGTTATTGATGAAATTTTATTGTACTGTACTTGTATGTAGTTTAGTATCTATATGTAGTAGCCATTGCCATACATTGTATCCTGTACAACTGTCGAGCGATAAAGTTAATTCAATTGTTACATATTTTGATTGATTTTTAGTTCTCTCATAGTTTCTATAGTCAGAAGTAGAAAGTCAAATATTTTGCGAATCCTCGTGCAAATGATTAAGTGCAGGTATAGCAAATTATTGAAGGTCAATTGAAAATTGTTACACTGTTTTATACTTTGTGTGTCTAATGCTAGGTACCATTCTATGACACTAAAACATATCAAACTTATCTTCTAGCTTGACGAACATTTCGAGGTCGGTAGCCTGGCTGGACGGTACAAAGGAGTGAAGATCAAATCCTTCCGGGCAGGAAGCGTCATCGTCTGGTTTGATCTCTACCTGTCCCAGGGCCCTGCCTCCGTCAGCACGGTCACCGGGGCGTTCTACGGGAACCTACGAGGAAACACCTTCGGGTCGTCCCGAGTTTCAATCCTGCCATCGTCTCTGAGGGTTTCTGAAGTCGGTATGTTTCCGCTATCAGTTATCAGTTATCGTACCTGATATCATTGACTATTTACAGTGGTAACCTAAATTGGCTAGACCCGAACCAACATTGCTTCGTTTTTGTTTGTTTTTTCGTTTTTCCTTTCAGGGATCAGTACAAGACTTTCAAATGTGGTCTTACTAGTGACATACAATGTATGTATTTAGGTGAAATCTTGAACCCTTGATTAGACATAGATATACAACGAAAGGGTATTAAAGGAAATAGATGCGTTTGCTTGTGTGTGTTTCTGCAGCTGAAGATGACCTGCATACCCCCTGGTACAAGGAGCCGTTGTACCTGGCACTCGTGTGTGTCGGCTGTGCTGTAGGTGTGACCATCGCTGTGGTGGTGCTGATGTGTTACTACAAGAACAATAGACTCGCCCGTCAGAGGAAACATCACATCGCTGATGATAGCAACGGAAATGGCTTAGAGCCCGTCCAACTGCAGGAGCTGCGTGGTGAGGCGAACAAATCCTTTGATGATCTTCAGCCGGTCAAGCTCAACTTCGTCGCACCGATGTACCAGTAGGGGCTTTTGCTGTAGAAATATTTAAGGTCAAACGTAATAAGTGTGTTTTTGGTTTGTATCCAGCAGAGGTTTTGTAACACTAACAGTGACATAGTTGTTTGTGCTTGGATCAAAATAAGTTAAGTTAAATCACTATTGGGGCTTGAAAGACTCACTCGTGTGAGTAGTAACGTTACGTATGTTTCCTGGTTGTATTCAGCAGTTTTTGTAACACTATAGTTATAACAGTGACATAGTTGTTTTGCTAGGTTCAAAATAAGTTAAGTTGAATCACTGTTACCCTTGTTCAACTTGAACGTATTGTTCCATCGCTTTGTCCTTTTATAAGTGTCGGACCATCATGGTCAAACTTTGACTTTTCAACGTGTGCAGATCTAAATATGGGAGGTGATCAAGATATCGATGGTGGTGATTTTACTCAGTCAATGTGATCTTGCGCCATTGTACTGTTGGTGGTAGTACCATCAAGCTACGTTTGATCACTTAGTGACGTGTACCCTTATGAAGAATGCCTGTGTGTGAATTTCTTGTGAATTGTGTTTTATGACTAAGTCTAGCATAACAGTACTAGTTTTTGAAGCGTGACTAGACATGTAGTTGTTCACACTGCCATTGTGCATGTATGCAATAGGACCCTTTTAATTAATGATCAATGATCAATCTTACTATATTTTTTCTGGTGATGGTAGACCGTGATTGTCCCTAAATTGATGATATAGAATCTGATACACCGATAGATACATGTAACGTTACTTACTCTCGCATATGCACAGAACAATGTTGACAATCTGACACTATGCATGATTTTGCATTTGACTGTGTGCACTTTAATTGCATTTCTAAATGAGTTGGAACGTTACGAAAATCACCAGACTCTTTTATTTTGTCAGCTGCTCAATACATAGTAGTCTGTACAACAGAAACATGCTGATACTATGGATCTTCATTTGTCTTTGAGCAATCACAAAACACGTTTTTGTGTATCTCTATGTCATGAAATCTTATGTAGATATCGAGTATTTCATAAAATAATTTTCCCACAAACATGTCGGTGATACTACTAGTAGTACTAGTATGTCACGAATACTCAAAATGGACACCAGAACTTAACACTTCACTTAGCAGCATCATTTTGGTGTATCTTTCTGTTTGTTTGTCTGTGGGCATGTTTCAGACTTAAAGTGAAAAGAATTGAAATCTCTGATTGCCTTGCTTCTTTATTTCTTTCTTTATTTCTTTATTTGAATTTACCACATGCAAAAACAAGTGGAAGGGAGGACAAAACAGGTGTATCAACACCTTTACAAGTTGTCCTCCCAAACCTGAAATGATAATAGAAAACAATACGAAACCAAATCAAACAATAAACATTAGACATCGAAAGTCAGTAGACATGAATATACAATTCGGTGACAATTATACACAGAATATTGCTTGTTTGACCTGTTGTACTTGAATGTGGAGAAACTACGTCAACGAGGCAACGGTTTGAAAGTTAGAAAGAGGCAAAACTGCTGCAATTTGATATCAAGTCGATAGGGGCGCTACTCACCGTCGCCCTTCAGATATAGGGCATTCTCGCCTCTACTATTATTGTGCATTTCACGGATGAGCTCACATGACACAGAACCGTTGATTCTTGTGCCACACATCTGTCATGATCCACCCCTCTGAAACCTCCCGAATGGAATAACCCTAATTATGGACGAGTAAACACAAAACCTGTTTTCTGAGTGACCGCACCACTTTGCTCCATTTGCAATCAGCTGTAGGTCAGACAATAATATTTCTTCCTCGGGGAAAGTTACACTCAGGACTATTCGAGGCACAGTTTTATCCAACATGACACTTGTTCGGTATGTTGCACTATGTACGATGATCGCTGTTGCTGCTACAAATCCAGAGGTAGAAGACAAACTAACTGAGATGAACGCCGATCTGCCAGAAAACAAACAGGTCTCGTTCCACGTTGCCATAGAAATCCCCGCCAGATATGCAGAATGCTTCTATCAGTATGTGGGAGAGCGTGCCAAGCTGTATGTGGACTTCAAGGTAAGATGCACGATACATTGTTTCAAAAAAACACTTTGTAAAGCAAATCAGATAAAATCTTTGTGTTAATTCTTATGATCTTTTAAAGTAACAACTAATCACCCCCCTCCATGTCTGGTGTTTATCGTCTTTGGTTTGGCTTATTCGGCTGTATAAAGAGAAATACAGCCAGGGCTACCCAACTAACCAGTGGCTATTATCCAGGGCTAGCCCTGGTAACACTTTTTAAGCTACATGTATAATTACCAGGTTCCCAACTCCACTAGACGGGGATTGCCCTGCGACCTTGCTACGAACTAACTTGAATTGAAACCCCTGACTTGGAATATCATACAAATTTAAAATTCTGAATGAAAAGACTATTAAAAAACGTAAAAGAGTAGTGATTCAATCTATAAAATCACCCGATCACCCGCTCGGTCACAACAAGGTCGCAGAGACGTCGCCGCCTATTGGAATAGGGTTATGATTGCGTAGTACACCACTGAAGCACTAACTCCTTCTGTGTGTTCTGTACAGGTGCTAAGGGGATATGGCACGGACCAAAATATAGTCATGAAAATGTTCGACCCAAATGAAGAAGAGATAGCTGAGCGGATAGGTAATTCTGGAGAAGAAGAGCGAGACCTTGGAGAAAGAGATAATCTTTGTAAGCTGACAATGCTCTTTTAGATTAGACAAATATGATCAAATATTTAATTGGTATCAAGCCCGGAAGACGACCATACTCGTGGTACGATGCACTGTTGTATGTAGGCAAAAAGGGACGTGAATCAAGTGATATTGTAACAGTGACAATAACCATATGCTGTAATTAACAATGATTGATAGTAATCGTTTCTTTTGTTGTAAAATATCTTCAGGCTTGGCATTTCTATGGGCTTTTTTTTATCAAGATAGAATAATCACTGGTTCTTTGTATCTAATTTTCTTACTAATCTTCTTACTGCTATCACTGCATGGTACACAAAGGGTACATGTGTATGGTTTAAGTTTGAGTTTATTACGATCTATAATCAGCTTGACAATGTAAGGAACAGCGAGAAGATTATTGCTGGACCTAGCAGCGCATTTTGGACTAATGCTTGTAGCCTTTTACAGCTTAAACTTCATCATCATCAGCTTAACTTTACATAGCTGAAATTTTGCGAAAATTTTCTCTGGTACTCAATGGATCATTTTGACTCCCAGTGGGGGACCTTTGCGCCTCGTTGAAAATCGAAAAATCTTGAGATTTATTCTAAAATCTTGAGATTTAGTGGTAAATCTTGAGATGTTACGAATCAATCATAAGATTTTTCATGAGAATCTTGATATCTTTTTAATAAGTCTCAAGATTCTCTCAAAAGATCTCAAGATTTTTTCAAGACACTTTCAAAGCATTTAAAGATGCTTTTTAAAAATCTAAGATACAAAATGTTTTATCTCAAGATGTTTCTTAGAAATTTAAAATGTCTCAAGATTTATAATGCCATCGTGACAGAAATTTTAGGTTACATTCTGTTTTTCTTCACTATTCGTGACCTTATGTTTTTTTTTAATTCAGTCATTTTGTATTAATCAATGATATCTGTTTCAAATCACCAGCTCTGGGTACCTACAGGATTTGTTTCTACAACTTGGATAATCTGTTCAGCCGGCTGGTGGACCTGAACGTGCGTGTGAACAGTGTGGACTGGTTCGAGTACAAAGAGCACCTCCCGGAGGACACGTTAGAGGACCTGGACAAAAGTCGCATCGTAGTAAGTTCAATTACCGATAGTTTGTTGTAGAAATTGTTGAATGCTTCTTTCAGATTTGATTTTAGTCCATTTATTTAGTACAGAATTATTTTTTACGTGAGATTCAATAAACATATTTTGGTAAAAGAAATGGGAAATTGGAGGGGTTTTTTACCAGTAAATTTTTTTTTAAATCTTCATCTGCATCTATATAGCCGGTATAACCACCCACCAGGCCGTGATGCTATATACATTTTTGTATTTCGTCTCCTAAAACAGGAAATGTGACATAAGCATTACTGGTTTTGATCGCCCTGAAGAGGATTGTAGATGATCACCGAAATAATTAAACGTCGGCTGTGATTGTACAATTAGATGTCAAGGAACCTTGATATCCAGTGATTTTCCAACCTGATAAAATTATTCACGGATCTGTTTTTATCTATCGATCAGGAGTCCCTGGACAGGCTGCTCGGTTCCCTCGACCACGTAAAACTACAAGCAACAAGGAACAGACTAAGTCTGACTGTGGACTCCCTGAGAGCGGAGGCGAGCGTCAGCTATGTGGACCACATGGCACTGCTGAGCTGCCTGCTCATCATAGGGTCAGGGCTCATGCAGGTCTACTTCGTTAGAAAGCTGTTTGAAACACCGAATGTTCGGGGCACAACCAACAAGGCGTGATAAGGGGTTCCATATAATGAAGGTCGACATGTTAAAAGAAAAAGTCAGTCTGTCAATTTTGTACCTCAAAGATGGTTAGAAGATGAAATGCACTTCATTGTTTGCTGTACCATGTAGGTTAATTGTAGAAATATACTCTATTTAGTTGCTACGGTGGAAACTAGATTCCCTCACTTTAGACATATGAGAAGCGCTGACAAATTCATATTCTTCATACGTTTTGACGAACTGACTATTGCTAAACCCATACAGTCCTACATTTCCATCATTGTCAAGAAGCGAGAAGAAGCCGAATTGCTGTGTTCAGGGTTGTAGCCAGCCTGAAATCATTTTCAGTCCCCTTGATTTTGAATGGGAATCCTATCGAGCACCGAAGGTACGGCGTGACGGTGCGCGTCATTTCTAGGGGGCCTGGGTACAAATTTTTTTTTTAAATCAAGACCCTCTGAAACACTTTTTCCTGCATTTTGAGGTGCAAATTGTGCTTGTTGACTAATGTGTTCAATGGCATCTGTTTTGGTGAAGAAGAACACATGGGTTTCAGTTTTTTTATATCTTTACATATCAATTTTTGTCTGTCCCAAGGGACGGAATGGGGAAAAAATTTTCAGTCCCCAGCTGCAAAATTCCGTCAAAGGACTGAAGGACAGGTGCTGGCTACAACCCTGGCTGTGTTAGATTAGATATGTGATACTTTTATATCATACATGTTTTGTCTTTTCTGTGATCTGTACTTAGCTCGGTTGGAAAAAAATGTACAATAAAAGTCTTCATACATTCATACATTGTAATAACAATGAATGCGATGATTGCCTGAGCTAAAAAGTGGACATTATTCTCGTCCTCTTGTATTCACTGGGGTAGGTTGGTTTTGGAAGAAAAGGAAAACAGGATATTATTGATTATTCTTATTTCGTTTGTTTGTTTGTTTGTTTTATCTGTTTTCGTTTATTCACTTGTTTGCAGTAAGGTTTGATTACGATCACAGCATTTAAAATCGATTCTATAAGTAGTACATGGCAAGTGATTTACCAAAAATCTACATGTATTTGCGTCTTTTCTCGGTCATGCGAGATCATGTGTGTACATGCGCCTGTGTGTTTTCTCTACCATTAAACTCTATTTGTATGGAACATGCACTCGTTTGTAAGTTTTTGTTATAAACGTCTGCTTTCTCCTGTAACGTTATACAGCTATGTTTTCTCAAAATATGCTATTTTATATGTCTTAGTTCATGGGGTGTGGTGCTTTGCAACAAGATGTAGGGAAACTTTAACCATGGCATGAGATATTCAAGAAATATGAAATTTATGTCGGAAAATTGTATTTCTTACCCACACAATAGCCACAATGGTGTAGTATCGAGCGTCTTGTGATCACCAAGGTACCACACAATCCCAAGACTATTGCAATTTTCAAAAAGATCAACAGGTGGCACGGCACTGTTTGATATAGGTGAATACTCAAATACTAAATCATGGCATAGATTCATGTGTGTTCGGCAGAACAGACTTCGGTGTATTAAATTTGATACTATGACAGAAAAATCAATTAAACGTTACACCGTTTCTTTCTTTAAATGGCCAATTACATTATAAGCTAGAGTTAAAGGGGGGAAAGAACATTTTACACTATGCAAAACTACAAAAACCCCGCCCACATTTTTCAGCACTGGATTCCCACCAGCAGCCAAACAAAACAGACTAGGTATCTGCTAGGGTCGGTCGGATTAACGACAAGACAACTAAGAATCATTTGTAAGAACATAAGAATCGTAAAGAAGTTTTCTTCACTCGAAATATAACGCACCTGTCAGTTGTCTGACTCTAACTATCTTTTGTGTATGAAGAATGTGTATTTCGTTACATAATAGATAACCCAAACGATAGTTGTCTCACTCTATCCATTGTGTATGAAGAATGGAAGTTCTCCTTGCCTAACAGTAGATGACGCACTTATATTCAAACTACGTCTAGTAACTTTTAATGATATTCTTAGACATTTAGACTTTAGACTGCTTTTCATAGAGTCAAGAAAATTGCATATGGAGTCAAGAAAAGTTGGTAGTTGTATCCTAAGGGACATATCAATTTCAGAGCAAAAGAGTGATAATGTTGTCGGTGTACACCATCTATTTGCATATCAGGGGGAATTATTCCTTTTATCTATCTATGCGATAACGTCTTACATCATTTAAGAGCTGTAGCTCAAATATTATTTGTTTGAAATTATATAGGACAGGTCCTTTTCACATAACCATGTTTCGATTCCATGTCAGCAACATCAGCAATATCTCAAAACAAGCCAAGGTATCTAATAACATATGTCTCTAAAATGATAATACACCCCTCCCCTCCCTATATGGAATAATCCTAATTGTCTCTTTAAGTATTCTGCTGACCTCCCGATGTTCTATATGGAATAACCCTAATTGTCTTCGAAAATAGTCTGCTGACCAACAAAGCCGGTTTTTCATGTTCCGATGTTCTTTTAAGTAGGCTAGACAACAATCCCCTCACACAGTATTCTGCAACACTCGAGCACGAGACATCACCAAGATGAGTCCTGTTCGGTTTTTCGTATTCTGTGCGATGATCGCTGTCGGTGCTGGAAACGTAGAGTTGAGTGAAAGACTAGATGAGCATAACCAAAAAATGGAACCCCATAATAGGGAAGTGTTCTTCCACGTAGCTATCGAAATCCCGCCCAGAAAGATGGAATGTTTCTTCCAACATGTAGGTGAAAATGCCGAGCTGAAAGTCAACTTCATGGTAAGAAAGCATATTGGGTTTCCTTTGAGTTCATAATTCTTTTTCAATCGTTTGTTAATCTAGTGAAAGTCCGAGTTCCGTAGATTGTTTGCTCTTTTTATATCCAGTAATCTCCGTTTTTATCTAGTCGTAGAGATTGAATTGTATTTGGATTGGAAACCTGCTATATCATTTCAAGCTATCTCTTGAGGTAACTCTTGTTTCCCTCTTAGGCTAGCGTCACATTATTTTCATTCCATTTCACACATCTTATGTGGGGAAAAATCTTCCAACCTTGAGCGTTTATTTCGATCATTTTATGTGTTTTGTAGGTTTTGGAGGGAGCCGCGATCGACCAAAATATTGTGATGAAAATGTGGGACCCAAATGGTGAAGAAATCGAGAAAAGAATGGGTTCTACTGGGGACGTGGAGCTCGACATGGGGGATGGTCAAGGTGTGTATTATTTAATATTTCTTGTGATGATATTCATGATACAGGCGATCTTTTGTACGCAAATGTGTGATATTTCCCCCACAATACCTTAAACTATTAAAATACCACAGAGAATGGAATGTTCCAATGGTATTACGCAAGATATACTGGTATCATGAGCTGCTGGCATATGTGTGTAGACAACAAGTAGGGGGATGGGTTGGGGAGGGGGGGGGTCATATTCGGTGAGAATGCCTTATAGTCTGTTTGTGTATGCCGTTGCTTGTGTGAACAGCGTTTTCATGGTATTTGGGTTATGAGGTATGCATTGACACGAAATGCAAAGCAACATGTTGCAGCAAAATTTAACGACCATGTTTTTTTGGCAATAAAATGTAGCTTATGGGAAGAATTGTTGTATACTTGAGCTTGTTTTGGAACTGCAAAATGATTTTGTTTGGAACTAAGAAATGGTATGACCTCGAGAACAGAGAAGAATATAAGTCGTGAAATTATATTTACTAATATTTTTGTCTCTCCAACAGCGTATGGTACCTACAAGTTTTGCCTCTACAACCTGGACAAAATCTTCAAAAAAGCGGTGGACTTCAACGTGCAGTTAACCAGCGTAGACTGGCGGGAGTATAAGGACAATCTACCAGAAGATATAATGGAAGACCTGGACAAAACCCATATGACAGTAAGTTCATCTTTATTTTCATGATCAAAATAACTCTCTGTAGAACTATCCACCACATGTCAAAATACAATTCCATTGGTACAAATGGATAAAAACGGAAATTCATTTCCGGACGTTTCGAGTGACTTCCATCATTCTTCTTCAGTGTCACTAGAATGAACTGGTGGAAAAATTCAATAAAAGTATATCTAACTAGAATTTTTTTTTTTGCAACACAGCCGAAAGTTCAGTCTTAGGTGGAAGGGCTGCCATCCAGCCTTCCGGATAGTCCTACAGAGAAGCAATGAATCGCTTGAGGGCGCTTTTTTATCAAGTTTTGCTCGATTCAAGAACAGCCTCAGATGTAACACACTGTGCCCTCTCCCACCATTTCTCATCATCATTTGAAGCTGCGTTGCCAGCATTTTGTTGTTTTTTACACTTGGTGTGTTTTGTTTTGTATTGTATTGTTTGTTTTTTTTCGATCATGATTTTGCATTATGTTCCAATTACAAAGTCAAGGATTACACATAAGTTCAATTCACATCGCAAAGAGATCAATCAACCAATCTCTATTGCACGAGAATTGTACGGGTACAATGTATGACAACTTCGAGAGTAATAGTGATAATAGTAATACATGTAAAGAACCGTCTAGTGAAGTGGGGGGGGTGAACTATTGGTTTTAATTCACTTATACGTTTACTACAAAGGGTCAGTGGCATTGTGGGGTTAGCTTATTTGGAAGTGTACCATTATCATTACTCCAGTTGTAGCTGATAGTATATATATATATATATATATATATATATATATATATATATATATATATATATATATATATATATATATATATATATCTTAAAAATTTCACTAAATTCATGCAAATCTGTATCTTTCTGTCCAATAGGAATCCTTCACTAGACTGCACAGAATCTTCAGAGTGGTGGCCCTGCAAATCGAGGTGATCAAGCGGCGGATGTTCGCAGACTTCCTGACCGTGAAGTCGAACTTGACCTACGTTGACCGTCTGGGCCTGCTCAACTGCATGGTCATCATCGGGTCAGGGATGGTGCAGGTCTTCTTCGTGAGAAAGATGTTCGAGACACCGAATGTTCGCGGTTCAACCAACAAGACGTGATAACAGTCATGTAATGTACTAGGTTAAAGCAACTGTGAACACGGGGTCACAAAGGTGCTGGTAATGATAACGATGCTAACAAGGATGTATACGTACGTACGTACGTACGCGCGTGGTGTATATGGTAAATGCTCAACTTTTTCCCCGAGAGTTTAAAAACACATTCAGCAATCATTTTCTGCGACATATCTGCCTAGATGTACTCAGTTGTAATGAATGAATAATACCTGCAGAGACGGTTTACTGTACCAGGTTAGAATTCGAAGTATCAGTAACAACGCTGAAGCGCAAATGGTGACTATACGATAAGTTAAATGCAAACATGCATATGTAGTGGAATCTTAACAAGGATCAAGCACATTGACCTGTTATGTAATTTTATCACATTACCACGTGTTCAATCACACACTTATAAAGATTTAAGAATGTAAGAATTTTAACAACATTCATTCGGTGCTACATGACATATTGCGGACTGTAATTCTATATTTTACATGTTTTAGTGTCATAAGATTTCCCAATAAGGTGAAGATCTCCAGGTCATACGAAAATTCCCATGTATTGTAATTATCGGTGCCACTATAACAAAGTGTATACGTAGGTCTGACAATTTCAATATCCCAAAAGGTGTCACTTCATGTTAGAGCAGATGTGAGTACAATAAGCAGTAATTGGACTGCCAACTGTTGTAAACTTTTACGGGTATGTTGTCACCGTGTGATAATGATGAATGTAGTATATACTCTTTTGCAATAAACTTTTATCTTGTAATCATTCATAAATGCTTCATGACAACCATTCAGAAATGCTTTTTGCAATGTTTTCATTTCTAATTTTAATAAAAATCGTCGAGAAACAAGTAATAACATCAAATCAGTCCCATGGTTAAAGTACAGTACGTAGTTCTTAGTATATAGTTGTTAAACACTCAAATCTCCCGCCTAGCACACGATGATGTCATACATGTGTATTCACCCCACCAGGTAGGTTGAATGTTACCTGTGTGCAATGACCCGTTAAGGTAGGATTACATTTCACCCGCCGTGTACACGTAGAGTTATACTTCCGGGCACACGCGTCGAAAATGCGGGGCGCTACGATCCAACTTCTGGTCCTCTCCTTTACCTGTGAGTGTCTAGTCTCTGCATGGGACGAGGACCAGGACTTTGATTCCCACTATCTACCTGGTGTAGAGTCCGACTTTTCTCTGTCTCTCGGTACGGCAGGGCCAGAATGTTTCTATCAGTTCGTGGGGGAAAACGCAACACTGCATGCTGACTTTCAGGTAAGACACCTGTAACATATTTTCAATCATACGACATGTTGTTTCCAAACACTGATACATACTACGATATATGAAAAGAGCTTTGATAAGTGGTTCTTGGAATTGTATTTTTTTCGAGTCCCTCAACGCATAAAAACAGAGAAATACCGACATTTATCATTTTTGTACACGTAGACTCTGCGCTCCCCTAACCATAAACCAAGTATTCACAGTACATGTTGGACTATGTTTTGCAGCGTTTTCAACTAAAGAACCGCGTCACAAAGACCATGACCTTTTGTTCTATAAGAAATATTAATACATAGTGAATATATGTATATGCTCTTTACCTGGCCTTCAGCCATCACAGCAGGATACGTTCTTACAACAACAAACAACACGATCGAGTTGTACACATGTATCACGTCACCTGATATACGTACTAATATTAGAGGGAGGTTGTTGGTATGTTGATAAAAAGGTATTGATGAAAAGCTTTTTTTCTGCAACTAAAAGAGGCCCATTGAATCAGACGCCCCTGTCACACCCCTCCCCATGAATTGGGGTGAACAGATATAAACTCCTTACAATAGCTGAAATGTTTTCAAGTGGCGTTGGCTACCTAATATGAAAATATATGTTTCTTAATGACATCTATTATTGTGCATTGTCTGTGACAAGTCGATTGTATTCAAAGATACGTGTAAGATACCAATCTTTTCTTTTTTACAAGCCTTCACTCAACGCCATCTTGCTTTTGATGACTGGGTTCAATAATACAAAGTGCTGCAAATGACCTCGTGGCATCTTCGTCTAAAAATAGACAGCTAAGTTTTGGACAACAGCATGACGAAATAATGTTTGATACATACAGCAGGTTTATTGTTACAGAAAGAAACCATCGGAATATTCCATATCCTTATTTGCATTTACTAGTATTATGCTAAAAATGGACCCTGATCAGAAATAAAAGTATTATTATCTATTGCAGGTGCTGAGAGCCGATGGGACCAACAAAAAGGTGTTTTTCAGCGTCTATAATCCGAAGAAGACGCTACTAAACTTCACGCATGCGGAGAGCATCGACAAGTTTGAGTACGACATGAAGAAAGAAGACAAACCAGGTAGGCTCTGTCGTATCCTGGCTAAAATCGCGCTCCTAGCGGCCGGCCTTACAGTTGCCACCGCCTTGGGGAGGGGGGCATTGAAAAAGAAGTCAAACCCCTCAGATAGTTAAGACAGAATAGTTTGAAAATAGATGACATTCATGTTATGTATACCACTGTCTTACTTTGCAATTAGCCGACGGGCATGATCTTGCAATAAAGTTATCAATATTATAATTCATATTCTCCAAGCAGAAGTTGGGTCGTGGGGATTGAGTATTGGTGGGATATTTACCGCCTAGCTCCTTTCAAAACGGCCTGAGTGTGTCAAGGTAATTGTTTTTTTTTTCATTTAAAAGGTTTCACCCGTTCCGTTTTGACGCATCGGTAAGGGCATCAAGCCGGTAAAAACCCGTCCACAACTACACCCAACCTCTGCTTGGAGAATACTCGTGGTGTCAGTATCACACATGAGGCAGAAGGCTTCAGAAACTAACTTGAAACATAACATATAGTAGTTAATTTAACAGTGATATTCAAAGTCACAAAAATGCGCATTATGTCTCTAGGCACCTTCAGTATCTGTCTGTCCAACCCAAGTAAGCTGTTCACCAAGCTGGTGTACCTGTATGTGGCAGTGTACCGCCTGTCAGACTGGAAGAAGTACAAACAAACACAATTACCACAGGAGATGGAAGAGATAGGGCTGGGACAAATCATGGTAAGTTGGGCACTCCAAGGTATTCTAATATCATTATAGAATGTAGCTTGTACAGAAAACAGAGAAATGAACTGTGTACACAATGTAAAAACCTATTTTCCCATTTCCTTCTGCGGAAAAGTTCATATACTTACTATAACTAGACCACCATAAAACGGACCATTTCTTTTATCTCTACCATGACGAAAAAACGAGGGGAAGTAACTTTTATTTTGTATCTGTTAAACATACTTCATTTTGACCTGAACTTAGTGCAGTGTGGCAAAATGTGCAATAAAGGCCTCCATTCATTTACGACGTTAAACAATATCAGTACCAGAAGTATGAATGAATGAAATGCACTAACAATAACTCTTAGAAATAGTCTCGGATAATGCATTTTTCTAACGAAAGTAGATATACATATAAAACATCCGTAATGGAATTATAGGGCTATAGATTGTATAATAATGTTTATAGAATCTGATATCAAATATGCCGCACATGTAGATTCATACATTTGATATCCAAAAGTCATGTAATATCCAATATAAAATCTACTTCAATGTAATTTTTTGGTTTTATCATCACACAGAGTTCTCTGGATCATGTAGCCAACAATGTTCGGGACATCAATAACATCAATAAGATCATCAAGCTGCACAAACTCGTGGACTACCACACGGTGTCCGCCAGTCTGACCTATGTGACCCGGATGGGCGTGTGCAGCTGTCTATTAATAGTCGGATCAGGACTACTGCAAGTCTACTTCGTACGGAAATTATTTACACCACATTATGTGAGAGGAACGTAAACATGGGGTGAAAGGCACCCCATGTGTTTTTTTGAAAGACCATACTTTTATGAATACAACATATGCCAAGATTTCTCTCAATATCGCCCCAAGTTAAAGTTTGTCTAATACATAGCTGTTTATGATATTATATGTTGCATCTGGTTGTACTTCATCTATATCTGGAGGGTACCAGTACAGTACATAATATTGTTGTGCAATAGTTTCTTCCAACACAAATGTGCACAAGAATCAAATTGCCTAGTCCAAATCCAATGTCAAGTTGCCAATACAATATATTACTTTGGATTCCGAAGAAACATTAACTGAAATATTAGAGCACTGTTGAGTCCACCTTCAAAAGAGATTATGATTACAGAAATGGGATTAAAGTTAATTCTTCATAATCCTACATGCAGCCTATGAAATAGGTTTATTAATAGATTAAGGTAAGAAAGAGATATTGACGTATTACAGTGTTATCATATTTCAAAGGAATGATATGCATGAATGCTTTGCTGCTAAGTCCTAAGCCACGTAACAGACATCTAGCTTAAATGCAACTATTGCTGGATTGTTGGTAAACATTTCATTATTTCATGTACGTTACATACGATATGTTATCAAACAATGTATAGATGTCATTATTCATATGATTGTTTACACTAATCAGCCTCAACAGAAATGACTACATTTAGCTAGTTAACAAGAATCCTATATAGATACAAAATACATAAAATGTGTATTTTGGTTCAAGCTTAATTTTTTGAAACATGGATTCCTCACTGCTCAGCTGTAATAAACTTCACGTGTTGAATGTAAAGCTTCTTTAATGTTGTTTTGATTGTTTTATGTGACAATGTATTGCATATAGCGTAAGTTAGACTAATACATTATAGTTCACCTCACCTCATCGATCACCTAGTCCCATCCTCATCAAGAGGGTCGGGGACCATGGTTGCCTCATAGCTATATATCAAGAACAATTGGTGGAGGGGTACTTTTTCAGTCTTACCATATTTAACAAGTACTGGTGTATGTCTATAACCGCATGGCTTAATGCATGTATTTACCGTTGTCAACAAAGCCTCTTACCTCGCCACGTGGCCTTTAGAAACAAGAAAAACCAGTCAGCTGATGTCAAAGGGCACGATAACATGGGCTCCCAATGTAACACAACGCCTGTCACTTGTGCATTGTTTTAGGCGGATCTAATATTCATCGTAAATAATACATCAGATTTAAACCACTATGAAAATGCTCACCCTAAGCTTAGTGATCACGCCATTGTTGCTTACCTGTTCTACGGCACGGGATGTGTTCGACTTTACCGGGGAGGTATTCTCAGACCTGTCGGTAGTGATACCGAGGAGGGGGAAGGAATGTTTTTACCAGCCTATTGACGACAATGTAGAGTCCGTGTATGTCCAGTACACCGTGAGTATCTATGTATCAACATGTAACAGTGTTAATGATGACATATTGTGGCCTGTGTTTACACAATTGCAATATCTCGCTGGCTGGGGTTAATGACCCCCCTCCCCGAGGCTGCAACAGTAGGGTCGGCCGCTAGGAGCGCGATTTTAGTCAGGCTATGACATGTTTACATAGTTTATGGCTTTTTTCTTCAAAATGTGACAGCTGTGATCAAATCAGCCTGTATTACACAATCTCTAACGTTGCTTGCGGTCGTTCAACTTTAACCCGAAAGAATCGTTTCTTTGCCTAGACTCACCAATAGAAGACTAATATTCTTTTAAATCATTATGATTTAGTTAGGCTATGATCAAATCAAATAAGCCATAAATGGTAAAATACTAATGCAAAGGATACAATTTCCATTATCATTACTTCATGAATATCAACTTGTAAATATGATCGTTATATACGATGTGTTCACAAACATCAAAAACATTTTTCAATGCTGTAGTCAAGAGAGATATATGTTGATTGACATAGTGTTGTTTTTTGTTAAACCGTAAGGCCTTGAGGGAAGACATCTTTGACGAACTACAATTCATCGTCAAAGACCCGACTGGGAAACTTGTAAAACAGTCGTCCGGCGAGGAGAACAACTTCGATTTGGACTTTACCAATGCTAGTGAGCACCACCAAAGAGGTAAATGTCAACGTTATTGTGAAAAAATGATTTGATTTTTAGTAAAAATACAAGTACTACCTGCTCTTTTTTTCATTGTGACGTGTAATTTTCATTCACTTTAACACATGTGAAATTGCTCCATGTATATCTCAGCAATAAAACTTAAGACACAGACTAGGCAAACAATGATGATACATGCTCCTCTTGCAAAGGTTGCAATTGACCGAAGTTTTAAGCATTATCGCACACGCTATACAGTGAAATAAGAATCTGAGAAAAAGAACTATATACAGCGAGAAGTTAGATACATTGACCAGACAAAATGTGTTATACAATCCTTAAACGGCCCACTGATGAATATTTTGCCTTGGCCTTACAAACTCTCTACAGGTACATATTCCATCTGCTTCTTGAACAATCACCTCTTCAGAGACGTCATTGTCTACTTGGAGCTGGAGATTTGGAATGAGGATTCCTTTCTTCAAGATGTTGCTGAGGATGCCGAGGAAGCTTTAGACTCCGTTGGGGCACGTTTCTTTCATATCTTTATCGTCTATCTCTCTATCTACATCTCTCTATCTATCCATCTGTCTTATTAGATAGATGTCAAGACAGGGCATTACAACCAGTTTATCTGTAACAGTTAACAGCTGCCATTACTAACATGCTATTAGTGTTATGATATTTTCATAAAGGATGCACTTATTTTAGTCACATATCAATGTGGTGGACGGTCATTCAATATTAGATTTTATCTGCTCTTTCAGATTGCTCTATAATTGTACCGGTGTTGCTAGACTATACTTAGCCATCATACATGAAAAAATGAGATCCTGTAAGTGGCAAATGTAAAAACTATGCGTACCCAATCATATGTTGTTTACAACAGGTTTTGCTCTTTGTCCCATACAGGAGTCTTTGAAGAAAGTGGCTGAAAACGTGAAAACCATGGGCTTACATAGCAACAAACTTTCCCAACGATATCGCCGAGACTCATTCGAGTTGAATTACAGCAATGCTTTCGTCAATAACTTCGGAATAGTAACTTGTTTAATTATTATATGCGCCGGACTGTTTCAAGTGTACTTCATAAAGAATTTGTTTAACACGTCACACGTTCATGGCATCCATAGTCCTACATAAAAATGTATGATTTATGTGATTTTTCTCCGTTACTTTATCTGTAGGAGAATTAATTCTCTATGGCCACGAAGTCTAAAGAAAAAGATAAGATCTAGTGTGCTTACAAAATGATAAGTAGCAAAATATACAGCATTGCAATCATTTATATTATTGCGATGATTAGATTCTGAAATAAAGATATTGAAATATGTCATATAACAATAAATTTAGCTGTTACCCACTCACATGGTTCCGTCAATACAATGTACACAACAATTGATATTTATTTTAGAAATCAAGCCCATTGCGGCTTTAAAAAGTAGTTAAACCCTGTTCCACCATATCAATATTAAATAGATTAGTGATTAATATCATTAAATAGATATATAAAATCGACCCGTGGTTTATTTTGATACGCGTATATATTTCCAGCAAAATGTAGTAGGATATTCTCTTGCACTATTATTTCAAAACTTTGAATAAAGAAAAAGACCATGATCTCTGTCTTCAAGTGAATACTTTTGTAACTCCAGCTGGTTCATACAAGATAAGCCCTTTGACCCTAGCTACTCGCCTATTCAGAGGCAGAAAAACCTGAAAAGTGAGCAGGAGATAGAGGTCAAATCATTGCACCCTCGTGAATCGTCCCAACCATGTTTTGATGCCGAACATTTTAGATATTACTTACTCTGATTCCTCAACCATTACGCGTTGTATTCAATAAGTCAAATCTACTGCATATCTTAAAATGTTAGCTGGTTGTGTGTTTGTTCTAGTTTTTGTGACGTCATCGCTGGCCTACAGGGATCGAGACGACTACATTGGCCCAAAAGAAAGATTCATGGATTTCTCAATTGAGGTTCCAAGTAATTCGAAGGAATGCTTTTATCAGGACATGGACGATAGATTTCATGGGATGTATCTGCAATACCTTGTGAGTATTCTAGGCTGTACAGGATCATTTAAGTAAAGTCTATCTATAAATAGGTGTTACCTGGTTGGACCCATGTCACATGGGTTCTGGTGTGCATGGACGAATGATGTCACAAAGACGTTACACTTCAAGGGACATTCTCTCTCTGTCAGTCAGTCTATACAGACTATGACACTTGTCTACGCAAAAAGAACCTAAACGACAGAGAAGACTTAAAGGGACAAGGGACATTAAAGCTACATATTTGCCGAAGCAACTTCTATCAGATCATACGTGGCTCCTTAATTTTATGTGCAGTAGTTTTGGATGATCAGCACTGTTTTGTGATATGAATAGACAATGTTTTTGTTTACTTTAACCTATACCCAGGTGTTGTATCAAGGACCCTATGAAGATCTACACTTTACGATCAGCGGTCCGGACGGAAAATTTCTGTTCCAAGCGGTTGGAGAATACGAAGAGTTTCAAATAAACATCACCGATGGCCGACAGAAAGGTGATTATTCTATTCACGTAGTACCTTTCACGTACTGTAGATAGTGTGGTATATCTTACAGGTCACGAAGAACAAATAGGTAACTATATTTGATGTAAAGTGGCTATGATTATTCTATCACGAATGAACAGTTTGGCTGGCCAATGTTATTACATTCTCACAATCAATATCATATGGAGGTTCTCTACTTGTACTGTATTACTTATGTATAAATATCCATATATGTTTGTTTAGTTGTACTGTAAGTAGTTGTTATACATGTAGACCTTACGAAAGCCGCTGTGCTTTTGTCGTGTCAATAAAGATTTGTATATTGTATCATTATAAGTACTACTGTACCACTGATACATCGTTATATGTACTACTGTACCACTGATGTATCGTCATATGTACAACTGCACTAATCAAAATATGGAGGTTCTCGATTGCTCAATGCTTTATCATCTCCGTTCTGCAGGCACATATGAGATGTGTTTGGAGAACCAGTATCTGCTGGAGGAGACGGTTGTTTACGTTGAGATGTGGGTTGAGTACAATGACAGTTTGGATAAAGTGGTTGACAGCGATAGCTATGAGGACTTAAGAAATGTTACGGTATGTAACTCCCTGACATACTTCATTGTTTGACTTGGAAATGCTTAAATATTTCAACAGAAAATCTACTAACCTGCCAATGTAAGTATAACAAACCCGATGTAGACAATATGATAACTTTAAAATGTAGTTTATATTTGTTTGTTGTCCATTGCTTGTAGTCCTTTTCTACAAGGGATTTACGTGTACATTGGGTATCGTAACACGATATGAACATGCATGAAATTGGATTTTTCACCAATTGTCTTGCCATAACTTTAATGGAGTTTGTAGTCTATTGCTTACAGTTCTTTCCTACAATATATGTCATGTACATATATATCCGAATGAAAGCTCATCTGTGTTGGTAAATTCCATATTGAAAAAGTTTAAACTTTGTTCCAACACAAAGAAGGGACTCACCATAAATTTTCGCGGGAAGGCGATGGTGGCAGGTTTCGCCTTCCCGCCTTTTATGATTCGCTACTACCTGACGTCATCCGACGACTTCGGGATTAGTGCAGCGAATCATTTCATCTGAAGAAGGTCGGAGTGCTCGACCGAAAATTTATGGTGAGTCCCTTCTTTGTGTTGGAACAAAGTTTAAACTTTTTCAATATGTACATATATACATTGGATAGCGTAAAATGACATGAACATGACATTGGATTTCACCAAAACTATACTATGGTGTGATACAATGGTGGCCGTGTTAGCCTCGTTTTGGTGCAATGACCCCGGATGACACGGGGAAATCCAAAATGGCCTACCTGACTGGTATCATAGTGTCTAACGATTTTGTTTACAGACCTCCTTGAAGAAGATATCAGACAGGGTACAGAGAATGGATCTACATGCAGGGCTGATCTCTCAGTGGTATCACAAAGACTCCGTCACATTAAAGTTTAGCGACAGCCATGTCGACAGCTTCGGCATGCTGGTTTGTGCGATGATCATCTGCTCGGGACTGCTGCAGGCGTTCTTCATAAAGAAACTGTTTCTCCGTGACCAAGAGGAGTTACGTAACGATCCTCCTGTAAAGTTTGACCAACCCAGAAAGTCGTCCGGTTCACGAATAGCCTAGCTATCTAATCATTTCGTCTTAGTCTTCGTAACGTCACAACCTATGTAAGACTTCACGAGACTGTTTTTGGTACCAAATTCGTGTTAGCTTAGGCCTATGATATCCAATTGATATGTGGTTATAGTACAATTAGCTATTTGCTCATGGGTCAGTGTCTGAAATGGGGAAATGACTGCATTTGGGTAAAGGCAACAGTAAAGTAGGGAATACTTTTGTCTTATTTCATTGTTTCTAAAAGCGTCTCCAGTGGAAATATTTATATTTCAGCCATACCATAGGTATGGTGAAATATATTGTATTCGTAATGTTTCTTTCTTCTTTCTTTCTTTCTTTCTCCTGTCAAATCTTCAAATCGAATCAACTCCGTCGTTCCTGGACCGAATGACTTGAAATTTGGCACAAGGGTAGAGTGGGCCAATACCCTTAGGTGTTTTTTCATTTTATTCATATCTGCTTCTAAAATGATTTTATTGAGGTTTTATTGCAATTTTTGGACCACAACTTTATATTTAGGCCCCCTGTACCATGGTATTACATCCAAATGACCTGAAATTTAGCACAGAGGTGCCTTAGGTACTTATTCAAAGGATCCATGCATAATATTTGGTATAAATCACTTCAAAATGGCTCATTATGGAGGTTTTTGTGGGAGAATTTTGGATTTGTGAGGTGGAAGTGCCGAGGTCAACGACCTCTAGGTCATTCTGGAAGCCACAGGTGTTTCTGGTAGATCCAATCATCTACATACCTACCTAGTCCATGTTCCTCCAGGTGGTTGGGGGGACAAGGTAAATCTAATTAATTATTAGCCAATGAGCAAGGTTACTTTGCTGGAAGAGTCCATTGTTGGTCAGAGGGGTGTTTTTTAAAATTTACTTTAAGACTTTGGTGATAATGCCAATGCTTTTTTTAGCGGAAGTGTTTTTGCACTGATCCACTTGACATAAGGCTACTGCTGGGACAGTCCATTTTTGCACATAGGGGGGATTTTTTAAAAATTCTTTTTTGGACATGGGTGATGATTCCGAATTCCATTTGTTGAATGGAACTTGACCCCACCTGAAGACTGTACCTGAGGATTCGGCAGCCAATCAGCAAGCCTGATGTAATATGGATGAGTCCATTCATGCACAGGGGACTTAAAAAAATTCAGTTTTGGACTGGGTTGCTTATTATAGAAAAGGCCATGTATTTCTGGACTTTGGTGATTATGTCAAAGTCCTATTTTAGCGGATGTATTTTTGGATCGCTCCACTTTGCACAGGGGTATAACAGGTAGAGTCCATTCTTGCAAAGGGGGGGGGGGATTTCTTTCAAATTCAGTTTTGGACGGCTGATGATTCAAAATTCCATTTCTTAGCGGAAGTGTTTTTGGACTGGTCTATCTTACCCTTCTACATTGGGTGCACTTGAGTCCATTCTTGCAGGGAAGGGGGTTGTACGATTCATTTTTGCTCATACGTGTAATTAGTAGCTTAGGATGCTTAGTCATCTTAAGCAGAAGAGTTCCATTTTTGCACATGGGTGATTTTGGAATAGTCCATTGTTGCTTGGGGAAGGAGATGGCTGAAATATGCTGTATTTGCTCTCAAGCAAATGTCGGCCTTTCTAGTCAGTTGATATATTGAAACGGTATAAGATAGAAAACTACATAAACGTACACTTTGAGGTAATTATAAGGGTATTATCAGACGACCACCTTGCAATGAAAGATGCCTAGAGGACATATTGTGTCCTGTTACGTGTACGTTTGGTTGCGTTGTCTCTTTGCATTAAGTTAATAAAGGTCATTACCCGGTCATTGCTGTGGCATATTATCGAAGCCAGATTATCTAATGGGCCAGGTATGATCATAAAGAAAGAAATGCAGAATCATACCACAGTAGCATCCAAATATCTACCGTAAAATTAGGTAAACATTCATCATCTAATGTAAATTAGCTTGGCTGATGTAAGATTTACTAAGCACTTTTAGGGCACCCATTGCAAACACAACTGTTTTGATGTGATCCTGGTGTTAGAGGAGAGACATAGGCCTCTACACAACCGTAGTGAATTTCTGCTCGACAGTGTCAAAAGTATGATACTTGTAGCTATCATCAAATCGATGTACTGTTGAAAACACGTTTGCAAACCACGTGCCCTTTGCATCTGACCCATGAGTGTCATTAGTATCCACGTGCGGGGCAGTTATCGCTAATGGGTATATCAAACACAGGAAGTAAACAAAGCCAATCTGTCCAGCTCAGTGCATGAGGATTATTAGCTTTCGATAAAAGCCAGAGCACATGTCCACCATTATTCTGTCGGCTTGGGGAGGGATTGTAGTGAGTATGAAAAACTGCCTCTCATTGATACTAGTACTCTACATTGACGGCCCGTGATTATTTTAATTTGGCACCCAATGCGAATGAAGATCAGCAGCTGAGACTGAAGGCACATTTCAAATACTGGTACGGACATATATTGGCAAAACTGTTTTTTTTTATCTAAGCTAGCAAGACATCATGAATGCCAGTACTTTGTCCTCGTACGTTTCCGCTGGAGAGAAGGCCCTAGGCCTGGCCCTGAGAAATGTACTTACTGCTCTCGGATCCACATTCACAGTTGTGGGTATTGTAGGAAATATTTTGGTCATGTTCATCATCTTGCGTTTCCCCCGAATGCGGACCGTCTCCAACGTGTATCTCTTCAGCATCGCGCTGTCGGACCTGAACCTTGTCATGGTGGCGCCCATCATCATCCACTTCTACCGTAACGGTCAGTGGACATTCAGGCCCGGCTCGTGTGAGGCAGAGTCCTGTATCAAATTTACCAGCATGTTCGCTGGTTTCTTTCTGGTCAGTGCCTTCAACTATCAGCGCTACCGAGCTATAGCAAACCCCATAGAGACTAGACAGCGCCAGAGTTTAAAACGGGCTGCCTTGATTTGCCTTAGCCTTTTCCTCCTGGCCCTTGTTGCAAATTTGCCATTTTGTGTGACGTCACACGTAGTGGAAGGGGTAGTGAAGAACAAGACAGTGGCGGTTTGCCGCTACTTTTGGCCAGACTGGAGCAATATCCCTGAACACTCAGAGAGAGCTCATCGGCTTTACCTCACATGTCTGGGTTTTCTTCTACCCTTCTGTTTAAACTTCACCTTGTACGTCCTCATCATTCGTAAGCTGCACAGCCAAGACGTAAGTACGGATCCTCTTTCTCACTCTCCGTTGTTATCCAAGGCTTTCATATTTCTGAATTGTTCTGAATTAAAGTTACTTTTAGTTTTTGGATAGGAAAAGATACTTCGTTCTTGCGTCGATGAAGGTTATTCATCCAGATACATGGATGATATGATATGACAAAAAGCAGTTACTCACCCAACTGGGAATGATTTTGGACGTCTGACCGTTTCCAAAATACTTTCGTTCTGTTACTCTTCGTTGCAATGATTTGCAAATCTTTACGTCATAACAAAAAGACCTACAGCTATTCATGACAAGAATATTTCATTCACTAATATGATACTATACTAATAGGCTTTTCGTTCTGCTGCGGTCGGGAAACGCGTCAAAGATTCCACCACCGTCACTAAAATGGCTGTGATGGTGACGGCATCGTTCGTCATCTGCGTGGGTCCGTTCCACATGTACAACTTCATCAGCGCAGTGTCAGACATCTACATACCAGAGTATGTAGGTACGTGAAAGTTCGCACATAAGTTAACTTGTAGTACGTGCAGAGACCTTTGCTTGTATTAAACGGGTCTTCTACACTTAGATTCTAAAGGATCTGTCCGCCGTCTTCGTCGAATAAATGGATTGCAAAAAAGTGTAACTATTTGTGCTTGCTATTGGACTGTTGCAAGCTCTGCAAAAAATATGGAAATCGAAGAAATTATTATTTTCACCGGAAAGCTCAATAGGAGGACAAAATTCCTTCCAACGGTCACAACACCAAATCCTTCGAAATTGAAAAATTCCCTTAGCAGTGATCATCATACACATTATTTGTTGTTATTTTTCCAGGTAGGTGGACCTGTGTGTTAACCTTCGGGAACAGTGCCCTGGACCCCATCATCTACGCGCTCATGGGGACCAACTTCCGGGACTGCATCAAACAGCTGTTCTGTCGGCGGCCGCTGGCTGGAGAGACACAGAAGCAGCTCAATGATTCAGACATTCTTCATGCAAATTTACCACTTTCTGAGCTAAAATAATTGCAAGCTTTCTGTAATGTCTTCTTATCCTCCCCATATATAGTGTTTATTTCTTGACGTGAGTGCAACAACGTTAGAAAACTTTGATTTGATTCCTTGTTTATTTTCGTGTCGTTATCGATGCATCGTTATCTATTGAATTTGTTATTTAGCGTTTTGTAAGTTCTGTATGTGTCTTTATTTTGTTTATGTACATGAGGAGAAGACCTCGATAAGCCGGGTCTGCTTTCCGTCTTATCCTCTTTTTAAAAAAATGTGAATAAAAAAAACTTGCATGTTGCTGGAGGTAAGGGGGGTCCAATCATAATAACAACATGTTATGAAAGCCCTGTTCTGCAAAGCAGATGTTCCTGAATAGGGACCTGCTATCAAAAAGATTATGACTCATGTGTTAATAGCGTAGTAATGGAAGTGTGTGGTACCATGTTTGACGTCAAATATTGTTAGCAAATATGATCTCATAATTTACCTTAAAGCTTGATGGATGGAATGTTTGTTAAGCTCTTTTCATGGACTAAGTAACTAACAGTAATACATCACAGACTTTGTCCACTTATCTACTACTGTCCAGGGGGTATTTTATAAGCAGTGCTAAATGTTTCTTCGCGTGATATCAATTGAGAAATCTATGTCTGTTTACAGTAGTCTTCATTCTAAAGTTTAAAACGCAAGGAAATAACAACTAGAAGACATGTCATCGATAACACAGCAACCTAAGTATCAACCTAAGTATACGTACCTTTATGCCAGTAATGAATGCGAAAGCTTAAATACATATCAAGAAAGAAAGCAGAGCACACAATCTGTTTGCTATTTCCTTTGGATTATCATTCTTCGTTATTAATATTTTATGGCGTACTATGACAACTGGGCAAACACTCGAGCTCGACGACCGTGGGTTATGAATATAAAGCTAATGTAATCTTTTCATTATCGAGGTATCCAATGGGAGCACTGACATAAGGTGTTGTCTATGTTTGAACTCTGTTGTGTTCTTTTGAACAGGGAACTGTGAATCGAGTAGAAGCCCGATTTTCTGATTCGAATATACATCGTCAAACAGTTTAAACTTTAATTTTTTTTGTACCCAAACCAACTGGTCACCATGAGTGCGACAACTCCATCGTGGCACTTATCTCTAAGCGAGAGAGTTCTACGCAATGCGGGTACTGCTGTCGGGTCGGTGTTTACAGCAGTAGGTATAGCAGGAAACATACTGGTCATGTTCATCATACTGCGTTTCCCTCGAATGCGAACAGTCCCCAACGTTTATCTGTTCTGCATCGCGTTTTCGGACCTCGTTATTCTCACCGTGGCTCCGATCATCATTCACTTCTACCGTGTTGGGCGGTGGATTTTCGGGCCTGGAGCATGCGAAGCCGAGTCTTGTATCAAGTTCACCAGTGTGTTCGCTAGTTTCTTTCTCGTCAGCGCTTTTAACGTGGAGCGTTACCAGGTCATCATGCATCCACTGGAAACGCGGCACCGCCAGAGCTTGCGGAAGGCGGCTCTCATCTGTCTGAGTATGTTTCTCCTGGCGCTTGTCGCGAACCTGCCGTTCTGCGTGACTTCCATCGTGGTGGAGGCAGTCGTAGACGGGAGAAACGCGACGGTGTGCCGCTACTTCTGGCCGGAGTGGAACAGCGTTCCGGAGTTCGCACAGAAGGCACGGCGACTGTACCTCACCAGTCTGGGGTTCCTACTGCCGCTGTGCCTGAACTTCACCCTGTACGTCCTCATCATTCGCAAGCTACGGGATCAGGATGTAAGTTCGGATATCTAGCAACTAACGCTTTATATTTTATTGAATATAACTTTGATATGCATATATGGCTAAGTTACATGTCATACCTCATGCGAAATTGTGATTACTGAAGCCATAGGTGATTTTTCTTCAGTGCTTCATGACATTGTTTTCGTTTATTCTCATTTTGCATTTACTTGTTTTACGACACGTAACGTTTTAAAGTTACAACCCTTGTGTCTATATAAATTCACTTATATTTGCTAGCACTATTTTGGATTTGATTTATGTTCTTTTGCGATGTGACTTTCGTCCATTAAATGACCAATAGAAGCTTTCAAGCTTCTTGCCTCCCTTGCTCATTTGTGTCATTGCCTCTAGTACTTTTCGGTCATTTTTGGCTACGTGCAAAAATGAACATTTCATCTGGTAAACCTGTATTGGTATCGATGTTTTCCTCTACAACGTTCTTGTTTATTTTACGTAATTCTCAAATGCAGTTGTTCTCTATTTCATGTAATTTCAAATCATTAGGAATAACAATTAAGAAGACACATCACAACTCACCTTTTTTTAACGTTACGTCTACGTTGCAGGCTTTCCGTTCTGCTGCGGGCGGGCAGCGCGGGAAAGAATCCGCTACAGCAGTCACTAAAATGGCAGCATTCGTGACAGCAACATTCATCGTCTGCACGGGTCCGTACCACATGTACAACTTCATCAGCGCAGTGTCAGACATCCACTTGTCCGAGTTTGTAGGTAAGTTATGATAGTGTACTATTCTTCGCCGTGCTCCATTTTTTATGCTGTAGCTTAACAAAATAATGACATAGAATATCTAGCTAGACCAGCGGACACGAGATCTAGAGGTCAAAAGTTCCATTCCTGGTTACACCTTGTGTCTTTAGGAAATACATTCTTCTTCAGATGCCGTGCCCTATAGCTACGGTGGATCACTGTCCATATGGCCTCAAAAAGGCTATGATGCTACCTTTATTATTTTAGTATTTAAGAAACCTTTTACATCACACTAAAATTTGATTGTTTGCCTCTATTAGGTATGTGGACCAAGCAGTTAGCCTTGGGGAACAGTGCCCTGGACCCCATCATCTACGCGCTCATGGGGACCAACTTCCGGGAGTGCATCAAACAGTTGTTCTGCCGGCAGCGGCCACAAGCAAAGGGACGGCCAAAGGATAGCCGCAACGAACCAGACCCAGTTTACGCGATGGTTGAAATAGAGTAATTGGTAAATGTAGGCAGAGTATCCGGTATTCCACATATTATAGAATATTCAATACTTGTAATATGTTGTTCAATGAAGAAGTTGAATGTTGATGTACTAGATGCAAAGAGAGAAGGCTTGGGATGTGGAGGTAAAATATCAAATACTTCACATTTTATAGAATATTCAATACTTTTGAAATGCTATTCAAAGTACCTACTATGGGCCGGGCTACATTGTAAATGACTATCCATATACAATGTAAATCTATCCAGTAGGTAAAGAAGAAGTAAAGCACAAAGAGGGAAGAAAAATAAGTAGCTAAACAACAAAAACATAAACAGGACAAAATAATCACATAATATTGTGTACATACATGTATACATTATGCAATGACATTGATGTTCAAAATACAACATCGAAATATACTTATCCATGTAAATTTACCGGACAACAATCACATAATAACGTCCATTATCTATGTACATAGTTCAGAATACTAGCTAGTTCAAAACACAGTGTATCGTCTAATCATCGACTATGGCGTCAGATTGTCCATCCGAAGCGATTACTCAGGAAAATCATTTAAAAAATCACCGTCAGGCATCAAGTATCAGGTAGTTTTACATGCTCCGATATAATCTTCAAGCGTACCTTTCCTGATTCTTATTCTAATCATTCCTTATTCTGAAAAAGGATTTTCAGTAATAAAGGCATATATCACACGCACCTTTCTATACGTCAAACAAAATTTTGTGCCTAAGAAATCTTGGAGTCAGCTCCCTCAAGTTTTGCTGTTGCTGTCGCTTTAGAATGTTTTAATAAAAATTGAAACAGTATCACATCGCTGTAGCTGCTTGCATTCGGTTGCCGTCTTTTTATACGATCTTTAGCATCATAGTCACCTCAGTATGACATCACCGTCCAGGGAATATGTACAGAGTTAAATACACTTACCACTGATAAACACCAGATCAAGCTTAAGAAGCATTACGAACAGCTGCGTTTTGTAAAAGTCAGAATTCAACCCAATGAAATATATTAGCTGTCTAAAAAAAACGACATCTTATGAATTGATCTGAGACAGAAACGCATAGAAGAAGGCAATTTTCACAGAAATTCACCTTGAAAGTAGAAAGGTCCTAATATGAATCCTTGGGGGACACCACATGTAAAGTGAACTCGTAGTCCCAATCCTCACTGGAAACTCGTTTCATATTTGCTGGCATCGTATATACTGCTCTCGTAGTAGCTGGGTGAAAAGTTCGTCTCGATAACCTTTGCCCGCGGAATTTTTGTCGCCGTGTAGTATTTCGCCTCATATTGCTCTCGTACTGACACCCGTCTAAAAAACCCACACTGTGGACAGAATGATACATTCAATGGTTAAATTGCACACCTAAGTCACTGTAACGTTAACGGTTAAAATGCACAAGTCAGTCTTTTACACTGAATTCTCAGAAAAGGGTTATCATGAAAGCTGTAACTGCTGTGCGCCAGTGGGTTAATGTTAATGAGATGACGTCATTGTTAGTGACGTACATCTTCAGTTAGTCTGAGATCTGGACACCGCCATGTTGGCTTTGACCTAAATGCTTCTCGGTCAGTTGTATCATCGCGCTTCTGAGTTGTTCAATCAGCTTCATCTGGCCTAAATTGCGCTGAACAAGGACCTTGCGTTAAACAAACAATGTAATTTCAATGACACAAAAAGATGCTCCTACACTTACCTTCCACAGACATAACGCTATGAGTAACAGTAGCAGCAGTCCCAGTAGTAGCCCTAACAGTACCGCCCACACCTCCACTTGTTCTGCCAGACTCACGGGCCTTGATTCTGGTAAGGCTTTCGTTAATACCTGAAAACAGACCATATACAGTGAATATTGCATCTAATACAGCAGATGTGTATGAATGACCATTGTCTACCTTTCACTGTCAAACAACGGCATTGTATCTATTTCAACAGGTAAATGTGGTATCTCACTGCACCAGTGCGGCACTGCGCGCGGGGTTCGTTCACTGCGCACTGTTGTGTTATTTTCGAGGTTTAACTTAATAATTCAGATACTGCGTAATACGTAAAAGTATGACCTAGAAAAAATACACAAAACGTAAGAAAAATTCGTTCTTTATCTCTGAAATTCGTTGAGGATTTTTCAAACCCCGCAGTGCCGCACCAGTGCCCCAAGTGCAGTGAGATACCACTTTAAGGGAGAACCTAGAAGTAGACATTAACATAGTATATGTATATATATTTTGAAGACGCCTGTGATTCACTTACAGAAGCCTTGTCGTTGAAGCTTCTTGACTGTTGCATGTTCTCAAAGTTCTTCACAAGCTCCACTTCAGCATGCGACAGGATGTCAACATGACTTGCCGATGGATATTCCTGTACGGTACAATCAACAACCAACTATACGATCAACCTGGCTATTCAATCTAAATCTAGTCTGATATTAGATATTTTCTAGCGATCAACAGCCTTAGCTTTACTTTTATCAACCCAATGACATGGTTATGAACTAAAATTTGACAGTCTACATAAATCGGACAGCAAAACAATAATGGAATCTGGATCACATTCGGTGAAAGCCGAAGACTAAGCTGTACCCAGCCTCCTTAGCATACTTTCGGAGCGGCAATGTTTATCTTTAGAGGGGGCTGCACTGGTTCGTGGTTTTCAACATGGGCTAAGGTTCTCTTAACCGGGTAAAACTCCTTCTCCCGACCGATTCTCTTCCCCTGCATAGAGAACCTTTATGTTGAAAACCACGAATTAGAAGAGGTAAACACCGGTACCGCCGCTCGATAAGTCTGTGAAGGAGGCTAGGCTGTACCTGAGTAAACGTAGTGTTCCACAACCTCGCCTCCACTGTGATGACCACTGACCGGTTGACCAGCAGTGTGTCTAAGGTGCAGTTGAACTCGAAACAACGCGCTGTGCCCGACATGCAGTCCTGAACCAAAAAGACAGGGGGCGTGACATTGTACAAAGTTGAATTACACAAGCCATATCTTTCGAAATAAATTAAACAGCCACAAAATTAGCACTTATAACTTACCAAAGTGACTACCCCTTCTGTCTGTCTTTCTTTATATGGATCCGGATTTGCTTCACCGGACTCTTCCTCAAAGTAGTCCTCTTCCTCAAAGTCCTCTTCCTCAAAGTCCTCTTCTTCGAAGTCGTCTTCCTCGAAGTCGTCTTCCAGACTCCGGGGTTCCCTGGCGTCCGCTTTCTTCCTGAGTGTTCTGGAGACGTGCACGCGCCATCTCTGACGGTCTATTGTTCCTTGTCGAGGGGCGGTCAGAAGTCTGGGTCTGTCACCAGGCTTTGGAGACGTAACAGACCAAGAAAAAATTCAAATCTTCATTGCGATGGTAAAACCAATGCTTGATTTGATTCATTGTTACATATTTATTCCGGTTAAAGATAATATTATTGTTTCCATATTCAACTATTGAAGGTGTGTAGAGAATAAGTACGCACCTTCAGGTTAAGGGAGTTCCGATGTTCTTCAGGTGGGAAACACCGACCACGCCCAACCAGCTGGGAGTTGAAGAAATACATTAGTGACAGTTCGGATCTTTAACAAAAAGTGCATAACTTTGACTGAAATAGCGGAGTTTATAACATGATACGAAGTCATATTTCGAGATGGCAACTACATACTTAATCAATGGACACAACTGAACAAAGAACAATACACCACTGTCGCCATCTTCATGATCAATACTGATGACCAATCACTTCAGAGCGCGTAAACTCGCGAGAGTTACAGACACGTGATTTTACTAAAAGGTGATCTTGCGGATACGTGATTCGTCAAACGTGCACGTCCAAGTTCCTGGTAAAAATGGTAAAATAGTAAAAATCTGTAACTTCGTCTTAATCATCCCACCTTAACATCTGTCATGTACAGCAGTAGTTTCCCGTTGGGGTGAAGCTGAGTGTTCTGTATCTCGTACGGCCACGTGATCCTTACTACCGCTCCTGGTGCCGTGCCTCTACCGTGGTTACGGATCTGACGGGAACACAAATCACATGGGGGCAATTAAAGCAATATCATATTCATGTAAGTTTGATAGTATTATGAAACTGAACTAATAAAAGCATAGCATGTCACTCAACATCACAAAGGAATCGTGTGTTCAAGTCTCAAGGTGTGTTCACACATGCCACATGCGTATATATTCAAGTCCGTATGGTGTCCGTATGAAAGTCTTAGCCTATCAGGCTCTACAAGTTGCATGGAAAAATAATAGAAATTGGACAAATATAGCCAGATAACATGCCAGGCTAGTTTACTGGAGACGTCGCAAACGTAACCATGCTCATCGGCCAGCTTACTCCTTTTGTGTGTTATGTGTGTATATTTGTCCAATTTCTACTACTAGTAATTTACCAACGACCTGTACATGTGGAGCCTGGTAGAGGCTATGAACTCCATACGGACCCCATAAAGACTTGAACATATACGCATGTGGGGACACACCTTAAAACCATTGATTGTTAATATTAGACAATAGACATGCAAACGACGCCTGGTCTACCGACCCACCGACGACTGAACGCACCACGTACGTATGGTTGACCGCAGTGCCGATCTGTGCCTGGTACTCCATGGCGCTCAGGCCGCGCTGCTCGCCTCCGTACAGCACCTGCCGGGGATGGGAGATGCTACAGAAACAGAAGGGGGGGGGCACGGTGTGGTTGTCGTTATCGTTCAGGATCATCATAATTCAGTGTTCTGCATCTACAGTCTTTGGAAAGCCATGTGACTTCCTTAACTCTTGAAGTTTCTTTACTCTTGTAGGAGGGGCTCGCCCAATGTGCTTTAGGTCTGCTTTCAGCAAGTTGAGTAGGTTGACACAGTGTCTTCCTTTGCGTGCCTTGTACCTGCTGGAGTTTAGTATGGAGAATTCCAGGCCATTTTGTGCAGGTGTGTCTTGTGGCATCCTGAGGATGTGTCCAAACATAGACCACCTTGATTGCTCGACTTTTGCGGATAGGTAATGAAAGTGAAATGGATGGTGATTCTGTGGCATTCTTTACACCAAGGAGGTTGAATATCCAACCTCCTTGTTTACACTAAAACATTCACTTACAAGCCCGACGAGTTTATCAGGTTGAAGATATAAGCCATCAAATCGCGGAATAAATCCTTGGTAATATATCAATCCTCTGTCATAGGTAGATGCATCTGCATTGAGCTCTTATCTGATGAATTCGCTCAAACTTTCCCTCGAGAGTTTATGAGTTTAAATTTGTCATCTTGTGTGCTAAATATTGAGTTTGGTAAAATGTATAGTTTTACGGACTGACAGTTTAATATGTTGTTAGATTGGTAGTAGAACATACCCCGTGATGGACAGGTCCACATCAACTACCACTTTTGCCTTCAGGATGACGGAGTTGTCAGAAGTGTTGCTGTCACTGCTCATTCTGTAGGAACATGATACAACACTGCATGGTATAGATTCCTAGTTTTGTCGTTATGAATATGTCAAGATGTCAAGACAAAAGAAGCAGTATCCTTTTGGCAAATACATTGTCACAGCCATATCACAAAAATACTTGGTGAAGTGAAAAATGAGTCCAATTTTTTTTTTTCGAAAATAGATAAAATCTTACGTGGTCAATGTGAGAGGTATCTTCAGACTCGTGTCCCATGGTCTGAGCATCGTTGTCAGTAGTCTCAGTGTGAACAGCTGGATAGACTGGTAGTATGAAACGACCACACATAAATATTTGTTGGTTACTAGTCTAATATAGAGCAGGCACATAGAAGCAAAGGGTATCAATAGATTTATAAAAGGTTTGATACAGTGTTTTATCCAATATTCTCGTTATGTTATCTTGGTATACTTACCGACTTGGAGACAGGATTCCCGATCTCACAAATCACCACGGATGAGTTGTCCTCCACCGTGCGACACGATACTCTCGTCTGGAGCAGAGTCAAGACATTCAAGCAGATGTTTTACTACAGAATCACATCAAGCTCTTTCTCGTAGTTTACTACGCATGTGAAAGTGACGAGAATTCTGGGTACTATGTCAAAGGTAAGGGCCCATCAGAAGTAAACAGGCTCGTCTCGACCATTGTTGAGATTTGCTTGACAATGTCCAGAACGTAACGGCGCCCGCAAAAATAGTGTTTTTTTTTTTTTTACATTCATTGGGCCTTCACCTTTGACATATTATCCGGACTCCCTGACCACCGCACATGCGTACTGAACTTAGCCCGGTATCCAGCCGTAATATATCTCCCGAGTCTCTTCTGTCATCTCCGCTAGCATTTTTAATTAAAATTACGGAGAGGACAGAAGAGCCTCGGGAGCTATATTACGACTGGATACCAGGCTATACTGAACTCTGTGACAGAGCTTATAAATACAGTCTGACGTATGTTTTAATTAGCGTAACATGACCGATAAAAATTATACAAATTTATACAATACTGACCTGCCCTGAACTGTGCTCTATCATCCCTGCATAGAACAGTCTCTCCGGCAGGTGCACGCGCAGTTCCGTGTTGTACGCTGGCTCTCCGTCTTCATTGTCAACCTGGATCTCGGCCCGAATCTCGCGAGAACTACCGAGACTAAACGTGGGAGGGTTTCTGGAAATTTTCAAATATTTGAAAAAATATTGATTACTGTGACAAAGAATACGGACTTTCAGGATAAAGAAAACAATAAGTATTAATCTTTTTTTGGAACAAGAGCTACGTTTTCTTTTTCTTATAGATAAGTATAGTTGGAAATTAACTGACAGACGAACGTTTACATATACGAGTTGTAAAGATGAACGTTCACGAGTTGGAAGACCAAGTGTTGTACTTACCCAAACAGAAGAAGCTGAGCCTGCAGTTTCAGATTACTGATGCATACCGAGTCCGCTCCACATTCCTTCACAAAATCAATCTGTTCACAGAATGGAAAGAATCATTACAATCAGACACCACCACATACACCTCTTGAATCTATAGAATCTACTTCAAAGATCTATATCTTAAAAACTAACCAACTAAATATTTTCAAAAATGGAAATATAGAAATCCCCTCCGAAAGAGCCAAAAACCAATGTCATCTCTGATAAAGAGGAGTTGTTGTTTTATTTGCTTTATTTGCTTTCGGACAGACAAGGACAATGTGGCAAGTACTCAAGTTTCGTTGCTTGTTTTTAAGTGCCACATTCAAAGTAAAGACAGAAGGTAAAGGTCAGATACCCATTTTTTACACCTGGGTGAAATGAGGAAGGTCGCGTAAAGTGCCTTTCCCAAGGGCACAACGTCGGGGGCATGGCGGGTATCAAACTCGGGACCTCTAGATTCCGAGCACAACACTCTACCAGTTACGTCACACACGACGACAAAGAGGAGTTTGGTTAGAGCTTCATTATTACCTCCACCTTCTTGTACTGCCGTTGCAGCAGGTTGAGGATCGGGCGCCCGTCCAGGCTCGACAGTCTGTATCCCGGCACGGAAAACAGCTTGTTGTTGGTGGAGGGTTTCCACAGCGCCCAGGTTAGGTTCACCCTCAGTGGGTGTAGGATGGCCATCGTGTCTGGCTGAAATGTAACATGAAGATCACTAACTATCGCAGGGGAAAATCTACCTCAAAACAATCATGTTCCGTGACGACAATTGCTGCACTGTTTCTATACAATGTCTTATAAAAAAAAAGACATCGGCATACAAAACTCTTGGGATGGGTAAAATTGAAGCGAAGCTGTCGAACACAATACATAAGTAACCAAAGCAACTGGACTTTTGTGAACGTTTCAGATAACATCTGCTCTTTCTTTAGTAACTGCAAAGAATCTGAAGACATTTAACGAAAACTATTAACTGATATCTAAGTGGAGGAAGACAGTTTCAGGATGGTTCAACCGAAGATGATGATGATGATGATGAACTGAAGACAACCGTCAGGACAAAGTTGTAGCTTTGTTGTTTTTATTATTATTTCGGAGCGACTACGTGCTCATGGTCACAAAATAGAGACTGTACAACAGTAGTAACCTTCAGGTAAGCAGTGATGGTCCTCTCGGCCCATGTCTTGGCACCCTGCCTGGGTACACGTACTGAGCCTTCAAACACGGATTTTCCCTCTCCGGGGAAGAATAGCCGCGGACCTAACCCCCAATCGTGGTAGATGGAGTCTCCGTCCAATCGGTAGGTCAAATCTGCGGCGAATAGGGATTGTGTTAGATGGAACGTTTAGATCGTTCATTCAATGGAACGAAGAAGCAAACAGAACACTTTATTCACAAGTAAGAGACATTACACTCACCAATATCGTTGTCAAACGGGGAACTGGTGGAGTAACGAAAGCCAAATTTAATCTGAAAACTGAAAAAAAAGTGAATCTTAAGTTATCAATATCGCAAAACGCTGTTGGTGACATACGTCATGAAAAAGGTTATAAATGCATCCATTACTTAGCTTAGACTTATCGTAGAACCTACTTTTATGAGAGGTTGCAACGGTGCTATTGGGAGAACATATGATAGCGATGTACTAGCAATTTCTAATGGTTAAAAATTAGGTAGAAAAAGCTAAAAATGCTAAAATATTTTACAGCTGAATAAGATAACTTACCAGGTGTACGATTTGCCGTTGAGATCACACGTTCGTCTCTTGGGGTCGACGGGATATGTGGGTCCGGATATCTTGGCCTCTATAGTAAGTGCCGTACGGGACCTGCAATAGGGAGATGAATACAGATTTTTCATCTATTTATATGCCATATGTTTATCCTCCTTTTCATCACATAGACATTCATAGTTTGGGAGGACAACTTGTAAAGGTGTTGATACACCTGTTTTGTCCTCCCTTCCACTTGTTTTTGCATGTGGTAAATTCAAATAAAGAAATAAAGAAAGAAATTCTATCCTGTTACACATTTAGTTCCGAATAGGAGAAAAAAGGAAACAGCTATTCCTCCAGTCATGCAAAGAATCCCATCATATACTTACCATATAGGGTTTAATTTGGAGGCTAACGTCAATTTCACTTCACTAGTATTTAACTGACACGCAAGTTGAATAATTTATTAAAACAAGGAATTCGAAAATGAATAGCTTTACCTTAATAGGATCACGTGATCAGATTCAAACGCACCAACTGCCACATCCGGGAACCCATTCTCGTCCAGATCGAGGCCACCAGACAGCGAGAATCCGAACGACTTCAGTCCCGGAACAAGCAGGTCAGAGGCCATAATTTTCTGTGAACATGGCATATTAGTCATAGTCATAATCATACTTAAGATTTATCTTGATATGATCAAGGAACTCGAGATTTCAGATGCTGGGAACATGCACATAGCGGAGCTCCGGAGAAACAATCCTGACATTCTGTAGGAAAAAAATAACATGACGAAAGCTACACTAACAACATACAGTTGCTTGGTCAGTCTGCTCTCAGCAAGAAATGGTCAGCTGATTTAGAGCTACTTGATATGGTTAACTGAATGAATCAATGTGTGTAGGGACTGTGAGGTAAAGAACACTACCTGTGACGGTGTTGTAGAGAGGCCGTGATGCTGATTTCCAAGGTACAGGTACACAGCACCGTTATCTTCATATGGAGCTCCAACCACCAAATCTATAAGAGCAGGAAATAGTGAAAAAAGTTCAATATCGACATTAATGAACCTGAAATTCACTGGCAAAGGAAGAAATTCAAATGTCATTCCAAAATTATGGCATTTGAACAAAAACATCTGGTAACAGTTACTGCGTCCTCGTTGAGGCCTACGCCATATTTCAGGGCCCGGCCTGTCAGCTTTCGGGAACGAAAATTATGATATAAAAGACACAAAACTACGTAAGATGTAAAGAGAACAGTCGTGGGCATTATCTGTGTTTATCTTTACGTATGCATTTCTATTTTTCATTTCCACCAAGAGCCCAGCCGGGCTAAGGTTTGGAAACGTGACCTTAGCCTTACCCAGAACACGTAAGGACAGACAAAGTGTTCAGTTAAATAATCTACGTACTGGATAACCGAAACACATGTAATTTGGAGCTATATACATAATACTTTACCGTTGAATCCGTCCATATTCACGTCACCAGCGTCGATCAAGGAATATCCAAACATAGAACTCCTGGGCCCCGTGAGAACGATTGGATCACTTCCATTGATACCCTAGAAATGTACATCTCTGACTTTAAAAGAGTTGTTTGTTAAGTATGAAATCATCAGCAAATTATATTCGATACACAAGTTAGGCGATTTAAAAGAAAGTCAATTTAACGGTGTTATTAGAATTATCCTCACCTTGGCACCGTTTATGTAAACGTAAACAGCGCCCCCTGTGTTACTATCCGTGTACTGTGGTGCGCTAACAGCTAGGTCTGTTAACCTGTGAGATGAAGATACAAAAACAGGATATATAGATTATGATGTGTTGCTGTAGAAGACCAATGCTTTGATACATGATAACATCGATGTGGGTGTACCTCAAGGATTCTTTTTAGGGCCCTTGCTATTTCCCATCGACACCAATGACAGGCATTTCAGGAAGAAAAAAAACACATCCATTACTCACCCATCTCCATTTAGATCCAGCCCACAGATGGCGAAGCCAAAGGCCGAGGCCACCTGGTAACCGTGCATGACCAACCGCACTTCAAGTTCAAAGTACGTCTTGGCAAAGAAAACTACAGCTCCGATGTCTCCCGCACGGGGCGCTCCTGCAACGTACTCCAACTCTCCGGCGCGGAAAAATCCCGACGACAGCGATGATCCTGGAAAATATTGCAACGATGTACGTTATTTCTCTCGGTTTACAAGGTATTTGACATTCACACGAAAAGATTTGATTAAAGAGTTGCACTTAAAGGGCAAAAGAACTTACCTAGTAAACTGCTGGTGTCCAATCCAAAGTCGTCGAAGTTCGCCCGTCCAGACTGGTAAACCGTTAGATCCAGGGACAGGTCACTCATACTCGTCACAAACATCATCCCTGTGTCATAGCAAGGTACAGTTGCAGTGAAGTTATCAACTTTGATTGATTACTTGTCGCTACTCTGTGTTTCCAACGGTTTGAATGTGCATGCAGGTCTCCAGAAGGATAGCAGAAGCAAACATAGGAGCGAACTACTATCCGGATGGTACACAGGCTAGATGGAATATCCTTCCTTTAGAACATTAGCTAAGTTTATGTTATCGTTTGAAAGATGTAGCCATAGGCATGTAAAAGCGAGGCATACCCCACCTACCAATACGCGTACGTTTGCTACGACTTACCTGTCCAATGGAAAGCCCCAGGTGCTGCAATCATGACGTCTTGTCCGTCCTAAAGAAAACGGAAAAATATACGTCATAAAGGTATCCTGAAAGATCTGTCTATCTTGTCATCAGCTGACTCACACAGCGAAAAGTTGCAAGCTGTGACTAAAGTTTACCTCGGATTAAATTACAGTCAAACCTGCCTAAGCGTAGCCTGGGTACCATCCGTATTCTACCGGGGCTCCTTACACTCGCTACCCCAGGCTAGCCTAAGCGGTCACCTCGTCAAGCCTGTCACTTGACCATAACGGTCACTTTTTTTCGGTCCTGAAAATCTCCCCATAGACGCAAGTATTAATTAACCTTCCCAAGACGTCCACCTGTCCACCTGTCCGAGACGGCCACGACTACGTTGAATGCGGACCGGACAAGGCCCCAATCCCTGCCCAAGACAACCACCTACTTTTCCAATGGGTGGTGACATCGAACTATGACTGTTGACTGGGCTTAGATTTTAGTAGTCTCGAGACTAAACACACCAGTACGTTCTAAATTTATAAGTTGCATGTTGAAACTTACGTGGGAGAACTCCAGCGCCGTCCCCAGATGACAGTACCCGTACATGGCATGTCCCGCTGGTAAGTCGTCACACAGGTTCCAGATCCCCTGACTCGTATGGTGGATGTCGGGAACGAGCTCCTGGTTAAGCTGATAACACCGACCTCGTTCCCAGACTTTCACCTCGCCTCTTGTGTACACGTCACGATATTTCGGTGCGCATGCCTGGAGAAAGAGTAGTGATTCACAACATGTCCAACAAAAATCATCGGCGCTTAAAAAGTTATTGAACCAATTTACAGGTACTACCTACCATGACTTTTCCTCCTGGACCCATACTTCTCACTGTAGCGCCCAGGAACTGTCCCGTTCTGTTTCTGTCTTCAGCGATGTCTGTACAAAAGGTAGTAAATGTGGATGTGAGACAATACGCAACTCCATCTCTTTATTACTACCTTCGTTACTCAAATAGATTAAAACTATTTGATCATACAAGCTAATCATGGAGTCATGCTTAGTTTCAGGACATTTCTACAACTGTCTTTACCTGCCAAAGAATTGTGAAAGGGACACTAGAAAAGTGATAACGGTTACAATTATGAAAATTTACGCCGATTTCAATCTATGTCAAGTTCACGGGCGTTGTTTCTATTAATTGTGGTGTTCAATATACAAAAACATCAATGACAACAATTCTAGTATTCTGTGAACTTACCAGCCGTGTCCACCTGTACGATCCTACAGTCCCTGTCGTTAGTGGTCATCCTACACTTGTACACGGCACCAGGCAGGGCCACCCACTGCTGGTACGGGTTCTCCGACTTAGGTGCGCCGACAATCAAACTGGAACCAACAAAAACGTGGTGGAAAAGAGAAAATCGAAAAGCTGACTATAAGATGTAGGAAACGTATAAAATAGCTACGCAAAAGTATTTTTTCGGCTTTGAATATTTTGGGTATGAAAATTTCCTACAGACACACTTCGTGTCTTTACCAATGCGTTTTATTAACACTCAGCGTAGGTTCACAAATGATCGTGCTTAATCAATATGACTGTAACTGTTTACTTAGTATATGGTGTTTGATTATAGAATGATAAACATCCCCTTTTTACAGTAGAGTTAGTGGTGGCTCAGAATTGTTTTAGACAAATGTTAACGGCCGAGCAGTAACAGCAACGCAAAGCCATGTGCCTTTGTTGTGAGTCAACCTACTAGTACTTTGCTTCTGGACTGAATAAAATGTCGAATGTTGCTTATAACAGACTCTTTCATTTCCAGTCACACGGCTCTCTACCTGGCCGATCCGCTAAGTAGTTCCGAACAAGACTGTTATAAACAACCTACAGAAGAGTGGGTGTACTGCGGCTGACCTCTCATGACATCCAGCCGCGCTTTAGTTCAGTGATTTGATAATTATGTAGCAAACACTGCAAATACGTGTTTTGAATGCATACCGCTATGCGACTGAAACGACCTAGCCTCATTCATGGCCTTCCACGTGCGTTGGCGTTTGTTGTTACCTCCATGAAAAATAGTGTGTGTTTTCGGTGTGTCTGTCTGTTCGTCTGTGTATCTGTCTGTTTGTGTTTCCTCAAGAACATCGTGATGGATTAAAATGATACTTGAAATGTTGGTAGGGGTTGGGAAGACGAAGGTCGATTTTGGGCCTTGTGTATTCTATGTGACCTTTGTACTACAGCAGAACTTCCATTTTGGGAAAGCTTCTAGTGGGCGGAAACACCATCTTTCGGCATAAGGGCCCTCCCCGCATAAGACAAGTTTGCCTTATACACTGTACCCTTTGCAACTGTTGTACAATAAACTTTGACTTTGACCCAGACGCTTCCTGGCATAAAAATTACGAATCAGCGCCCCCTCAACAATAAACGCCAACGCCCGTGGAAAGCCGTGAAGGAGGATCGAAACGACCGGAATTCCTAGAAACTTACTCCAACACCACAGCTCTTCCTAGACATATTTTGACGACAGAAAACCTCATTATATCCTCAAGGCCTTGACTATAATCACATTAAGATTGATGTGTGGTTTCTTTTTCTTCTCAATACTGTCTCAGTTTGCTCCGTATAATTGGCAAACGTCCAGGGTAAACATGGCTTTCTCAGGGCTGCTTGGAGAATCCATTATCTACGCGCTTGAACTTATCGTCTGCGTTGCTAGGCAACGCCATAGATTGCATTGTAAGCACCATGGCAAGATTAAGGACACGACATGCAGACTGATGTGAGAAAGTTTCCCCGGTAAACATTGTTTGCCACGTTCTACATCTATTGGGTATGCATTCTAGTAATACATAAACGCAGCATTCCTTTTACGTGTATTAGGGTACATGTATAAAGCGTTACAAGCTTAAGGCAAAAGTACTCTCCAAGCAGAGGTTGGTGGGAAAAATCGTGACCTTAAAAAATTATGAAAGGAAAAGGTCAACATTTTTCCCACCAACCTCTGCTTGGAGAGTAAGGCAAAAGTATCTCTGCCTTTATGTTTCCAAAGATTAAGGTACACTGGACCAAAAGATAAAATTAAGTCCCGGGCTTTGTCGTGACAGGCAGTGCCAAATACCCCAGCGTAACCTGAGTATGTAATGAGGAAGATTACATCATTTAGAAATATTTGTTTTGACAAAATTAGGTGCCACGTAATTACGTATAATTCATTGAAAAGTTTCTTTTTTAGCAATCTTACCCGCTTCTAATGTAGCAAAACAAAATGAGTCCGCATTTCCAAAACCTGACGTCATGTCATGTCACAGACACTGCGGCACTTTGGTTCACTGCCTTTAACACACACGTGGGTGGCCAATCCCTACACATATCCACTTTCTATGTACAAGATAGAGATCTAATCTCATTATCTCATCTCATTTTCCTTCTATTCAACTACAGACTGAACTTTGAGATATATTAATTCCATGGGACACAGCAGTATGTGGACTTACTTTAATACCAAACGCAAACAAGAGAAGTAATAATTGCGAAATAATCAGTTAACGAGATCTCTCCATTTGTAGTCACTGTTCCAATCCCTGGTGGTTATCAGTAAATGTAGTGGGTCAACCAACATATTCCTAGTACAGAAACGGATTGCCACAGAGCGACTGCTGGCAATAGTGGGGTCCATACCTTAGAATACGAAAACTACATTGATCCTATTTACTGTCACTCTGACTATAAATACATCGTTTACATGCATAGTTCTCAAGATTTTTGCATTGACTGAAGCGTCCATATTGAAAAACAAAACATCATCACGCAACAACGACAAGATGACATGCCAAACTACATAAGAATGCTGCAAAGGGAACGCAGAGATACAGCTGCGAACAGTTGTTACATAAGCCAACTACAATACTCCGTCAGAGGTTACCCTCCGTCCCGGAGTAACAAATACTTCTAAGCTCTGTGGGAAGAAGTAAGGATATTCTACAAGGCTCTACTGTATATATTCTACTCCATTCCCACAATACACACAAGTAGATATGTCTAAACAAAGATATACGCCTCTAGGCGTACAGGTGCGGTTTAAGGGATTACATCTATTCACACGAAACGAGTAATTGTAATTCGCATTGTGAATGAAACACAGCCGTTTACTGTAAGCAAATCATACTTGTTTCCGATCAATTATGATAATTTGACATTCCTGATGCCCGGTAGATGGAGAGGTCTCAAAAGACCAATTAGTCGTTGGTTGTAACAAAAGATAGTTTGTTACTGATCAATCAAGTATTTTACAGGGCATGCCATTCACTATGTCTTGTTTTCCTTTGTTTCTGTATACGTGACAGCCATAATGATGGAGTAACTCTTTATTAGAAAGTAACAAAGAAATGTGCCTTCTATAAGATTTGGATATCATGATGTTATAAACCTTTTGAGGTGGATAATAACAGAATGAGAGAGTACTAATACGTACATTTTCTTTTGGGTAAACCGATTTTTGAAGCTTGCTACTAGAATGGATTTTCTTTGTTCAATGATATTTTGGTAGCCTCTTTCACAAACTTTCAGAGCGGCGTTGTTTATCGATTATAAAATGGGCTAAGGTTCTTTATGCCGGGAATGGAGTTGGCCGGGGGAATGGTGGTGTAACTACTTTTCCCGGCCAATACCCTTTTCCGGCATAGAGAACCGTAGCCTATGTTGAAAATCGCGAATCAGCGGTGCCTGGAAAATTTTAAACACCGCCACTCCGAAAGTCTGCGAAGAAGGCTAGTATTTTGGCTTGTCTGATTGATACAAATATTTGAAGTCATTTTTACTGTCACTATAGACGGTCATATACCTTGTCTACAGTTGTCAAGAATAGGTCGGTTGAAGAGGTCACCATGTTATGACGCGTTTCCCCTTCAGCTGCGTGGACCATAATTACCTGCATTACCCAAGCATCACAAGCCGAAAAGGTCACAGAAACACGCATTTTCTACTCTCCAACCAAAGGCTAGACTCAGACTGGTTTTGACGTCTTTTTTGCGTTTTGTTGGGCTTTCTATTTCATCAGATTGGCTGGTGAACAAAACGAAAACCTGACAAATTTGCATAGAAAGCCGTACACATAAAGCTACGTCAAAATCCGACCGGAGCCTAACCTCTGATTGGAGAGTACGCATTCCCACATAGAGTGGGGACTCTGAAATGTCAAGCGGTGCCTCCCTTGTTTTTCCGTACTAGATCGTAAGGTCTTCCTGCGTGGGTCAGGAGAGAAGAATAGACATCCTCCACCGCGCGTCTGTTTCGCTTGGAAGGAACCACAACTTCACTAAATGCGAACAGTAGACGTTTTGTGTTCTCGGTAGACGTGACACAAATTTTAGACGCAGTCCAACTGTTCTTCTCTTGTCAGCCCGTTTTAAGTACCGACAACCACGCCTACTATGGGAAATGGCCGTCTGTAACCCGAACTAAGAAAAGCATGTGGTAGGATAGAGTACTGGTGTCTTTTTTCAGTGAATATGGATAATAACGGTGATACTGTTGCAAGAAAAAATGCTGCCTGATTTGAGAAATCCTTGCCTACGGGCGAAAGATATTTCCAGGCGAGCCACCCACAATGTAACATGTACGCCTTATAATTCTCTAAATTGCGTAAAAATGAAAAATAACGGTGATTTTAACTGCTTGAAGATACGTTCTTGATGAAAATTACATTGAAGTGAATTTTAGACTCATGGACAATACTACAACATTACCAATGTTGGCGGATAGGTACGTTACTTTTTCAGACCAACATAACAAACATATGCATACATTCCTACTTTTTTTTCAAGATTCTAAAAACAAACGCTATTTTGAAAAGGTTACAAACACATCTTGATTACATTCCTGGCGTGTTTTCACAAACTTGGGAATTAAATGGCTTTATATTCATCCACCAACAGTTACAAAGATTTAAAACAGAGACTGTATTTTGCGAGGAATCTTCCGCATGGCTGGGTGACCCATTGTTGCCAAAGTATAGGTTACTAAATATTCCGCGCACTTGTGAAGGCACGCAGTTCCGCTGGTACTTTTTGAAGTCACACAAATTGATACCGGACCGGATTTTAAGGATTCTCCCAGGTACTTTGAAGTGGGTCGACTTCACCTGTGACAGTTGGCACACCTGTGATCACGGTGACGTCTTTAAAGTGCATCTACTGTCTTGTGGTCGCAAGCCTTTGATAACAGATTAGTAGAGAGACATAGTTACTGCTAACAGATTACTAGTAGTTGCACACATATTTCTTAGACTGTTGAGCTCTAATTTCATACCAAGGATAACGAATGATTACGCTGTTTAGGAGTGTGCTTAGTTCAATAGTACTCTTTATCAAAAGCATCTAGTAGTTTTGTTATAGTATGTTAGTCTGATGTATTGTTTAAGCGCCCTTTCCACTAGACGGCGATCGCTAAGCAACCAAAATTGGATTTGTGATAGTCTTAATTTCATAATTGAAATATGATGCAAGACGTAAAAGTATGATTTATGAGATGGGAAAACAAACAAAAATCGTTCCTTCAGAACGCTGACCAATATGTGGTTACTCAGAGTAAGTAAAAAGGGGTGTCGCTGAATAAACGATTACAAGCCCCATGTCTCCGCAATGATACGTAAATAGCGCTAGTTGTAGGAAGTCTATGGGCGTTAAATAAGTCGTATAATGGGATTACCCAACATGTACTGTTAACACGCAGTGCAGCGAAAAATCGTCGTACTAAAGGCGCATTAGTACACCAACCATTAGAGAACATCAGCCTTGAAAAATAAATCCATCCGAGCAAAGCATAGCAACGTTAACACTGCTACAGGAATCTAAACCAGTTTACTCAAAGGACTGACCATGGGTATGAAAAGATTCTCATATTTCAGCCGACAGGGAAACACGTGATGTAAAAGGAAATTCAAAAGAACTGTGGTCATTAGGGTGGGACAGAACCTATTATTCACCCTCCTGTCGCCTTGCTAAAAGAATAAACGTTTACAAAGAATACCACAAAAACATGGCATAAAAACCTTAAATTTGATCGTCTGCTACTTAATACTATGATTTAAAAGGCTCAAAGGTAAACCTAGAGTGAGAGAGAAAATAATCGCCATAGACTATGGACAAAAAATATAGAAAGCGAACGGAGGGTCTACTTACACATTTTCCCTGACCACCGATATGCCATGGTGCATGATTTGGTGTTGCGCGACGGAGTAGCCGAAGTGACTGCCCTCCGGCCCTTTCTTGACCACGGGTTCGTCCGTATCCAGATTAAAACCTAGAGTCCATGGGAAGTGGCCGGAGAGAAGAAAGAGAAGCAGGAGAGGTACACGGGCACAGAGCGCCATGATGCCGACTGGTTTCAAAAAGGGCACCGTCCCGGGGGGACCACTCTTTTTCTCCACTGTTGGGGGCCCGGGACTTGACGATTGGTCGGGGCCGCCAGGTCATAATTTGCACGGGGAAAAACCAGTGTTGTTTTTACAAAATAAACCGCAATTTCTGTTTCTAACCCAAAAAATAAAAACACGTTTTGCGGTGTTCGGGCAACTTGAATTATGAGGAATACAAAGATAGATGCCAAGTGGTCTATCCGTTAGCATGTGTAGAACGTCCACCAAGACATTGACTTTTCTATTTTTTAAAGCCTTGAAGTCTTCACAATAAATTCAAATTAAGGTTTGTTACATATTCCTCTCGATGGCCAGGAAAAGTATTTTAGAGATTCCTGAAAAGTGACATTTACTGTGTTGTAATTTAGGTTAGCCTCATTTGGTTAGAAAATACTAAACTGTTGCTCTGGCTAGCCTGCGTCAAACAATATCTCGGTGTATCTGCCTGATTAGGCCCGTCTATGACCATCGGGAGGGTTTCTAGTTCTAACCTATGATTCAGGTTGACTTTCGCAGTGGTTTTTCAGCATTAGTGGTACTCCCTACCATGTCAGTACTGAAGTGGTCCCCCCGGCGGGACAAAGAAAGTCCCGCTGTTTTGGTGGCATGTATAGATGGGGCATTACCGCGCCATGTAGCGCACTGCATCACAATTAAGGTCGAATTAAGGTTCCGTGACCACCTTCCAGTGCTTGGGGTTTAGGATGTGCGTTCAAGCTGACACAACAAAACACGCTAAAGCTTTAAGTTGAAACCTTTGTGTCCACAGTTAACTTTTCTTATACGAGGTCACGAGCAACGCTATACACCGAAAGCATCTGTTACATGTGATTGATATTTCTTAATGAATATATGATATAATGAATTATCATGTTCAAATGTTAGCCCATCTGATAAAATGATAACGGTGAGATTCTTAAAAATCACGAAATGATTCATTGACACGAAGTATTAGTCTGAGACGAGTGTCTTGGTATACATACCACGGGTTTCAGTAGGCTTTAAGTGACAGGCGTAGAGTGACAGGCGAAGTGACAACAATGTCACTTAAATGATACATCCAATTCTGATGTCAAGAAAGAAGGTTTGACTTTAAAGTAGTACAGGATAGGAAATATATGTATACCTAATACACCCAAGGCCGGCGCCATATTTATAATTTAGTTGTATTCTGGTATTTGCGCTGTTCAGTGCTATTTCGTCGGTCTGTATAGGACATGCTAACAGGACAAGAGTTCACTAGGGTCAATGGCAGCGAATAAACATCGAAGACATCGATCCAAAGGAAACAGGTTGCCATTGCTTAATGACCAAACAGATATCAGTTGCACCGTTTTTAAGATAGTGGTAGTTTTTTTCTGTAGTCTACCAACGTGTAGTATATATTAATTAATTCCCCTTGTTCAGGTAAATCTTCATGAGACAGCCTGGAAATGTTTCATAACAGTTTCATTTCTAGTAATTACGACTGAAGCATGTTTTTTGTAATCTTGATTTTGATAAGCAGAGTGAATCTATATTCTGTTGATTTGGTGAACGTTTGCAGTTTGCGATCCATTCTCAGTTTAGTTTAATAATCAATCATTTAATGACAGTTTTGGGTCCTATCAATCAAAAGAACAAAGTTGTATTTTCTGTACACAGTGAATAGATACTATTGTTGATCATTCGTACTACACAACAAAGAAAGGGCGACCTACTTTTAGCAACACGGAACAATTTTTTTTTTGTTTACGTGCTTTACCTGTTTGGCCTTATGGCGAAATGGACGTCCGACATAAGCTTCCAGTACGTAACTAATAAGAATTAGGTGTTGGGAAGAATGTATAATTACCCATACACCTGAAGTCATCTTTATCAACTTTTCTTTCATTAACTATGCAAAACACCACTTGGTTTGCGTAATTTGTAGTCTACAAATCGTAACACTGTTACATGACAGATGTTGGCTGCATTTCTTTCAAAAATTGCTAGGGGTCCCCACAAACCGACCGGACGAGTTTTGCAACAGGTGGCCCCGGGCTAATGATATCATCAACACATTAATGCGCATACATAATACCCAGGTGCTGTTTTGCAGCAGGTATGACACATTGTATAGTTACGTAAATAACATGTTCTAAATTCTGTTTATGTACGCACAGACACAGGGATAGGACAACAACAGACAGCTTTATATTCAAGAGAGAAGTTGCAACAAGAACCGCCTACTTAGTGCTAATCACAAGTCGGATCTTTGGTGACCTAGCTGTTGTGACAGTTCCTTCTATAGGAATGGGCGATTCTATCATACCAGGACGCTTCGACGGTCTACGATCTACAATATCGTGTTAACAAGACTAGTATACATGGACAGTCTCCAGTAAACAACGTTTGTTGTAACACCGCTGCCTGGCTCCTGTTCGCTAAGTACACACGGACATACAGAGGTAAACAGTTTTCACTTCCTTGTTGTCTTCGACGTAGGGTCACGATACCACTAGAATACAACTGGGAACCTAGAACCTAAAGGTTATGGTCTGTGTACTAGTACTGTACCATGTTTAGTACTGGTGGGATAAATATTTTAGATAGATTTGAATAACGTTGATACGCCATACACAAGCAAGCCATGTCGACGTTCACCAATTTGGAATGAACCCAATGTTTTATTTTGGTACTTCAGAGACGACCACACATATCAGCTAGCATTGAAAACCAATAAGCCATGGCGTCGGCAGGCGAAGAGAAGACTTCAACAGACGGGTAAGTTAAAACAAAATGGAATGTGTTCATTACCACCTTTAATATGGGAACTAAGGAGAGCGCCATGTGTACCGTGCGATAAGCTATGGTACTGCAGCTCCAGTAGCATAGCGACACGGGAGAGTAAAAGTCAAGGGTAGGAAGTAGATGAGTACACCTTTCTATGCGTCCGGGAACAGTAGCAGAATGATTTAATACCGCTAAAAGTACTAACGTTACATCAATGTACTCAAAACTTTTCTTCTTGGCACTTAATACTGCTTCAGTACTGCACATTCATGTATTGTACCTTTTTGCAACACAGCCGAAAGGTTTATGTTGCAGTCGTAGGTTGAGAGACTGCCACCCAGCCTTCCGAAAAGTCCTGCAGAGAAGCAATGAATCGCTTGAGGTCGCTTTTTCTCCATCAGGCATTGGCCATTGCGAAATTCATGAACAGGAGTGGTCCCACGTTGTGAACTTCCAATCATTCCCAAACTACCCTCTCCCACCATTTTATTTTCATCATAATTTGAGCTTTTTTTAAAGCATTTCTTGTTCAATCCACAGGAGAGAATGTCCCCTGGAAGTTGACCAGCTCACCATCTCGGAGAAACACCTCTCCCAGGAAGAGCTGGATGAACTGGAGATGATACGGGACGAGGACGGAGACAACACGGACTTCGAGAAAATAGCACACAGAATGACACTGAAGCTTAAGGACTCCGAGCACGCCACTGTTAACATAGGCATCGTTGGTGAAGCAGGGGCGGGGAAAAGTACGTTCATAAACTCTTTCCGCGGGATAAAACCGGGTGAGGAAGGTGCTGCTGAAGTCTCGGTCTTTCGCCATACTACTAACGAAGTCACGCGATATCCCGTACCGGACAACCAAAACATCGTTCTCATGGACTTCCCTGGAGTCATCTTTCGGAACACTGGTACAAGACTAGATATGGAAGAAGAGTTTAACACGAAAAGCTACTTGGATCTGTACGGCACAGAAATGGAAGAGTGCGACGTATTTCTTGTCTTCGTCACCTGTCGCGTGAGTAACAACATCATCTGGATTGCTAAGGAGGTCAGAAAAATGAAGAAAAAGGTTCTCTTCGTTCGGTCAAAAATTGACGTCGACTTAGCGAATGAGAGTAGGGACAACCCCAGGCGTTTTCCCGAAGGTACGTCCTCCACTACTATCGAAGTGCGACGTTTTGTGGAGGAACTACGAAAGGTTACGACAAAAGAGTTAGAGAGGCTTAGCTACGCTGAAGTGAAGGAGACCATGGTGTTTGTCATCTGTGGTTTGCCAGATGATGTGGCTTCTGGTACCTACGATATGACCAATCTCCGCAAGGCTATCTACAACACACTGTCGCCTGACAAGAAGGGAGTGCTCATTAACGGGTTGGTGGAGTTTGCCACTGACATGGTCCATGAGAAAGCAGAGCATCTGAGGTCACGGGAAGTTATTGCAGCAGCAGTGGCCAATACAGTCATCAGTGCAACACCCATACCAGGCCTAGGGTTAGCTCTTGATATAGGTACGTTTTTTCTTCTTCTTTGTTTTCTCTCTTATATGTCCACTGCACTTTAAATTCATAGTCTGCTTCTTGCTGTCAATGCGCTAAACATAAGTGGTAAACATAAGACTGTACATGTACATAATGATTAGTGTATGTAGCCCATAAAAAAGATTAAATGGGTCATACGGTAACATATAACGCTTGTTCACCTTTATCCGTGGGGTAACTTATATCCGTTGCTTTCAGAAATGGGTATTCGGGGATATGAAGTCGACGGACGATACTACAATATTTTGAACATGTTACAACTTGAAACCACTGTCCGTCTACTTGATATACCACCGTAGCTTTTTTGTGACGTAGATTACCGTATGGGGTCAAAACTGACCCCAGAACGTTTTGAACAAATACAGTTTTTTGTGTGAATCTTTTTGTGATTTGTATATATGTATAGTTTCATTAATCTATGTGAGACAGTTTGACATGATTAGGTGAGAATACTTCTAGCTCATTATCATAATTTATGCAAAAGATCATGAGCACCACATTTTGCACCAACGCTATTCAGACCGGGAAGGAGGTTTTTGATGCCTGTACCAGCTTCAATGCCATATATTGCCTGAATGGCTTATGCTAGGGCCACCAAACTTGGTAACTTTTTAGAAAATGTTGATAGCAAACATTTTCAGTGAACAAAGTATGTTCATCATTTTTGGTGTTGCCATGGCAACGGAATTCTGACAGACATATTTATTACGAAATTCTCTAATTTTGTATTTAAATTTTAGTTTTAAGGTTTTATTTGCAAATAACAATTGTTTATCACATCTTATAAAATTCAACATAAATTTCAGGCCTCAATATTCATAATTTATGCTAATTTGATGACGTCATCAGTCAAAATCCAAGATGGCGGCCGATATTACCTAGATGACGTCATAATGTCGTCATATGACATGATAATGGCACAAAAGTTGGTACAATAATTTTGGCTTACATGTACATCAATCTCTGAAAATTTTGTGTTCCTACAAGAGTTTAGGTGTGGGTCACAAAAGTTTGTTAAAAAAAAACGCTGGGGTGGGGTCAGTTTTGACCCCACTGGACCATGATAAACTTTCGAGGATAACTTAATCAACAATGAGTCAATCTCGGTAAAAACGTATAAGAAGTTATAGGACAGATATACAAACAAACTCCTGGAAGGAAATTTGTTTTCGACTAGAAATGACATAATGGCACACATTGATAAGTGCCTGGGGTCAGTTTTGACCCCATTCGGTGGTTTGAGGGTTAAAACCGTGTTGGTAAACACAGCGAATATAGGTTACCCTGCGGATAAAGGTGAACTAGCGTAATATCACTATACGATGTACTAACATTTCTTACACAACAAAAATACATCGTCATTCACTGGAGGACACTTTCTTTTCTACAGCAATACTTGTAGCAGGATATCATCGGTCCAAGAGAGCCCTGTGTCTTAACGACAAGTCGCTCAGGCAGCTAGCTGCCGTGGGAAACAAAGACTACGAGAGTCTTAAGAAGTTTGTGGACAGAAGGTTGGTGATAAGCGAGAAGATCCAGAACGCATCCGGCCCCGTGGCGATCCGCGCCATCGTCGGTGTGGCAGCAACAGGGGTTACCGTGGGCGCCCTGGCGTTTACAAGTCTGGCCTTGAGAGTCGCCCTTCCGCTTGTTGGCGGGATCATTGCAGCACCGGCCTCGGCTGCATTGGTGGTGTACATCATGAGGAAAATGATCAACGAAATGGAGACCTGTGCTATCGAGCTTCACGAGTATGCATTCGGGGAGGAACCGAGGTACGTACAGACCTTGTTGTTATACCACAAAGTCTATTGAAGTATTATCATTATATATAGTCGGCTGTTTCAAAAGTTTATTTCATGCTGACATATCATTATTCCAATACCGTTTTGTCGAAGACAATAGCTTTACAGATTCGCAGTCTTTGTGGGTTGGGAAATCATTTGAAGATTATAACGAAGACTATACGAACTTCCTATAAATTTCTTTATCATTTAACCATTATGATAAATTTTGTTTAGTACAGACGAGGAGGGCCTAATATAAGCTTTATACGTATACGTTTCCCCTCCTCCTGCATCTGTTTTATCTATTGTCTATCGTATTATGCACTTTATTGTTATGCAAGTAATTAATAAATAAACAAACAGAACGTAAAGCTTTATTTCATTTCATCCACAGCCCAGCTTACATCGGGATACTAGGCAAAGAATGCTCCAGCAGAAGAGAATTTCTGAACGCCATTCGCGGCATTCGGAGTAGCGATCCCAGATCCTCCATCCCACAGAAAAGCCCCCAAAAGCCTGTTGAGCACGAATCTTCCGAAAACCTGGTGTTCGTGGAGTTCCCCAGCCCAGACGTGAAGAAGTCGTTTTTCAGAGATACAGTAGACGAAGATGCATACAGGAAGAGCTTCGGGGACGACTTGAAACTGTGCGACGTCTGCCTGGTGTTCATTGACAAGGACGTCAACGCCGAAACGGTCGCCGTTGCGAAGATTGCAAAAGAGAGAACCAAAGTGCTGTTCGTAAGGTAAGCACTTAGTCACTGAAGGTTTGGATGTTACAATGTGTTAAAAGATGATGAAATGTTAAAGAAAATGCATTGTACTAACCATTGTCCTGCTGAGAATTTTTTTTTGCATATTTAACCCCCTCAAGCTGTTTGATTAATCAGTTCAGTAAACCTGACCTATTTTGTGCTGTTGCTGCAGATTTACCTCCCCAATCAATGCAGTTTGCTGCGATATGCCACATCTAAGTGATAAATTTCCCAGCCCATAAAGATACTGGACCCACATACATGCATGATATATGGGCTCACAGGACAAGGGTTCTAATACTGGACTACACACTATTATATATAATAATAATATAGTATTCATGCAATTATCTTTTCTCCTTCTAGGCTCAATGAGTTTCATCCTTCAGCAAACCAGAGCGGAACAACCATAATCAGCGCTCTCCAGAAGAAGCTTGAAAAAGTCAAGTTCGGAGACATGGACATGTCAGACGTCTTCATCATCAGTACCGAGTGCGATGCTGTGACTCAGGACATCGGAGAAACTGCCGCTCTGAGACGTGCCATCTTTAAGGAGCTCCAAGATGCTGATAAAACGGACAGGTGAGTTGGTTACTTGTCAACTCACGATGTTGATATAAAACATTGTGTATTCTAGATCTACTTATTTCCTTTGTCCCCCATGGCTCTTCGTAGCCTTTAGTATCTTGCAGGGTTGTATCACTCCGTAGATTGTCGAAGGAGGGCATTTTTTGCATTGTACATCATGTACGCTATTGTACTTATGTAACAAGTACACTTATCATGCTCTTACTTTTACAGAAACGTGATGTACATGAGTCTGGACACGTTGATGTTGAACGACGACGACGCAGGCACCATGACGAAAAGACTAGCGGATGGTTTGAGGGGGATAGAGATGTTAGGACAGAACCAACCAGATGATGTTTTGGACCTGATAAAGAGCAAAGAAGATTGCCTGCCGAAGTGGGAGCAGGCAACAATACGGATAGGTGAGATTTGGCATTAAAAATATTTAACTGGCTATCGTTACACTGCAACATGTTGTTATTGTTGATTGAGGCGTAGTCATTTTTATACCAAATTGGCTACATTTTTATTCCACAAATTACTACAGCTTGAGAGTTCAATTTTCCTGTTTACATACATGTGACTAGCTGTGAAAGCGACAAAAAGTTCACAAAGTATACAGTCACATTCTCGAGGACCTGACGCTGCCACCTTCAAAGCTTGCTCGGCAATGGCAGATGAACCCCGGGTGTAAAGGGTGGGAAATTGGGAACAGTATTGCGCGCACCATCGCTCACTTTAAAAAGCCCTAGGCTCTAGGATCTAAGACAACTCTCCTCAAAAGCCAAAATACAACATATCTATGGTTTCCACATGTTTCCAAACTGTATCTATCTAGGGATCATCAGTGACAATGGTGCTGGAACCAACACCTTCATCAGTTCCTTCCTGGGATATCGGGAGAAGGTGGCATCTCGTACAGCAGCTGGACCCGGGTCCACCCAAACAGAATACACGTCAGCGGATCCGGTACGGCCACAGAACCTCACTGTCGTCAGATTCCCTGCAGTATCGTTTGCAATAGGTAAATTATCTATTGTTGTCATAAACATCGTGAAGAGACTATAACGTTGTGACATAGCTATAGTTGATAGCTATAGCTATAGATGATGATGATAGTTACTTAGGACAGAAGCAGACAAAATGGCTGCGTACAAAAATACTGCCTAAGATTTAGATTAGGTGAGGAATAAACCACTGCATAGTTTGTGTACCACTTTATTAGACAAAGAACGTATGATAAAATAGTCTCAAGTATCTCGAAATGATTGTGGAAACGGTCAGACGTTTCAGATAATACCCACTATCTTTCTCCAGTGACACCGGCTGATTCTTTCTTGTGATATGTTTTAAACACATAGGGCGGACAGAAGACATCAAGTCCAGGTACATGAAATGTCAAGTGGACAACATGAAGGGTTGTGACGTCTTCATCGTGCTCTGTGGAGATGTTGTAACAACGGAGACCGTCTGGCTAGCAGTCCAAGCACTAGCACTGGATAAGAAGGTATCAAAATAAGTTGGATGGTGGGGTCATGTGGCATAACTGTGGGGGTATTTGGCCCAGGTCCTGGGTTCGAATCCGATTGTGCTACCGATCTTGTGTCTCTGGATAAAGCACTTAGCTTGAGTTTCCTCACTCCATCCCGGCAGGTTTAAAAATGGGTACCTGACTTCGGTTGGAGAAGTAAAAAGCAGTGGAAGGACAGCAATGGACTCTATCTTCTAATACTGTGCCCTAGACACAGTAGATAACAACCCACTGCCCCAAGGGCCAAAATAGGCTATGGGACTACCTGCACCCTCTGTCAGTCCTTTGTTTATGGCAGTGGTAAATAAGTTACTAAATCTGAGTGCAGTGCCACGTTGGCCTTGTCTTAAAGCAAATAAAAAAACATGTTTACCAAGTTGACTTGAAGTAGCCTTAAAATAGCATCATAAATATTATGTGCCTTAACTGGCTGCACAACATAACAAATCATTCTTGTAAAATATGTTTTACAGGCGCTGTTTGTCAAGTCAAAGTTTGACCTGACAGCTGAAATTACCTCTGAAGATGCGACCAGATCGCTACCAAAGCCATCCATAGAACAAGGAGTCAAAAAGAGCCTGGCTACTGCTATCCAGGTTTGCTTGATATGTTTACTATATAGTATTACGTACATTGCGTACAACAAAGCATTCATACCATGGACTAACAGATTTTGTTTAAGGACCATCACAGGGTTTAGATATTGAGTACAAAAGAAACGAATCCTCATTTATTTTCCATTTCCAACTAATCATAGATGTAGACCATCATATCTTACTTTGGACAGCTAGATTGAAGACTTTTTTCTCTCACTTAATCCTGATTCAAGACCAGATCTTTTTCATGCAGTGTCCAATAACTTATCATAATGATAATGATAACGTTTCTTATTTGTTGTTGATATTTCCCTGACAGGAAAAGTTAAGTGCAGAAGGATGTACCATGACTGTTAAGATGGATGACATCTTCCTCATCAGCGGGACCTGGAAAAATGTCAAGCAGGGAGAGTTTGACATGGTGCGGCTCAGACAGGCCATGATGGAACCACTGGATGAACTGCAGAAGCAGGTGGGAAGCAATTACAATGAAGTAAAATCATTAGGTCTAGATTTCAGCAACGTAGTCTTCATAATCTTATCCAAAACTAGTAATTATTTTGACCCATGACAAAGCAACACTTGAAATTCAAGAAGGGATCTACATGTAGCAATCATATATGGTCAGTGAAATGATTGTTGGGACACTAGCTTTGCTCAATATCTCATATAAAAGGAAAAGAAGTCAAACCCACAATAATCTACATTCTACTGTTAGCCTTTAGTCTAGAGTAGCCATTTACTAATAAATGTTTACCAATGTTGGTCTGTCATTTTTTGTCACTAGCAAGTAGCTCTCGTACAAGGATCTGCTACAAACTTATACAAACATTATTTCTGGCCAATATCAACTAAAGAATAGAAGCCATGAAACAGGTGCTTGACATTGATAATCTGAATGACTGTATCTTTTGAACCAACAGGCATTTGCAATGCTGTGTAAAGACTACTCCCTGCGTATGATCCCCACCAAGTCAGCACTCCTGAAGCAGATGGTGTGGACACAGGCTGTCCAGTCAGGGGCACTCAGGCCATGGTCTGGTCTCTTAGTGGACACACCTATAGACCTTGGTAACCTTTCCTTTTATTACAACCTTAGTTGTGCCATTGCCTTGAATTTGGAAGACTCAAACCCCTGCTGGGGTATACCAAAGACTTGAAAACTGATACATACTGCATTCTCTATTTAGAACTTACCAGAGATGGCAGATAGATAATTGACAATAATTCTCAGACTGGTACAACTTACCATAAGATGAAGATGGAAAGACATTGCTACATCTCATTTCTGCATATGACATACATGTATTATCATTATATAATAGTACAAACCTGTGTTATCCCAAAACATTAATTTTCTATCTCTATCTTTTACAGAGGCAGTCAGAGAATCCTGTGAAGTTTACAAGAGGTGCTTTGGTCTGGATGAGGCTTCCCTTGAAGACTTGGCTGAGTTAGCTGGCATTAATAAGGAATGTATCCGAGAGTCAGTACGAAGGAAACTGCCCATATGTACAGATCTCTTTGACACTACTGATCTACCACCTCAATCTTCTGTCCGTGGCCTTGTTGACATGATGGCCAAAAATGGCAGCACTCTCATGACCCTTGAACTTGCAAATTACTCCTTTGAAACAACAGTGAACTGTGGTTCTTTGAAAGGAAAAGCCATGCACGTTGTGGCTTATTTCTTGCGAAAGATAATCGTTGAGCAAGCAGAATGTGCTTGTGCACTATATGAGGAACTTTTTGCTAGCAGATAAGATAGACTTTAGTGTTTTGTAAACACAGGTGAAATGTTTACTTAATGTACTTCTCAAATTTAAGACTTTACTCAATATCATATATAAAAAGTTGTGAAGCTGTGCTCAGGTCTATTACACACTGTATTTATTGAGACACGATATCCTTATATATAATATGGCTTATTTATCAGACAACGTGTAACATGCATTGGCATAATACCGGTCATAAGCCTTATACCGGTCGATTAAAAATTGCGGAACTTAAAGAAATCTACACATGCAACAATAGTTATTTCTGAGGTATGCACACTTCAGACATCTAGGTGTCCAATACATAATTTACAAAACATCGATAACAATGCATTCGAAGACAACAAGGCCAAAAGTTTTCAGGTCATTTTCGGGGCAGGCGAGCTCGTCGTGGGACAAACACACTGTCACGTTCATCGCCAGATTTGTAGATAATAATCACATGTGCTCACGGCACAAGATGAGCATGATTCAACAGCAATCTTGAATTTCTTTTGGTGACCTACAACTCGTGTAAAAGTGTGAGGAACCGTTGCATTATCGCCCGGATCTACGGCTGAATGGGTCAAATTGAACGTACGCCGCCATTTTCCCGCCATTTTTAATGCTACGGCCAGCAGTAAAGTTTTACGTCATAGCGGTTGTGACGGACCAAAATTAAATGAAAATTCTTGTCAGTATACGCCCATTTTCTCATGACTTTTTGTATGCTCATGCAGATTTTTGTTTTGTGCAACTACTAACAGGAAAGAAAGGAACAACAGAGGATGTATAAAAGTACATAGCGGCAGTTAATTGTGCCGTGTTTCGTTCGGCCGGTATAGTGCCCCCCTTCCAACCACGCGCCCGTTCTCCGTGCAATTCCGCGGTGTGTTCCAATTACGATATTATGTTTTTAGCAGGACCAGAGAGACAAAATAATTTACACAGAAGAAGTGGCAAAGGTAAGCTGTAACAGCAACATGTAACTGGAGAAAATGATGCGTTGATCATTTGCCAAATAAGCATTGCTTGAGAAATTGCAGTAAACCGACCGGTATTATGCCAATGCATGTTATCATATTAGTGGCATCTCACATGAATTCCGTTATTTTCAGCATAAAAAAATTACATTAAGTTGTACTCTGACGAAAGAAGTTTTGTGCATGCAGTGTATTTCATGTTGTGTGGCAAGGTGTGCTGAATATGGTGTACATCTCTCTCTCTCTCGTGTGTATTAAAGTCTGTGAATAACTGTGTCATAGTGTAGGATGAATAATGCCAGCATTGAATCATATCATCAAGTACATTTGTCCTTATCAAACCCTATTAAAACACACACACACACAAACTGACTATCCAATTTAAAATCTGTTCTTCCCTATCTTGCAAGGGTTGGACGATGTCTGAATATTGAAGGTACAGCTTAAAGTACATGTCGAGTACAGTCTGAATTTCAACTGTTACTTCATAACTTCCTGAAGGACGACTTTGTGACTTCAAGGTAACAGTCAGTTTTCTCAGAGGTGAATAGAGATTAAGATGTACAATGTACATCTTGTGAATTGAGTTTCAAACTACAAACTTTCTCTAGTAAGCTAAGTTTAGATACATGTAAAGTCATATTGTGATGTTGTATGATTGTGCTTGTTTATTTTGGTGTATATGTTTATCATAGGAGTTGGTATTTATATTAGGTAAATGGGATGCCATGTGATATCTGGAATGAAGGGTGGCTTTAAACTGTGCCAGTAGAAGTCATGACTAGGACCTGCACTGTATTTATATGGTTGTGTGTCCAGTGTTACAGATGATCAGGTGAATTTATATATCAAAAAGTGACTTAAACAGCGTGTTGTTTATAGGGAAGACTTTTACCAAATTTTTCCTTGCAGCTCCAGAGCAAGCTGCTAGGGGGCCCAAACATACATCACTTCTTCTTTACATCACATGCTATATGCCACCAAAAAAATCAAAACCCTACCATGTCCAAGTCAAAAGATACAAAAAATCAAAGTCCTGCTGCAGTACCAAAGTCACACACCAAGGGGCCCAAAATCGACGACTCTGATTTAGTTATGACCACAAATATCCAAAATCACACACACACAACCACAGACACACACACACACACACAGACAGACCAAAAACTAAGTACAGAGGACATGTGCAAACCATGGGACATTAAAACAAGGTATGATTTCTAGACAATCATACGTGTACAGTACTAGACACATTTCATCATTGACATTTGCCAACTACTACAACAACCAGAACGCTACCAATTGCTCGCCATTCAAACAAAGTTACACAGTCATAAATACACAATAGCTCAACAAACACCCATTACATTTCATGCAGGTCTGAGGTCTACGAACTCTTGTTTGCATGAGAGCTCATTTGAGTACTGGTACTTGCCCTTTGTACAGGTACTTTGTAAGGCCACACCGATTTAATTTCTTGGTTCACGGATTCGCTCGCTCCTATTTTTGGGGAAAAAAATAAAAATAAAAATAACCACTCAGCAAATTTTCACCATTAATGAAACCATTCACCAACTTTATGGTGTAGCAAATTGGTCTTTATATTATAAGCTCCTTAAAGTGTGGGTACAGGTGCTGTTACGGTACAAAAATAGTGTTTTTGTACTTTTTTCAAGCTGAAAACTTTTTTTCTTTATGTTTTGGATTAGCCGTTACCTTTACCCCAACCATTTTACAATTTTTATTTTTATTTTTATTTCGCCCTCTCGCTCCATATTTTTTATGAAAAAATCCGTGAACCAAGAAATTAAATTGGTGTGGCCTAACGAAAGGCACACACAAATCAGCTGATGAATGCATCCAATCAGGACTAAAGCAGCATGTTTGTTACTGCATTATAATCCATGAAATCTCTGAATCAGCCATAAACTGTACCATGACCCAGAATTACAAAGTTCACAATTCAAAGTTCACAATTTGCAATGTTGTCTTTCCAGTAACAACGAGCAATGATTGACAGGGACGCATGGGCTGCCATTGCAACTCGAGACTGGATTGACTCGACTTAAGCGAGTAAGCAAGCTTTCCAGTTAGGGGTAATTCTAAACAAAGTGAGAATCTTTAAATGATTGAATGTATAAAATGCCAAATCTGCTAACGTTACACCTATTAGAATACAACTGCCTAAGAATTATAAATGGTTGACCTTGCTGTTTACACTATGACGACATTCCTTAAGTTGAAGTGCTGATCATACGATTGTCAAGTATTGTGCACAAAGTTCAGGTGTAATGCATGGTGAGGTAAGGAGAACTTTGTTGTTGCTATTGCTGGCTTTTCATAATTTCTGTCTTCATTTTGAGCTATTTTGTCATCCATGTAAGCACTAACTGCATACATTTAGTCACAATCATAATCACTTTTGATGCTGTACTGATCTCCATGTAGTACTAGAAGAGATAAGTTACAGCACAGAAAACACCTCAGACTACTTCTTAGTAATTACCACGATAATTTGCATGATTATAGTAGTCTAAGGGTGCCTTCCAGAGCTCTCATAACGTTATGTAATAAGCACACGAATTGGTACCATGGTAACGGAATGTGTTTCCTTTATCATATATTATGTAGGATAAGTTGCATTACTCAGTATATGCTGTTTGTGAATCACAATGTATTGAACATTGTTCAAGCTGGTACTAAGCAGGGATCTAGCCAGCGTCCATTTTTCCGTCAATTGACGGAAATTTGCTGCGTCTGACGGCAAAATTTTAAGACCAATTCGTCAACCTTGACGGACAAAAATCCTTGGTGGAAGCTACGGGCGGCTTGGTGACGCTGTCCACGGCCGTAAAATCCACACACTGTTTGTTTTGCTGTTGTTGACAATGTGTGTCGGCGCCCTTTCGACACCATAATCTCATTAAAACCCATTTTTCAAGGTCTCAGTTCAGTCCTTGTAATAAATTTTTGCGGTTTTCGCGACGATTGTAATTGGCTGACGAAAAAAAAATTTTCGAGCTGGCTAAAGCCAAGGTACTAAGTAAATGTGACCTTTGGGTTAGCAGGCAGACTGATGCAACAATATTTCCCAATGAGCCCCAATTTGACTGAGGCAAGTGACCCCAATGCTTCATAAGCTGAGATTGTCCTCATAAAATTGACGAGTGATTTACAGATTGAAGTACAACTCAACTTTTATTTCAGACAGCACCCTGACCTTGTTTGATAATGGGAAACAAGCAGAGCAAAAATACCCAAGAGGAAGAGGGTTCCACAGATGACTTCTCTGGTGTCCTTCAAGTTATGGATGATGATGAGTGAGTTTCACTTTCATTTGTTCTTTGTGTACTTCCCTCAGCAAAAGTTCATTATATATATTAAACACAGTTGGTTTTGAAATGGCTTGAATCTATAAATGCTTTCCATTATGCATATGCCTAACTGGACGTACCTAAATCTAAGTGGTAACACTAGTTCACCTTTATCTGTGGGGTGACCTTTATCCATTGTCTTTAAAAACAGCAAATTTAGGAGTTTTAAGTCAGCGGACAGTGGTTTCAAATTTGCAGTATTTTCAAAATGTTCCGATTTGAAACCACCGTCTGTCGACTTCATATCCCTAAATACGTTTTTTTTACAAACAACGAATATAGGTTACGCTTGGATAAATGTGAACCAGCGTTAAATGAAGTGTTAAAAAGAAGCTGTCGCAGTACTGTTAGTTCAATAACTTACTTTGTAACTTAATTCATATCATATTTGAATGACTTTTCCCTGAATTGGAGTTTGCAACAGCACTGTTCCCTTGAATTTCATCAAATGTAAATGTTTGCATGAGAGTCAGTCTGTTCTTGCCTTAGTATAGTTCTTAACGTTAGGGCTAATTCCATGAACAATTGACTCGGTATAGTTTTTGGTGTGTGTGTGCGAGCGTGTATTGTGTTCATGTGTGTGTGTGGATATTTGTGGTCAACATAACTCTGGAATTGTAATGATACACAAATGTATTAATTTTGGTATATGTATGGATAAGGGTTGGGAAGACAAGGTCAACTTTGGGCCCCCTGGTGTGTGACCTTGGTACTGCAGCAGAGCTTCTTTTTATCCTGGATGTGCTTTGTCTTGACATTTTTGCAGATTAAAGCTTTTGGTGTAAGGAAGAAGTTGTTTGTTTGTTTGTTTAGGCAGTTTGTGCAGAATTGGCCCCTCTGCTCTGAAATTGTGGGATTATGTTTTTGATATTTGGTATGCTGGTAGTATAGACGGAGATGTAACATGCATTGGCATAATACCGGTAGTAAGACTTATACCGGTAGATTAAAAATACTGGAACTTAAAGAGATCTACACATGCAACAATAGTTATTTCTGAGCTGTGCACACTTCAGACATCTAGGTGTCCAATACACCATTTACAAAGCATCGATAACAATGCATTCGAAGACAACAAGGCCAAAAGTTTTCAGTATACTTTTTTCTAAATTTCGGGGTAGGCAGCTTGTCGTGGGACGAACACACTGTCACATTCATTGCCAAATTTATAACATCCATTGGCATAATACCGGTCGGTTTACTGCAATTTCTCAAGCAATGCTAATTTGGCAAATGATCAACGCAACATTTTCTCCAGTTACATGTTGCTGTTACAGCTTACCTTTGCCACTTCTTCTGTGTAAATTATTTTGTCTCTCTGGTCCTGCTAAAAACATAATATCGTAATTGGAACACACCGCGGAATTGCACGGAGAACGGGCGTGTGGTTGGAAGGGGGTGCACTATACCGGCCGAACGAAACACGGCACAATTAACTGCCGCTATGTACCTTTATACATCCTCTGTTGTTCCTTTCTTTCCTGTTAGTAGTTGCAAAAAACAAAAATCTGCATGAGCATACCAAAAGTCATGAGAAAATGGGCGTATACTGACAAGAATTTTCATTTAATTTTGGTCCATCACAACCGCTATGACGTAAAACTTTACTGCTGGCCGTAGCATTAAAAGTGGCGGGAAAATGGCGGCGTACGTTCAATTTGACCCATTCAGCCGTAGATCCGGGCGATAATGCAACGGTTTCTCACACTTTTACGCGAGTTGTAGGTCACCAAAAGAAATTCAAGATTGCTGTTGAATCATGCTCGTCTTGTGCCGTGAGCACATGTGATTATTATCTACAAATCTGGCGATGAACGTGACAGTGTGTTTGTCCCACGACGAGCTCGCCTGCCCCGAAAATGACCTGAAAACTTTTGGCCTTGTTGTCTTCGAATGCATTGTTATCGATGCTTTGTAAATTATGTATTGGACACCTAGATGTCTGAAGTGTGCATACCTCAGAAATAACTATTGTTGCATGTGTAGATCTCTTTAAGTTCCACTATTTTTAATCGACCGGTATAAGGCTTATGACCGGTATTATGCCAAATGCATGTTATAGATCATAATTACACATGCTCACGGCACAAGATGAACATGATTCAACAACAATCTTGAATTTCTGTTGGTGACCTACAACTCTTGTAAAAGTGTGAATAACCGTTGAATAATAGCCCGGATCTACGACTGAATGGGCAAAATTGAACGTACGCAGCCATTTTCCCGCCATTTTTATATCTACGCTAGCAGTGAAGTGTTACGTCATAGCGGTGACGGACAGAAGTTAAATGAAAATTCTTGACAGTATACGTCCGTTTTCTCATGACATTTTGTATGCTCATGCAGGTTTATGTTTTATGCATTTACTGACAGAAAAGGAAGGAACATCAGAGGATGTATAAATGTACATAGCGGCAGTTAATTATGCCGTGTTTCTTCCTACCGGTATTTTGTACCCCCTCCCAACCACGCGCCCGTTCGCCGTGTAATTCCGCGGCGTGTTACAATTACAATATTACACTTTTAGCAGGACAAGAGTGGCAGAAAAGTTACACAGAAGAAGTGGCAAGGGTAACCTATAACAGCAACATGTAACTGGAGAAAATGATGCGTTGACAATTTGTCAAATCAGTATGGCTAGAGAAATCGTCGTAAACGTACTGGTATTATGATAATAGATGTTACACAATGACAGACAGATAATGGAAGTTAGAAATTAATAGGCACAATTATTGTGGAAAATTTGTAATTTCAGTGTTTCCTATAACTAATAATAGGACTTTTATGCAATACATATATAACTCATGACAGGTGAAAAATTAACAGATAATGATTATGCAAATTAGAGTCTAATTTGCATAATCAATGTGAATGTGCAAGAATCCCATTGTGGTTAATTGTGGGAATTACATACTAACTTGTCTTGTGACTTGTGCAAGTTAATTAAAGATGTAACATGCATTGGCATAATACCGGTAGTAAGACTTATACCGGTAGATTCAAAATACTGGAACTTAAAGAGATCTACACATGCAACAATAGTTATTTCTGAGCTGTGCACACTTCAGACATCTAGGTGTCCAATACATCATTTACAAAGCATCGATAACAATGCATTCGAAGACAACAAGGCCAAAAGTTTTCAGTATCTTTTTCGGGGTAGGCAGCTCGTCGTGGGACGAACACACTGTCACATTCATTGCCAAATTTATAGATCATAATTACACATGCTCACGGCACAAGACGAACATGATTCAACAACAATCTTGAATTTCTGTTGGTGACCTACAACTCATGTAAAAGTGTAAAGAACCGTTGCATAATAGCCCGGATCTATGACTGAATGGGCAAAATTGAACGTACGCAGCCATTTTCCCGCCATTTTTATATCTACGCTAGCAGTGAAGTGTTACGTCATAGCGGTTGTGACGGACAGAAGTTAAATGAAAATTCTTGACAGTATACGTCCGTTTTCTCATGACATTTTGTATGCTCAAACATGCAGGTTTATGTTTTATGCATTTACTGACAGAAAAGGAAGGAACATCAGAGGATGTATAAATGTACATAGCGGCAGTTAATTGTGCCGTGTTTCTTCCTACCGGTATTTTTTACCCCCTCCCAACCACGTGCCCGTTCGCCGTGTAATTCCGCGGCGTGTTACAATTACAATATTACGCTTTTAGCAGGACAAGAGTGGCAGAAAAGTTACACAGAAGAAGTGGCAAGGGTAACCTATAACAGCAACATGTAACTGGAGAAAATGATGTGTTGACAATGTGTCAAATCAGTATGGCTAGAGAAATCGTCGTAAACGTACCGGTATTATGATAATAGATGTTACACCATGATGCATAGATTATGTAAGTGCGCAAGTCATTTGCATGATTTATTACAGGATGTAAATATGGAGGTTTGCTAAATGACAGGACTTCTATACATGCAATATATACATTTTGGTTAATTAGAAGACCATCATAGATAAAATAGATTATGCCAATTACAACCTTACTTAGCAGTGCATACTCAAGGAGACAATATGAACACAATAAATCTACAAACAAGGCTCTAAATATTTCATGGAGGTATGAGGTTTCCAAACTCTTGTTTAGTTTTAGTCTTGATTTATATGTTTTAAGACACAGACACAGACAAAAACAAGTTAACTGTTCAAAATATGAAAGTCTCATCTTAGCAAAGTATTGTATTATTGGGCCATAAATAAATGTAAATGAATCCCTGATTGGAATCATTCATATTCAATAAAGTTTACATTTTAATTAACTTTTAAGAATGGTATTTACTATGGAATCATAGTATTTTCTTATCAATAATTATTATTATGCAATTTAGGTCTTCATTTGCATAATTGATATCTGTCCATTAAGATAGGGTTGATTTTAATTAGTACATGTAACACCCAGAGTATGGAAGTTGAACACATGCACACCACTACCAGTGGACTAGCCCCCTGCTGTAGTGCTTGTGTTGTGTGTGGCCCAGGGCTAATGAAACAGAGATGGGCACCACCCTATGCGCCATCTTGGTGCGGGAAGGGTTTAACTTTTTAACTTAACATGTAACACCCCATCTTTTGTCAATTGATTCACAGAGAGGCACCTCCACTAGATGTTGGTCTTCTTGAGATAAGTGAAGATGATTTGTCCCCACAACAAAAGAAGATGTTACATGAAAGAGCAGCTGATGGGGGAGGCAACATAACTGCTCAAGAAGCTCTAGACATCGCAGATGCCAGTGAGTTAGAACCTGCCAAGGTCCAGATTGGAGTTGTTGGTGATGCAGGGGCAGGTAAGAGCATGTTTATCAACTCATATCGTGCATTGTCACCAGGGGATGTGGGAGCTGCTGAGGTGTCTGCTGCTGGACACACTACAACTGAGTCAATGTCTTATGACATCCCTGGAAAAAGCATTATTCTTGTTGACTTCCCTGGAGTCTTGTTCAAGCCGCCCAACGAGGAAGCCAACAGTAGACATACGGCACAAGAGGATATTTTCAACATATCCAGTTATCTCCATCTCCATAAAGCAAAGATGCAGGAGTGTGACTTTTTCCTTATTTTCATGACAAGTCGGCTGAGCAACAATGTGGTCTGGATTGCCAAAGAGGCGCGCAATATGGGGAAGAGACTTCTGTTCGTGAGATCACAAGTAGACATAGACATTGAAAAGGCAAAGCAAGACAAACACTTTCCAGAGGTCATTGACAACCAAATTGCAGAGAGAGCAGTAATGGATAAGTTCAAAAAGTCAGGAAAAGAAACCTTGCAAGCTCTTGGATATGGTAAGGTGGATGAAGCTGATATTTTCATCATTTCTGGACTGAAGGATCACGTAGTACGCAGAGACTATGACATGGGTGCACTCAGCACAGCTATGCTCAACAGCCTTTCAACCTACAAGCAGAGCATTCTGATTAATAACATCCAAGACTTTTCCATAGATACAGTGACAAAGAAAGGGGAGGTGATGAGGAAAAGAACATGGGCAGTAGCAGCCGGTACTGCAGCAGTCAGTGCTGCACCCGTTCCTGTCCTTGGTGTGGCTTTAGATATCAGTAAGTGTCGGAGCATGTACTCATACAGTAGCTGTGTATACAAATCATGAATATGCAAATTGTCTGAATAGGAATTGATAAAATAGAATTACACAATCTTACTATGGGCCCTTTTTTGCAACTTTTACGTTTTACTGTGGCTATAATTTCCTGGAAAATGTAGACTTCTGAAAATAGATTTTGTTTTCAACAACAGCATCAGTGTTTGCAGCATACAAGTTCCTCCGCAGATCTTTCAGCATTGATGATGCATCTCTTGAGCAGCTGGCCATCATTTCTAACAAATCAGCCTTGACCTTGATGAGGTTTCGTAACAGAAATTCAACACTATGGAGAGCTATAAAGAACAGCAGTGGTCCCCTGGCACTACGACATCTTGCGGCCGCTGCAGCATCTTCTGTCACAGTTGCTGGCCTAGCAGCCATAACAACTGCTACAGCACAAATAGTACTTCCTATTGTCGGTGGAGTCATAGCTGCTCCGGCCTCCTTTGCCCTGATAGTGTTCCTTGTGAGGAAGTTCATTGATGAGATGGAGAAGTGTGCAACCGAGCTGTTCAAGTTTGCTTTCAGTGATGATATGGGGTATAGTATCTGCCTTGTATTTTTTTTTACTAAAATGATGATAAAGTAAAGCACATGTAAGCATTATTATGAACTCAGACATAAACATTGTGAAAAAGTTAAGACATGCCTACAAAGTCAGGTAACGTGTAAAGAGGGATTCCCTTTCATACTCAATTTTCTTGCAAACCTTCAGCATACTGAAATTACATTGATTTGTGAATTGAAGATCATATCTTTGATATTTACTAAATTAAGCATACTTATTCTGATAATAACTAGATCTGATGGTAGACAAATTACTTGGTCTTTGTATTTACATGTAATGCTATTTCCAACCTTAACAGGCCTGCCGACATTGGCATTGTCGGAGATGGGAATGTTGGTGAGGCAGCTTTCATCAACTCCTTTGGCAGCTTGCTCCAGGGGAGAGATAAAAATGAACCCAACACAAAAACCATACTTCATAAAACATTAGACAATATTGTCATTGTTGAACTCCCTCCTCCTCATGTGAAAAAGACGCTGTTCAAAAGAACCTTTGATGAAGAGGCATACTTCAAGAGCTTTGGTGAGGACTTGAAAGCATGCAGTGTGCTCTTGGTGTTCATTGCAAAGACAAGAAGCGAAGAGCTCCTCATAATTGCTAGGAAGGCTAAAGAGATGGAGCTGAAAGTTTTGTTCATAAGGTACATATATTGCCCTTATTTGGACAAACTTTTGAAATAAAGTGTAACGCTGGTTGACCTTTATCCGTGGGGTAACCTATAACTGTTGTACTTGGAAATGGAGTATTTAGGGATATCAAGTCGCCGGATGGTGGTTTCAAACTGCAATACTGTAAAAAAAATGCATTTAAGTTCGCAGGGATTTGATTTTGTGGTAGCAGGAAAAAGGACTTTTCGCGGTGGTTTTAAGTTTGCGGGAGCTACATGCACTGTAGTCTCTTAATGTGATGGAAAAATTTTTGCGGTGGTTTTAAGTTCGCGGTGAAGAGGCCTCCGCGAAAGCCACCAACATTAAACCACTGCAAAAGTTTCTGCATTAAATTTTACAGTATTTTGAAATACTGTAATTTCAACTACCGTCTGTTGACTTAATATCCCTAAATACCATTTTTTAGGACAACAGATACACTCACAGTCTGGTATCATGCGGATAAAGGTTAACTAGCAATTGATATGACAAATTAGTCAATTGCAGATTTACATCAAAGTGAATGCAATATAACAAAAGATGAAGACTTGCAATTGACAATTCACCTGTTATTCACCTATTTCTTGCAGGACATGTCAGGATGAAGATGAACTCCAGCATATTTGCAACATCCAAAGGGTAGGACATATTTCAGAATTCTATATGATCAAAAGAACACTAAATCAAAAACATTTTGCATCCACCTACATGTAGCTGTCATGAAATAGAGTGAGACTTGTGAGTTAACATGAATTGTGTGCGTTTTTCTTTGCAGGAAGTCTATGAGGACCTCAAAGTCAAAGCACACCTTGATGACATTGCTGAAACTGACATCTTTATCGTAAATGCCCAGTATGACAGTATGGTTCAAGACAAATGGCCCTTGGGCTCTCTCAGGGCAGCCATCCTCCATGCCATTGACCAGTTTGACATGACAGACAGGTAACATAACATATGAGAATGAAAACTAAGTCCAATAAATAACTATCATTTTCCTATACCATGACCATGACCTAAGTCTACATATTGAAGCTCACATTAATATGATGACAGCAACATGGGTATTAGTATAAGTAGTTGGACACAAGTATTAGTAACTATTAGTAAGGATGCTGAACCTGTACCTGTAGAGTCTCTATTCTCCAGAAGGAGTTGCTGCCCATCAGTAACTTAAGTGCTACTTCCTATTCTTTTGTTCTTGTTAACTCAATTAAGTTGTGCTCAATGTTTTTGACTTCTCTCAAGTCATATCTAATGATTGCAATATACCAAATTGATAAACTTGACACCTGAGAAATCTTATTTCAGAAACTTGATGCAAATGGAGAGAGATACATATAAGATAATTGAACTGAAAGAAGGCCAGAGCAGCAAACCAAATGGCAACATACTGAGGGCACTGTATCATCCAGGCTCTCCAAGGACTATCAAACCACTCTCACCTGACTGGAAGAAAGCAATCATCTCTGTTGGTAATTTATGTTTAACGTCAGCCCTGGGGTTGTATCATTGTGACATTAAGAAAATAACCATATGCATGCCATGATCATGACGTTCAATCACTATACAATAGGGTAACGTCATTATTAAGTAGTCTATTATGGATATTGCTTCTTACTCCACAAATATACATATTGACATACAAACTATAACAAATTAATCCTGAATAGACCAGATGATTTGGCATCAAGTTAAAGTGCAATGGACAAAGTTATGGTTATACAGACAGTTTGTAGATAATCAACATAATTGCTTGATTATGAGCTAAGTTATTAATATGACAGCAGCTTTGATACTTAAGTATCCCTCATGATAATGCAGAGACTGACAGATAGATATATATTTTGTTATATATTTTGTCTGACCCTTGCCTTTTCATTCATGACCACAATGAAAAGTGGCCTTCAGGCCAATTTGAGCTTTCATGAATAAAAAAGGTTCAAACAAATAGTTGTTGACAGATACATTGTGTAATAATATTTTCAAAGGGGTGATTGGTGAACCTGAAGCTAACATCAGAACATTCATCCGCTCCCTTCTTGGTCTTTGTGGCAACCCACCTGAACAGACCAGGGACTCTGCCAATGCAACAGTGTACCACAATCCAGACCACCCCTGCAACATCTCTGTTGTACAGTTTCCAATGGCCTCACTTACTCCTGGTAACAAATTGTAATATCCGTAGCACATTCTTTAGGGTAGACCTTTTTCTGGTAGCAAATTTGCTCATGTCATGATGTGTACATTCAGGTATATGAATAAGTCTTACATGAATGTGATGGGACAGTTACATAGTACATTCAAGTTTAAAGCTTAACTAGCATTACCTAAATATAGATACATGTAGTAGTAGTACACATTTTTTTTCTTACCATAACCTTGACTGGTATATGTAAAAGTTAGTCTCTGTTTTCACAACTCAGGACAACATGGATCCCTATCTGTTTCCCGGTATATGGAGTTCCATAGAAACAGGATGATGTTCTGTGATCTGTTCTTGGCCTTCTGCCAGAACAAAGTGTCAGAGGAGGCAGCTTGGGTGGCCAACAAGGCTATGGAACTGAAGAAGAAGGTAGCTGCCTTGCTATACTACTTAGCTCACAAACATGTATATTGATAATCTTTGAGAATATGATAATAAGATATACATGCATTACACTAAATGGTTGCTTATCCATTGTTTGATCATACTGCTGCTGGGGTCTGACACGGGTAGACAGTCGGCTAGTCTTCACACCGCGCTTCCATGCTACCGTTAGACACCACATCTTGATTTCCCTCCTAACACACTCCTTTTTCTTGGTCTGCCACGACCTCTGTTGCCTGAAAATTTCAGTTTTGTGACGTCATTATGCAGTCATTTGACCTTTCTATGTGTCCAAACAACCTGAGACCGCAACAATGAGCTGATGTCCGGGATGCCAAGTTTATTGATTAGGGTAGATGATGGAGTCTCATCCTGGTTTGATGCCGCAGATCCACCTTATGCATTACACTAAATGATATTCATAAATTTGAACAGTAAGATACACTAAATGATATTCATAGATTTGAACAGTAAGATAAAGACCAGCATAACAGCAATTAAAGAGATTAAGTGGGCAAGCTTTGACTAAGGACATGATGCTTTTATCTCAGCCACTATAGCACAATGAGGCTTTGCTTGGGACTGCATATGTAGGCCAAGCATCCCTACCCTTCTATATATATAGATGAAGTGTGTTGGGTTCTTTTATGTGCAGAGCTTAAATAGATGCCATAAGCTCCCTTGCACATGGGGCCAACTGAATGTCCTCATCTGAAAGGACTTTTCCAGTTGTGTGCACAGTCGAGCGCAAACCCAGGCTGCTGGCCCCACTGAATTTAAAGCAGAAGTGCACAGATCTCTACATCATGCAGACAGAATTGGCAATTGGAAAGAAATAACTGATACATGTATTCTCTTATTTTCTAGGTGCTTCTGGTTGGATCAAAACATGGCCATACCACTACTTTAGGGGCTGCTGCCATTCCAACTAAAGACACAGAAGACAGGGAACTCTGCCTCAGCCTAACAGAGCAATTTAAAGTCTGCTATTATATCTTTTGATACTTGACAAAGCATCTGCTGGAAATGTATTCTATAGTGTCAGTCCATGCTGACATCTGTTGACAACTGCAGCGATTTTGCTTGAAATTTTTTAAAACAAATACTGGTATTTGGATAGCGCATTCACAGAAACATGATAATGTCTGCACTCTTGCACTCTAGTCATATTTGTTTTGTTTTGCTTTTCAAACTTAAACTTTCTTTCTTGTCTCCTCCTTACAGAAATATCTGCACAAAGCAGACAAAGCTGAGGAGTGCAGTACAAACAGCACCTTCATCATCAGTGATCACTTAGCTGATTGGCTGATGGGAAACCTTGATGTGGCTAGGCTGAAGATGGCAATTCTGTCTCAGTTCAACGACTTGCAACAGCAGGTACAACTCTTAGATTTTGCATAGTAATAGACTGTTTTTCAGAGCTCACTGCAAGTTATGTGTGATGTGGAATAATTTGCATACAGGGGTATACGTAAATTTTGTAGTAGTGAGTTCATTATACATATTAACCATCCTAATTTCATACTTTCTACACTTGTAGGCATTTGTGATTTGCTGTCCGGATATGTCACCTGACTTTGTGAGTGAAAAGTCAAGAGTGCTGAAGGAGATGGCATGGATACAAGCTGTTAATGCCATGGATGTCAAGCGGAGACCTTGCCTGTTGGTTGAAACACCAGTGAAGATAGGTGTGTGTTGAACTCAAACTTTGAGATAATCTCCCTTATGTTAGCAAAGCCAAGCACTAAATGGCAAATCATGGCACCAACTTTTTTGAAGGAATTGAAATGAAACTACCAATTTGAAAGTATTCAATTTAATTTTTCAAAGACACCAGGCTTGCTTAATTCCTCTGGTCTGATTATTTGGATGTAAAAAAAGGGGTGCAGCCATACTTGACACAAATGAGTTGCTTGTTGATTGTTACCTGATATATTCATGACAGTATTGTTTTCTTTTCAGCAATGGTTAGGGAATCCTGCAAGCTGTCCCTGAAGTGTTTTGGACTTGTTGAAGATTCCCTCACCAAGCTAGCAGCAATATCTGGTACGAACATAGAAGATCTGAAGATCTTTGCGCAAAGAAATCTCCCCATGTGCACAAAGTTGTTGTCACAGGACACAGACCCTGCCCCTCCAGATAACATCCGTACCTTAGCAAGCCTGCTGTCAAAAAACAGCAGCACTCTTCTGACCCTTGGGCTGGCAAACTGGTCATTCACAACAACCATTCCTGTCATGGGATTTGGTGGGAAGGCACTGAATGTTGTTGTCTACTTCTTGTGTAGGATGATTGACGAACAAGCAGAGTGTGCAAAGGACCTGCACAACTTTGCATTCAACAAGTAATTACAAATACTACAAAGAGTTATGTACTATGTTGATGATTAAGTTTTACATGCTCTATAGCACATATGCTTCCTTCCATGTTTAGGGAAAAGCAATGGCATAACTATTCTACAATGTAGTCTGGTGTACTGCATTTTAAGAAATGTAACTTACTGAGTTACTGAGTAACATGAAATCCAAGATGAAGTCAGCTGACCTGATCAGGCACCCAAAACATATGAGGTTTATGTTATCATATGACATTATATTTCTAAGAACTAACTTCCAAAGCACTATACTATCTTTTGAAAGTTTCTGATCTGCTGAACTTGTGATCTAATACTAAGCACGATAAGATTATCAAATATACAAACAGGGAGTGACCATACATAGAATGTTTGAAGTATTGAAGTTTTAGTTGTGGTTTTTTTTAATTGTTGGTTCATTATCAAAAGAGCACATTACTATGGTAACATATTGTTTAATAAAATTTTACTGTATTATGTAGCATATCTTTGGCACTCTTTTTAGTAGACAGTCATGTTTTCAAATTAAATTGCACAAGACAATTAACAGACAAATAGGACAAGGTGTGGTTAAAATGTACAGATGGTTGGCTTTTTAATGTTAGCACTGATTCATATGTTTGTTACTACATTTACTTGAAAAATGTTCATAAAATCATTATGTACAAAATACATATTTAGTGTTATGGGTTAATACATTTGATAAACTGGAAATGTGTACCAGTCCTTTAAATTTAAGTCATATGTTCATTAACCTATTGTTTGCTGTTCCCAAGTTTGTCAGTGATGTTAAATCAGTCATCAGTCTTCTATGTTAATGGATGGATCAAAGTTGTGAGCCAGGATCCTCACCTACAGAACAGTAAAATACATTTTAGTATACTTGTTTTATCAGTCCAAGTAATAAAATATATTAAGTAATGTTTACAGACTAACAGGTTATTGAATATACATCATTTAACTAACGGTTTAAGGGGAGTTTGAGTTGGATCAATTCAAGCTATAATTTGGACATTTCAAGGTACAAGTATTTGGCAGCAATATTCATAATATTTTTTTTTTTCAAAACATGACAAAATCTACATTCCTAATGTATTAGTGATAATTGCTATAATGTATATAATTGTATATTATGAAAACGAACTACACAAATACAAATGTCATATTCAAGTTCAGTAATTTAGTAATTCAGATTTTGACATATATTTAGACCAGAATTTTATAATACCTGCAAAAACTGAACACACAGCAAAAATGTAACATGCAAAGCAATGATAAAGCTCAACAGTTACAAAAATAAAGATGTTGTGCCTTACCTTATCCCTCTCCAGTGTTAATGACTGTAGAGTTACTTCCACCATAGATAACTTAGAGGCCAGGTTGAAGTGTTGTCCTTCTAACTCATCACATGTGTCTCTGTACCCTTCTTTGTGGCTCTGGAGACTGCTGATTTTCTCTTCTATCATCCTGATCTGTTCTCTAAGGCTCTCTTCTTGTTTTTCTATAGCAGCAACTTGTTTCTAAGTGGATGATAAGGCAAGATATAAAGATAAAGAAAAATGAGTCCTCAATAGACTTCCTTAACTACCTTCATAGAAACAATGACAATTCCAGAAGTAAGGTAGTGATATGGGATCACCAGCATACAGGATTTAATCTCCAAGCAGATTCAACAATGGCATAAGATAGTACAAATGTACTAAACTGGCCAAGGAGCGTAGTCAGCCAAGAGGTGTACATTTGCCATGCAGCCAAACACACTCCGAGGCAGGCTTCACTCCTCTGGCAGCTTTCGATACTATCTTATGCTACCGTAGGATTTGCTTGGAGATTATATAGGATTAATGATGAATGAGTACTAGTAACACTCAAAACTTAAAATGTCTACCAAGAATATGAAAAGTCCCTCAAGGGAACATGAACAAAAACATGTAAATATGTGTTTATTTTATGAGTACCAGCAAAAGATATTGTAGAAAACAGTGCCCACCTGCTCCCTCTCTAGTTGCTTAGCAACCGTCTCCATTTTGTCCCTGATCCCATCAGCCTCTATCTCCAGCACCTCACACCTCACAGTCAGGGTGTGGTACTTCTCCACATAGTCCTCACCTCGGTTACCATGGGAACCCTTATGTTTACTGTTACCATGGGAACCAGTGTCTCTCCTTTTCACACTGCTAGGTGCTGACTTGTTTTTTTCACCTAATGACTCAAATCTGTTGGTGCCACCAGAGTACTTTTGTGGAGCATAGGTATGATTGGCACTGCTTATGTGGAGGTTTGAATGGTCCCTTGTATTAGGTTTTCTCTTGCTTTTGTATTCCATAATTATTTGCTGAAGCATGATGTTGCAAGTGAGGGATGACACTGAAATAAAAGTATAAACAAATCTTTGATGATGCATCTCTGACATTTTATCATAGCTAGGGCATAGACAGTCGGTCCTAGATATACAAGATACAGCAAACTTACAGAAACACAAATGCTGTAAGATATTTGAAGAATAAAGCACATCTGGATCCATATCCATAGACAGTAAGTCTTAGATATAGCAAATTACAGAAACACACTGTAAGTGTAACTGCTGTAAGATAATTTTTAAGAATAAAGCTATACACCATAACAACCTACCTTCCTGTCCACACCCTGGGCATGAGTCTGTATGTCTGACACAGGAACCACAGAAGGTGTGACCACAGGGGATAACCAACATGGGCCGATGGTCAGGGGGAACCTGCAACAAAAGCAAAACACAATCTTAAATTCTTTCCTCTTTTTCTATATATGTATACATAGCAATATCTGTTTATCTACCTAGAAAGGCCGACATTTGCTTGAAAGCAAATACAGCATATTTCAGCCATCTCTCCGCAACAATAGACTGTTAACACCTACAGTTAAATTTGGGAATTCCATTTTCATTTGGGTGTGACCTCCTATATCTCAACAACTATCCCAACAACTTCTGCTATATGATTAGTGCATGTATATGACATTCCTAAACCATATCAAGAAATAGCCTGGAAAACTGGCATGTTGTGCTCTTTTGAATAATCCTCTACAGTTCAACACTTGAAAACCCATATTTAGGTACTATCACACCACTGTGCATTTCATGTCAAACTCATGCCATGAGTTTGACATGAAATGCACAGTGGTGTGATAGTACCTAAATATGGGACAGTCAGAAAAGCAGACTTACCATAAGAGAAGAGCAGACCTGACACTTGTGTGTATCAATACTGGTTTCCTGAGAGACTTGCCCACCTCCTCCGGTGTCTTCTCTGCTGGCAGGTTTATCCATTCTCACCTTCAGTCTGTTTGCTATCTGATCTGCCAATGCATCAAACATGTCTGGGGACAACATCGCTCTAGCTCTGGCACTTCTCGATCCTGATTGGTCAGCCTGAACTTCTGTTGCTTCTACATCATTTTCCACATCATTTCCAGGTTTTGAATTGTGTTTGTGCAAAGGTTCCCTAGCAGAAGAGACACTGTCTTGCTTGAGGAATTGCTGGTTATGTCTACTGTCTTCAGAGTCAGACTGATGTGTGCAAGGTACCATATCCTCTTCATCTTGTGTTTCATCCTCTGACTCTGTCTGTCTAGCATTCTGATTACTACCATTACTGGTAGATCGTACGTCGTCAGTCAATGTATTGCCGTTTAATTTATCAAAAGATCCTTTTGTATACGTCTTTGGCCTCTCCAGTGTTCTGCTGGCACTTTTTGGCCTCTCTGTTAGTACTTTTCTTTCATTGTGAACTGTTGTTGCTTTGGTAAGTGTTTCAGGTTTTCTTGACTTCCCTGTTGGTGCACTTGAAGGTTTGGGAGGCTGGGATCTTGTGGACTTTTGTTGGAATTGCTTGTCAATGTCATTCTTGGAAATCCAGGGTATATATGCTGAATCTAAAGATAATGGGTAAAATAAAGTTTTAATTATTTTTCATTTCTTGGGAGCGCAACAGCAATGAGTTACAATGTGTCACAAAATAAAAAAAGTAAAAGTTGCCTATGCATCTGTAACAGATGGGTGGCACCCATCTCCATTTCTGTGGCCCTTGGGCCACACATTTGTGCAAGCCACTACAGCAGGGGGCTAGTCCGCTGGTAGTGATGTGTGTTTAACTCCCATACTCTTCCTCATTAATGCTGAGTACTTAGCTGAATACTTACAGTATATTATGTAGTATTTGTAAAGTCTAGAGTATGACTCGGTCGGGGATCGTACTCAAGACCTACCAAATGCAAGGCGAACACTCTACCCAGTACTTGTAAATTGATTTTGACAGTAACACAGCCCTGTATAACATACTTGTAGACTGTGCAGCAGGTTTCTTGTCCCTCCTGTTGGCCGCCCCCCTCTGTCCTGTCTGTGTGTGCTGCCTCCCTCCTCCTCCTCGGTCCAGCTGCTCCTTCCTCTCCTGCATCCATCTTGCTTGTTTACTCTGGATCTGTTTTACCTGTTATAAGATTTAATCATCATCATCAACACCATCCACATCATCATCACCTTCATCCACATCATCATCATCATCCACATCATCATCATCATCATCCACTCATCATCATCCACATCATCATCCACATCCTCAATTGATTCAATATCATTATTATCATAATTATCACTGAAATGTTATTTCTTTGGATCTGTGTAATCGGAAAAAAACACCATCACTGCCATCATCTTTGACATTATCATCATAGACATCATCAATACCCCTATAATCAATGCATTTTTTTCAAATCTTTATCATAAACAATATGCAATACAATCAAGTGGTATAAGCATTATAACAAACAAGAAAAATTACAATGCATGTTTAAATTAAATTTGGATTTATTTCACCAGTTTTATTATTCAATACTCACTCAAAGAATTTTTGTGTAAGACTAGTTATTCAAGAGTAAACAGTTCATAATTCAATCTTTTTTATTGCAAAACTACGAAAACCTCTCCCTCCTTTTTCAGCACTGGAACCCAGAGCTGAAGATGGCGTCAGCACTGGATTTCCAGTGCTGAATGTTCGTCAACACTGGAAATCCAGTGCTGACGCGCTCTCAGCACTCGAAACGCCGGCTTCAGCACTGGAAACCGAGTGCTGAAGAACATTCAGCACTGGAATTCCAGTGCTGACGAACATTCAGCACTGGAAAACGAGTGCTGACGAATATTCAGCACTGGAAACCGAGTGCTGAGAGATCGGGAGACTCTGAGATATACAGTAATTTGGAATTACGATACGTCCTTTGCTCTACTACTAAAACTTAAGACATTGCTGGATTATAAACGTCACCTATGGCAGACCTCATCTTTTTGGAAGTTCAGCGGCGCCTCTTCAACAACAACAACAACTAGAGTTCCTCGAACACACATCTTCGCCAAATAAACATTCTTTATCGAAGGTCGTTGTTTTTGAATGATTAATGTATGTAATTATGGCTATAATGGGTCGGATAAGCACCAAATACAGCTTAATACGAGATGTTAATATAGCAAAGCTGGATGTAAGGTCTTTAGTTTGGCCAGGTTAGGCTAGGTCTTTAGTTTTATATAAGATTTCACTCTACAAAATGTACATTGCAGTCTTTTCGTAAAAAAAAGAAATAATAAACAAACTTTGAGTGACTGGCCTATATATTAGATAATACGAGGGGCGTGCAATTAGTAATGGTCCTGACCCATTTCCCATAGCAGGAGATTAATGAAACTTGGCACAGTTATTAGTCTTTCTTTTCATAGGAATCACCCAGAGTTATGCATTTCTCCCATCGTTTGATGCAGCTCTGGACACCGATTTTGTAGGACACCCCAGGTTGGTCCTCCAACTGATGCCTCATCAATGGCACAAGAGGGACGACCAGGTCTGGGAGCTGTTTCCACAGACTTCCAGCCACGTTTGAATTCAGGATGCCAGCGTTTTACAAGGTCATATGATGGGGCATCATCACCATAAGTTTCATTTATTTCATCAAAAGTCTTCTTTGGTGTGCGTCCTTTCAAATACAAAAACCGGATCACTGCGCGACACTCAACTGGTTCCATTTCACACCTGGTCCATTTCGCACCTGACTAAGTTCAAACACCAGTAAATCAGAAACCACAATTAGTTCAGAGCTGTCTTTTGCAACATAACCCATAGAGATATGAATTATTACACATACAAAATTTCATTTAGATCAGACAACTGGAAGTGGGTCAGGACCATTACTTATTGCACGCCCCTCGTAGGTCATCTAAGGGTTACCTAAGGGTCATACGTAAGGATTGTTACGGCCCCGCCTTGGTGAATGTTTGTGTCCATCTCATGAAAATAGTAAGTAAAGTTTTGCAATCGCGAGTTAAGTCAGAGGTATTTTACACAGTCTACCTGGCCTGGCTATCACGTCAGGCTACTCAGATCCCCCCATTCATAGCCCCGCAAAGACAAAATAGCTGATTGACAGGCATAGTAATTGCTAATCTCCAAGTATTAGTATATTCATAAGCCTTACTTAGATCCTCCTCTACAACCTAGCACAAACCGAGACAAGATACGATACCACCCGCGTTCTATGACCGCACTCGTACAACCCGGAAGTATATGATATTGTCGTAATCGGTTGCACGGAAACCCCCATGCAGTGTGAAATCGAGGCCAAAATCAGGCAAAAAGAGCCAGTTTGAAGGCCAACTTTGACTCTTCAAATCTCATCCCGAAATAGTATTTGAATCATTAAGCGTACTGTATGCGATCGAACAACTCATGAGGATTACGTTGGCACCTTTGACAGCCTGATTTGGCCCACCGCGATGTTTTAATCTTTTTTTACGTGACCATGTCTTATGCCTCAAACGGGCGGGCGTGTAACACCCTGCCATGGCATGACGATTACTTCTGCTCCACCTTTGATTTGTCTGTGCTAAGACCCGGAGACTGAGGGCAGGGGGTTAATTTGGTGTGACTGGCCCTTGTCAGGGAAAGGAGATCAGGCTTCTGCTTCTGTCTGAAGGGCTTGAATGATAAATGAAGATTAATGGTCCACACATTAGTGCTGGACTAGGGTGACAATGGTGCCTGTGTCATGTTGCACTGCACACCACTTTTGTAAGGGATGTGGTTCTCTCCATGATAAGAATCCCAAAGTAATTATATTAAGTAGATCGCAATTTACATAATTAGCATCTCATTATGTTGATAATCACCCTAAGTACCTACCTACCAAAAGCAAAGAATATCCATCAATCCCCTCTGCAGTTATCCTTTTTAAAAGTTACAAACTATAAGACCCACTGCAGTTCCAAACAAGCTGCTAGGGGGCCCAAAATTACACCATTCACTCCTAGTCCCAACAGCTATCCACCACTTAAAAATCATGAACATGGCACTTCTGGAAAATTTAGGCGCAAGCTTTGACGCTCACTTGCAGTACCAAAACAAGTCGCTAGGAGGCCCATTATCGAACTTGACCTTCCTTTCTGTGTCCCCTACCTATCAACAAAATATCATTAGCATCCATGTAGAACATCTCGAGTTATCGTGTTAACAGACAAACGCAATTACATACAAAGCCAGCTACAGCACCATAGGTAAAAGCTAGCTAAACCATTCTCGCACATGACAATCCTTTACACAACCGCTACACACCTGCCAAATATCGTAGAAATCGCCCAGCTGCATTTTGAGTTATGCTTCTCGAAACAAACCTCGAAAAAATACAAAGGTCGCTGCTGTACCGTAGGAAAACGCCAGGTAAACCATTTTCAAACTAGGCATGCCTTTCGACAACCGCTACACACCTACAAAAAATCAAAAAGTTCCATCCACAATTTCTCGACTTATATGCTGTTGACCTACATACAGACCCAAGTAAGCAATCTTATAATCTTCGCTGGCGAAGATAACAACGAGGAGGCAGGCTGAAGTCTGCCTCACAGCACCCCGGCCCTTTTCAGGGCCACCCAAATCTTTCCCAAAAGGGCTATATATCTATCACAATCACACAGTAAAGTTGCTTATTGTTATAATAATAGCTATCCCTTAAACACCTCTTACACATATACATATATCTACCTTTCAATTACACATGGACAACGAATAAAATACACAACTTTACACAAAGTTTTTTTTGCACGAAGTAACTTTAATCAAGGAGGTTAAAAAGGACAGCTTTAATCAAATTTGCGTCCTTTAAAGGTCTTCATTCATTCATTCTGTGTGTCTGTGTGTCTGTCTGTTAACAGCATAACTCAAGAAGTCTTGGATGGATCCCGATAATATTTGGTAGGTGGGTAGGGGTCGGGAAAACGAAGGTCAAGTTCGATAATGGGCCCCCTAGCGGCTTGCTAAGGTACTGCAGCGGAAACTCAATTTTTTATATCTCGTGTTCTGGACATGCTGTGGTCATGATTTATGGGTGGTAGATAGCCCACGGGGCAGAGAGTATGTGCTGTGAGTTTGGGCCCCCTAGCGGCTTTTTTGGTACTGCAGGCGCCGGTTTCCTTTCAAACTTTGGACGAGAATAACTCTGCAACGTGTTGACGGATCGTCATGATTTTTGGTATGTAGATAGAATGAGTGATGACTTACATAATGGTATACTAATTATGCAAATCAACAGCTAATTTTCATAATTAATGAGGAAAATTTATAAAACCACTGCATTCCATGATAGGACTTTAAAACTTGTCCCATATGTAGCTGGGAAGGAGAGAAATGTCGATAGATATCAATTATGCAAATGATGGCCTCATTTGCATAATTAATGAGAAAATATGAACATGTTGGCGGATCATCATGCTTTTTGGTATGTTTTATATGTGGATAGACTAAGTGAAGACGTTCATAATAAGATGCTAATTAGGCAAATTAACAGCTAATTTGCATAATCAATGTGGGAAGTTTATAAATCTAATGTCTCTCCTTACCTCTGCTCGGGCGTATCTTATTGACAGCTACAGGTGCCAGGCAAGTAGATCAAGCTAGCAGGCTGACCCAGCCTTGCCCCCTGCCCCCTAGGTGCCAATCACTTTTACCGACTAGAGTAGACTTATGTTGACGGAAAACTGGGGAGGATAGGTTGATCCCATGTGTTTTAAACTTCTGCAGTTTTGTTAATAGTTATTTCCATGACAAATGGAGATATAGTTTGGAGTGTGCCTGTGTGTTTGTGTTTCCGGGTCATCTTCCACCTGCAATGTGACCTTACAGTACCAAGGTCCTTGCTACTCTCGAGTATCAGGTTGCTCAGAGCCACTGTTATCAAGATAACGTCAGGCCAGTCCAATTCAATGTTTTGGTTGACAGATTCTATTTTTCTGAATTTCAGAAAAATTGTATCTCAGCTCTAGACTACCAAAATGAAATCGTCTTAGCACAAGCTTTTGCTTGCAGTCTTGCACTCATAGAGGTGTGACTTAATCAAATAACATATATCATTATATGTAATGAGTAGCATACTTATGTCTACAGACATCTTTCTACATAACAAACCTGCTTCATTTGGCAAAGGTATGATTTCGTCGAACTCTAGTTTTATAAATGATATACATCCCTTATACAGTATACATATATTCAATTACATAATGAATGGATAGCACAACTACAATTTTCTTTGCACGAAATAAGTTATCTTTCCTTCAAATTTACAAATTTACTGGGAGATTCCAGTGCTGGAAGGACGTCAGCACTGGTTTGCACATCGTTCCAGTCCTTAAAAGACGTCAGCACTGGTTTTCCAGTGCTGAAGATTTCATAGCACTGGTTTTCCAGTGCTGAAGTGTCCCCGAGCACTGGTAAATCCAGTGCTGAAGGTGAGGTTTTTGTATATCAGCACTCGGTTCCAGTGCTGACGGAGATTTCAGCACTGGGTAACCAGTGCTGAATGACCTTTGACCTGACCCGGCCCCGAAATCCCCGGATTTCAGCACTGGTAACCGAGTGCTGGCGGCAGTTCAGCACTGGAAAACGAGTGCTGACAGAAGTTCAGCACTGGAAAACGAGTGCTGACAGAAGTTCAGCACTGGAAAACGAGTGCTGAAAGAAATTCAGCACTGGAAAACCAGTGCTGAGGGAGTTTCAGCACTCGAACAAGGCCGATCAGCACTGGAAAACGAGTACTGGAAAACCAGTGCTGAGGCCGTTCAGACAATTGATTCAGCACTGGAACACCAGTGCGGAAGGCGAGGTTTTTTTATTATTTCTGGCAACAAATATCAATCATATGAGGTCTTTCTTCCAAGAAAATCAGGCCAGCAACAGGTTGTTTGTTCAACTTCATGTTATATTTACTGTGAGAAAGAAGCAAAATTATAGAGGAAGGACAGAAACAACACATCAAGCTGTAATGCTGGCGCCTGGTGATCTGTTAAAATCCTCGCCTAAGACTTTGACATAGATGTTGCATCTACGATCAATACATTCGCAGATATAATTTTTGCAGAATGAATTTTGGGTTTGTCACATGCATGCCCCCCTCCCCACAAAAATCTTCACAAACCTTGTCGGCGATCGCCTGTTTAGTGGCTTCATCGTCCCGTTTCTTTGGCATCTTCAAGACATACGTTGCCTTACGAGAAAAATTAAAGGTATCTAAAGAGTTAGGAAAGTCTTAAAACACAACTTAGCAAGAAGTCACCGAGGTTTACTCTTCTGCTACCTTGGCAACATTTTCATTTGGACCGCGGTATTTTGGCTCACACCATTCATAAATGGGGGATCCTGGACTGTAAAACATAACACTAATATTGATATTTTGGAAATATTGCAAACTACTATTACATTTTAAGTACTATAAGAATAAAAATCAGCAGCAAATTACTTGTAAAGCTGTATGTTACAGCTTTTTGATGCTATCTCTTTGACTCAATTTATACCCAATTTTAGAGAATGCAATCTTCCAAAGTTTGCGAAATCTCGCGATGCGCATAATTGCAGCGAGATTCTCCGAGATGACAGGAAAAGCGGCCATTTTAAAATCGTGAAAGTTTCCGCGGGTAGCAAAATCACTTTCAGTTTTGAACAAAAATTCTGTTTTTGCTGGTCTTGACTCCTGGCAAATGATGCAAACGTCATAAGAATGATATTGCAAACGCAGGGAAGTCTTTAACGTTTCTGAGGCAACGCTGAATACTCGCAACTCCGAGGAGGTAAGTTGTGGGAAGTTTTATAAATTTGGGGAGGGGGTTAACGGGGGGGATCCAATGTCCGGTAACTGTTCTAAGTGAATGCGCATGGCTTTTGTCATCGTACGTTTTACTGAGAACCCATCAAAAACAATTTAAGATCTTGTTAACAACCATATAACTGTGATTTAAGCTGTGCAGACATATGTTTCCTTTAACGGCAGCATTCCGAACTTTACTTTGACAGCGCGCGAAAGTTTTGGCAGGTTTGGACTTGCGTTTCAGTGGAACGTTCTAACACAGTGCACGGGGAAGTCGGGTTGTTAACGGGTTGGTAACGTAATTATGTAAGATTTGTGTCGGATTTTCACATACAGATTTTCCGACGTTGGATCCGACAGAAATCCAGAAATCAGGCCAAATCAATGGCGCCCGCCCATTGTTTTCCCGCGGATCCCGTCAGCCTTCCGATACGTGCCCGATAGATGTCGGAAATGTGTCGGTTTTCACGCACCGACTGGAGGTCACTTGAGGTCATGATAGGCGTCAGGCCCCGATTAACAGGATAATGTAGGAATATCAGTAAACGAGCTACAGAGTTGATACTGTTTTGTTGATTACCATACATATTTCTTTTAACGTTACATTTTTTTTTTTAACCCAAAACCAGGGAAATTAATAATTTTACGGTGCCCGCTTTTTTAACCACTGTCACTTTCGGTGGCTAGTTGACCAGTGCATTATGTTGATCATGACTAATGTCGTGTATTCCCGTTCTTCAGGTTCGTCAATACCGTCAAAGTTTGAGGATGGAGATGTGCTGTCACGGAAGAACCGATTTATCTTAAATTGTCTATTGATTTATCCGTTTTGTTCCCGTTGAGTTTGATTTCGTGTTCATTTGTTTCACTGTTTTTCTCAAAAGTTCGTTTTGTCTCTTAAACACTAACTCTCTAATACTAACACTAATCCTGGAACTAACACGTTTCGAAGTTAGCATGAACTCAGCCAAAGGCAGTTTACACAGACTATAGTTTATTAACAAGATATGGATATTATCACTTGATAAAAAAGACAAAGTCAAGCATTTGCCGGACCGTAATAGTACAAGACAGATCAAAGGATCAACCAGACAACCACGTGCACTATCGGAACAATTTTTCAGAATCACCGTAGTTTAAAATACTGTGCGTCGAAATGGGTCCATGAAATCCATGAAGATGTTTTGACGCAAGAGGATGACATAAGTCCTTTTATAAAAGAATACAATCGTATATGTGTCATCAGTAACGGCCACGAAATGCGCTTCAAGTTTCTGCAGACGTTCCGGTTCTTCCGCTAGCAGACCGTCCCATAATCTTCCGCAATACTAGTACGTCGTGCAATCTTCCACAGAAGTTAGGATACGTAAAGTTACAAAACTTTCTGGACGTCCCGAAATCATCCGCAGAAATTGTATGGAAGACGCCACAAGGTTTCCGCAAGAGATACGTTGTACAAGTAAATAAATTCTTACCGCGGTCACCGCGGCCGTGCGATTAACAACAGCTCACAGAACTGTGACTTACTTAGTTGGAGTTATTTACCCACATAAAGATATGGTTGTAAAGTAGTGCAAAAAGTTAGCAATAAAATCCGATGTTACAAAAACTGTGTCAGCATTTTGATATGTATCAACGGAACACAGAAAAATACGGTAAGATATAAAGAACAACGCAAGCTAGAGGTTGGACCCGCACGTACCTCAAATGTAAACAAACACGCATGTTAGCGGCACATTTTTTCTGTGAGTACAACTCTTCAAATTGCAATTGATATAGCCAGATATTTGATTGAAATTTGAGCGCTGTAACAAAAATAGCGAGGATCGTCTGGGATCTGGATAAAACTGAACTATATATTATGAGATTTGATGCTATATCAGCAAACAGCAGCTCCGAGATGGCCACTACAAATGAACACTTTCCCACGGTGCGTAGTCTTGATTGACAGATCTTGGCCTTTTGAAGATCGTGCCGCCGGCGCCGGACTGTCTGAAACTTTGCCTAACGCAAATTCAATCATTTTTGACAGCCAATCAGCGAAAACTGACAGCAAAAATAACCTGATACTTGTCACGTATAAACGAGGTTCTGTCACAGGCGTTCGTGGCGAACTCCGAAACATAACTCACAAAAGACGTGTTGTTTTTCTATAAGACTAAAAGAGAGACTTGCAGAACCGGTAACCAAATGTAGAACCGGTAAAACGAAAATTTGTGGCAACCAAACACCGAGACAAAGCTCAAAGAGGGACTAGCTCATGCACAAATGAATTTGTTTGTCCACCAGCCGCGCCCGTGGACAGTGACAAGACATTAACTAGCGTAAGCGGTGCCAAAATATTCATGCAAGAAACGAAGGCTGAACTGTTGTCTGATTTATTTATTTTAACAAGTTGAAGGCAGGAGGTCCATTACAGATCAGTCAGAAACGATTTTTATTTCCCAAACAAAGGTACTTTAATCGAGAAAGTACGGTATTCATTTTCTGTCCGTCTATCTATGATAAGCAACTGGGTTGACGGCTCGGCAAGAGAAAACGCTCATAAACTGGACCTTATTAACATAATTTATGAAATGTTTTTATTTATTGAATTACTCTGATAATAAACAGGTTTTGTGAACGGGTTTGGCGTACGATGAAATATACGCAATTGTTATTGTCAAAATCACTTAAATCAGTTTCTTTTTATACAGTTTTGTGAAAAAGATGTAATGTTTTTATCTCAATAACCACATACAAAGTACGCAAGCGTAGACGACTATATGCATGAGTGTGTTCACACTCACTTATGCTCGGGACCTCATTAACATAATTTATGAAATGTTTTTATTTATTGAATTGCTCTGATAATAAACATGTTTTGTGAACGGGTTTGGCGCACGATGAAATATACGCAATTGTTCTTGTCCAAATCACTAAAATCAGTTTCTTTATGTACAGCTTTGTGAAAAAGATATAATTTGGCCACTTTAAGAACCACATTCTGAAGTATGCAAGCATAGACAACTTTCTGCATGAATTTCATTTTCACCTCCTATCGGGGCGGCACTTTTTAAGATGCCGACATTTAGGAACAACTGGCGCACAGCGTCAGCAGGCATTCACGCTGATGAAGTAAAGCCGAAGCGTGATGTCTGCCCTGTGGGTGGTTGGAATCTTGACACATCATCGCCTGTAAGGTGCTAGGGGAAGAGCCTTCGGGCCCACCCTGTCAATCATCATCAACCTCCTTGATCTCAGGGAGCTTACGAGCTTGCCTGGTTTGGTCCAAGGGTCTACATATATACATATTTCCCGGCTATCCCAGCGTGATAGGACTTGATTCCGTTTCGGCAAGTTTTTCCAAAGGAAGTTGGGACTTCGGAATTCGTTTTGTTTTTCTACCCCAACAAAATGGTAACAATATATTTTGCCCTTCAAAATAATGTCGCACCAAGGGCTCGAACCCACACTTTCTGGTTTCAAAGTGATCGTCTGAAGTTTCCCTTTTTTTTATTTATTCATATTCTTAACGCTACCGCTGAGAAAACAAACTCTGGTTTCATTCTATAACATTTAGCACGTAGAAATGTGGATACGCCACTCCACGCTATATAATGGAACGGATCACGTGGTTGCTTCGGATGTCAATCATTCAGTAGCCATGGTAACCAATAAAGAGGCTACACGTCACTCAGCGGCGTTGCCATGGCCACATCCAAGCGGGGAAATCCCATCTGCCATGTCTGTTACTTGTTGCCTTGGCGACCGCCATCGGAAATCTGTGGGAAAAAGAAACCGATGTGATTCCGATAAATTTCGTGGAAAACCATCGGATTTATGTTGGAAATTTTTTTCCCATCGGAAGGTCATCGTTTCTGTATCGGAAAACGTTAAGTGGCCGACACAGTTCCGACGCAGTTCCACATGAACACAAACTATGGTGACAATACGTGCAGTTTTCCGATACATTTCCAGTTATTAGAGACGATGTATTTCCGATACGGTTCAGATAATTACCGATATCCCCGTGCACTGTGTAACACAAAAAAGGGGGTCCAAACTCCGATAAGTTAACAACCAATCCATCTCTGCATATCTTTAAGCATCCTATGCATGCAAAATAACACTAAGCGTCTGCAATACTATTTTTTGTCACAAATATATGCAATATTTTGAATTACGATGCATATTTAAATACGTTTACTTACAAGGATTACCTAACACGGTGAAACCAACCTGTCGCCAAAAAGAAAAATGGCGGCACTTTGTTTACGTCTGCCTGCGATTACACTTTTTCACTTTCGGCTTCTGTATTTCCTGCTTCAACCTCGTTTTTAACAGCAGAAATCCTACAGGATTTCTTTAGTCGGTAGGGATCGATTTTCGTGAATGATTGGTACTCTACTGACGGGTTGACTAACTCCATTGTGTTGAGCATCGCTCGGCTTCCTTCATAGGTGATTGACAAAGATGGCGGGGTTGACAGGGCCGTGAACATGCGGCATAATTCAGCTCCGATTATCCAACTATAAAAGCAAAGACACGGCATAGCTGTGCTTATTTAGGAAGTTTTATAGATAGCCTTCTCATCTGTGGTGGTATCTTTTCACATTTCGTATTTGACGATGAACTATTTAATAGTTTCCCGGGCCATGTTCTCGATATGTTCGCTCGTCAGCATGCACGGAAGGCGTCAAACTTGTGTACTTTTTTCAATCGTTATCTGTTGGGGCTTACCAACTTAGACACATACTCTGACTTTTCAGTTATTTACAACAAGGTTTAGTCCATAACAAGTTGCACTTATTATGTGCAGACACTTATGCATATCTCCGCAAAAATGATGTTAAAATCCTACCGGACTTTGGACCCCTACCGGACTTTGGACCCCTCCCGTTAACGTTAGCTCATAATTTCCGAAGAAATTTTGATTTTGAATCCCGAGCAGATTATTATTTTCTTGAATCAGCGTCATGTTGTGAACAAACCCTTCAACGTCAAATGCTAGTAATTGGGGACATTTGGCGTCCTAAACAAACTAACAATCCTAGATGAAATCTTCTTGATTGTTATTCAAAATCAAATGTCATTTGCATTTGATGTTCTACAAACAAAGCTTTGACTCAGATAGTGAGAACGAATACAACATTTGCATATTCCAGTTGTTAGCGGCAAGATGGCTGGACAAGGCAGTTTGTTCAGCATTGGTGATGATGACTTGGACCTTGGAGATGAGGTAAGCTTATTAACTTCTTTAGTCCTCAATTGCAAGTTCCATTTAAATTAGAAATACAATTTCTGTGTCATCTAAATTATAAACTTGGTCAAATATTGAATAAATCTTTATAATAACTAACTGATGACGACTTAGCTGCAGTGCAACTGTTGGTTTTTAGCTCCCGCTTATAGTCTCCCAAGTCTCGCGGGAGTTATAAGTGGGAGCTAAAAACCAGGGAAGTCTTTAACGTTTCTGAGGCAACGCTGGATACTCGCAACTCCGAGGAGGTAAGTTGTGGGAAATTTTATAATTTGGGGAGGGGGTTAACGTTAGCTCATAATTTCCGAAGAAATTTTGATTTTGAAGAAGAACAGTTGCACTGCAGCTAATGACGACTTAGACCTTGGAGATGAGGTAAGCTATCTTCTTGAGTCCTCCACTTCCATTTGAATTGAATTGAATTAGAAATGCAATTTTTGTGTCATCTGTTGATCTAAATTATAAACTTGGTCAAATTTTGAACAAATTTGAATCAATTTCAGATGCATTTATTATGATTTCAGGACTTCTTGCTGGCAGAAGCAGCTAGTATGGCTCCTACCACAGCCCCAGCCAACTCTACCAACTCCAGACCTTCACTTCAGCAGAACAACAACCTCAGCACAAAAACTACCTTCAACAAGAAGAGTCCAACTTCAGACCAACTTCCCCTCACTAACTCCTCTGTCAACTCGTCCTTCCTTGGGTCCTTTGATGATGACTTTGGTGATGACAATATCGGGTCATTTTTAACCAAAAGACGATCAAGTGACTCTCCTGTGCTTGGAGTCCAACCACCAAAGAAACAGTCAAGAACCTCAAACAGTCCCTCAGAAAACAATGCTGCAGAAGCCAGCAGTAGACTACAAGGCAAGGAACAAAAGACAGGAGGCGTTACATTCAACAACGTTGATGGACCTTCTGTGCAAGGGAGATCCCAGGCTATTCTGAACAAAATACAAGGACTCATTTCTTCAAGCAATCAAACCCAGAGTGGCAGTGGTCTGAGAATGCCTGTTGCAGACTCAGGTGCAACACAGTCACCAGCAGGCAAGACATCCAAGCCAGGAAAATTTGTCTTCAAGCCTGTCAATAAAACTTCACCCAACAGTCCTTCTGTACCTAGTGGAGGTGGGTTTGCTCTTAGGCCAAACAATATTTTCAGTGCAAATGGTGGAAGGGTTAGTGCAGTATCTCCCAATATGGGAGGTAGTCCTCTGTTAACAAGCGGTGTACAGAAGAGCCCTACAGATAAACACGATGGGGAGAGTCCTGGAGCTACAGGGAGACTTTCACGTCTGCTTGGAGGAACCTCTAACAACAGTAGCAGTACAAAGGGTGGGTCTGGGCAAGGTGGCAATAATATAGCAGAACTAAGTAAGGGAAACTCGCTTCCTAAAGTAGGCAGCACATACAGTGCGAGTAATCAGCTTCGAACACCTGCAGTGAGCAATATGGGAGGTACCTCCAGCTCATCTCAGTTGAGAAATTCTGCCTCTCTGCAAAATAGACCTGCAAATAAAGGACACGTGTTTGGGAGCAAAGTTAACAATAGCCAGCAAGTTCCAGGGGCAAACAATGACAGTCTTCCTTCAACTGTGAGCTCAGGGTTAATGCAGTGTAACCCAGGAATACAGACTACCAGAGGGTTGAGGAACCCGGCCAATGCCCAGTTTAAATCAAGTGGAATAAGGAATACTATGGGTAGTACTGAAGGAATACAGAATCCTATGGGCACCAAGGGAACTTTAGGTACAAGTCAATCTGTGCAACCAAGATTTACCCAAGCCGGTCCAAGGTTGCCACAGAGAGGAGGCCACAGCTTTGCCCCACGGACAGGGAACATTTCCTCTACTCCGCGGCACACAGGACAGTACGGCACACCAAGGGTTCCACAGCCTGCTGGGATGGCGGCTCCCAGAATGCAGCAGACACCAAGATTTCAGCAGACTCCCAGGATGCAGTATACTCCCACAATGCACCAGACTCCCAGAATGCCCCAGGGCAGAGGAGGACCCATCAGACAGAGGTCGCCCAACGGTCCCAGTTCTGGGCTCTACAACTCTAGCTTTGGGCAGAACACTCCGTCAGAGCAGCAAGGAGTAAGTGCCTTGATATCCCTATATGATATAGCTAAGTGGCCCTTTTTCTGTGTTTTTATCATGCAAATTACTAGCTCTAGCCACTGAATTTAGATTGAAACTGATGAAAAAATGTTGTGTTTGAAATGGGTGGTATTATACAAATTGCCTGCTTCAATAGTCATTTTGTTGGTTTCTAGAAAAATGAATCACATTATTACCCATCAATGGTGACAACACCTTTGAATTGATGGCAAAGAATCACAGATATTTTCTGTCAAAACTTGCTGCCAAACTTGTATGATATTCCTACTTTGTTTCCCAGCAGACAGGTTCTCCAGGCAGTTTCCTGTCCCCCCAGACCCCAGTGTGTACCTCCAGACTACTGAAGCTATGTAATGCCTCCAAACCTAAGGACCTCACACCCAGGGTCAAAAAGAGAAAGTTTCCAGGGCCTGCTGGTATTCTTCCTAAACTGGTATGTGAAACAATAGAAGTCTTGTTTTAAAAAAAGGCATGGGTCACTTGAATTGAAGGTCAATTGGACGACAACTTGTTGAAAAGAAGCAACATGTCTTTCATCATTCAAGTTACTAGTAATAGTAGTATCTACATATGTACTTGTTAATTCTGTGGCATTTTGACATATTTTCAATCACTCTTATTCAGAAATTTCATCTTTGCACCAAGTCAGTTTGGATTGACATTTTGAGATGCTTAAATCACATTTATTCCTTTTTCTTTAGTCTGAGGATAAACAGTTGGATAATGTTGCCGTAGCAACTCCACAAACTCCATCCCACAGTGCTGTGGCCAGGAAACCTAAAGACGAGGTAGGCAAAAGCACCGACAGTTCACTTCTTCTGGAAACTCACTAGAAAAGAAAAATAATTATTATTAGAACATACAAGTTTCAGTTTCAGAACATACAAGTTATACTAGTATTAATGTTGGTAGGTTTTAGGGTGTGGTGGTAAGCTTCCTTTCAATGGGAGGAGAAACATTGCTAACTTCAAATTCATTCATGATTCAGGATCTTTCAAGCTCTCAACTGTCGCAGGAAGATCCCAGGAGAGGATCATGGGATACCATGAAGAAGGAGCTGGGTCTCCATGAGGACAACTCCAGTTGCATCCTGGGTAAAAACAACATTGCCCTGGTTCTACGGAGGGTGAGTGTACCATATTTTACAATTTCATTCAAAAAGGATTGAGCTTCTATCTGATGTGTAATTTTAATGTATTTTTCTTTCATACAGATTTATCATAGTGGAATGGTGGTCCTTTCAGGACAGTCACACCTTGAGAATATTAAAAAAACCCACCACACTTACTGAAAAGAGCAGGGCTTTATCCCGGTGTGAGTGGATCAAATGAAACAATCTGGAAGTACAACTTCTACTCACTAAGTACAGTACAAACCAAGGCCCGGTGTGCTATGTCATGAGGCAGATTAATGGGTATGCAATGCAAACAATAGCTTGTCTCCATATTTGACCATCTTAAACTGCTTTCCTTCTGTATGTTTGATACAGGCCAGTTTAAAGCTTTTGCCACAAGGGAAGGTGCCACAACTCTGTGTTTGGGTGAAGCTCTTGTCATTGGATGGGAGGAATGGAAGTGTTGTCTTCAGAGATCACACAGGTAAGTACTGTCTTCTGATGTATTTAAAAGGACTATAGAGGTTTTCTAATTTTCATACATAATGTAATTATATTCATAGACGATCTGGAAGATTTGGCACAGTCTTAGAACTTCTGTAATTTAGTGTAATAAGGAATAGATAGTGTGAACTACTAGTAAGTGCCCATTACATCAAGAAGTCAACCCTTGCAATAGCCTCTAGGATGACAGTCATGATATCTAAAATAGAATTTTAATACAATGTATTCTATTACGTAAGTGAGTTGAGTTTTCCATGACCAGGTATGATATATTTTCCCAGGTGAGATGCAGGGTACCATACACCAGAAGGTGCTGGAGGAGTATCCCTCAGACATCAAGGTTGGGACAACTCTGGTGCTCAGACAGGTACAAGACTTTGATATACAAGACTTTGTTTCATAGACTAGCCTCTACCAGGCTCCGTGGATCACTGGTCAAATAGTTGAAATTGGACAAATAGAGGGAATAGTGTGCTAGGGGAGTTGGTATGCAATCCTTGGATCTTTCCACTATTTGTCCAGTGATCTGCGGAGCCTGGTAGAGGCTATTATACACAGCAACAGCCACTATTTCTAAGTAAAATGCATGTAGCATCTCATGTTTTATCTTATGAAGAAAAAAAATAGATAATTGGGGAAGCGGTGTTCCAACTGCAAATAAAAGGTTGCACACTGCCCTACCTGGGTTTAAATCAAGTTGCGCCAAGCAAAATGTGGTTGCACATGCAAGTGTACAAGTTGGTATTTCGAGCACTGTGATCAATTTTTTGTATCTAGTTTCCAGGCCACTAATGTGTTACTAATGTCTTCTCTCATCATCCAATCCTCAGGTTGGAGTGTTCAGTCCATCTGCCAGAAACCACTACCTGAACATCACCCTTAACAACATCGTCCAGGTCTACCCCCCTGGGACCAAATCTGGTATAACCTCCAACCCCTCCAGCCAGGACTCACCCGAGCTGAACCTGTCCCCACCCCCCTCCTGGCTCAAGTTTCAGGACACAAGCCCGACCTGTACAAGGGGTGTGGTTTCTCAACAGTCTTCAGCAACTAGGGGGGACACACAGAAGGCAGGACAACATGTGCAACAAGTACCATTGAGCAGTGCAGTGGTACGAAATACAACTACTGTGGGGATGGGTAACACACAGAAGAGAAAACATGTGCAACAGTTACCATTGAGTAGTGCATTGGGACAGAATACAGTACAGGTATCCAACGTGGTGGCTTCTGGCAATCCTACAAACACTGGATCTGATGTCGGCAAGCAGCAGGGAAATGTGGATGAGCTTTGGGGGGAAGGTGTGTATCAGTAGCCATGTCTACCTTGGTATCTCTGTTTGGATTTATTTGGTTGCTCTTTGTATAACAGACGATAACTAACTGAAGATGCAAGAACATGACATTGTATTACATACATGTAGGCTTGCTTGGTATCTATAATACCACTGCAGTGTTAAAAAACATGCCAGATTTGGGTATTAAAGTTCTTGAACGAAAAAGTTTGCTTATGATTGTGTGTGGTGGCATATATATTGTGAACTTAAACATATGACAAAGCTGTATTGGTGAGTGTTGCCAACATTTTAGACTTGCATCAAGCGGTACATTTGTACATGTGTATCATAAAGGGCTTTGAATCTCAGGATGTGAATTAAAGCTGTTGTTTTTTTTAATTTCAGACAATCTGGATGAGCTTCTGGAGGACATAGGAGAGGAAATGTTTGGAGATTTTTGAGGACAAAGTTGTGGAAATGTGATGGTTGCTATATTATATCTGTGTAGTTTTGATACTAAATACTGCCCTGCAATGTATCGGCAGAAGTAATTTACTTATGATAATGAATTGCAAGTCTGGTTGTGAAAAGAAAGACTACAATTTGAGGAAAGTTCAAACAATACATTGCAAATATACCAATCTTTTGATTGAGTATTCCAAGAGATCTACATTGACTTTTCACTGTATTTTAAAGAGAGCATTTTCTGATGATACAGTACCTTGAAGATAGTTTATGGTAACATAATGATGTTAGGCAGACTGCATTGAAGGAGAAACGAAAATTGAAGACCTTGTGCAAGTTTGAAGTAGAAAACATAATGCCGTCATTGTCACCAATATGTGTCTTGTAACATTTGATGGTGGTGACTCGACCCTATGTAAGGAAACGATGGCTAGATGCATTGTATGCTTCCTCAAGATCAATTTGTTTTTTTACTTTCTCTGATTTTTCACAGATACTAACAGCAAACCGATGTACTATTACCTACTAATGTACTATGAGAGTATGAAAAATACAAAGTACAATCCAAGAAATCCTGCTTAGCAGCTTCCTTTATTCCCAGTGGTTCATGTCAGTCAATATATAACTACTACAACTTGTACTGCTGTTACATATCTCTCAAAATACTGTGCTTAAAGTAAAAGTGGCTCAATTTTCATTCATACAAACAAGACAGAAAGATATCAATGGCCCTTAATACCAAATAAATCACCAAAAGTACATGTAGCTGCTTAAAGGAAAAATTCATTCCATTTTGAAAACCCTTCAAGGATTTCTTATATTTGCTGTGTTGTATCAAGAATTGGTAGTTTGATACATCTATATATAACAAAGGCTATTCATATGAGGATACTGTGACTTTTCTTACATAAAGCATCTATAGGGGTTATGCACCAAGAAGCCCAAACTATATTAGTATAACATCAGACTGTCATACATTTCCAAATATACATACAAATGTTCAAACTGTACCCAGCACTGGAATGCTTAAGTTTACTGTGGTCAAAAGAAAGCGTATCATCTAACAGTTGACATGCAAGTAAAAAGTAAAGGCAGGAAGATAACATCTTTGGTGACACCTAGCTAATGTACACAAATGAAAAGGGAAAATTTCAATGAAATTTAAAAGATGAATTTTTAACTGAAATTCCAAAATGTTTGCCTCGAAACCTGCACACCTCATATTGCAACATGTTCACCAGTACTGTGTCTGCTACTCAGCTAAACAGTAGCTTCTACAACTCTTCTTTTGCCATTCCTAGAGAAACGGTCGCATGTTCCTCAAGGAATTTTACGAACCCATCTAAATCTCTATTCCCATCAAACTTCATTGGATTCTTTTTATCATTTTTCTTTGCAAAGTAAATGGTAGGGAACCCCTGTACTTCAAAAGCATCAACCGGTACGTCATTTGCTGTGGCGTCCATCTTTGCGATGACCAGGTCTTTTGAGTTTTTGTATTTCTTTCCGAGTTCCTTGTAAGCGGGCTCGAGTTTCTTGCAGTGGCCGCACCAAGGAGCGTAAAACTCGATGAGGACATCTTTGGACTTGTCCATGACGACTTTTTCGAAGTTCTTGCCGACCACAGTGGTGACGGCACCTTGCTTCTTGGGGACGGGCTGAGATTTGATGACAGGTTTCACTTCACCTAAAGTAAAGAATAACATTTTTGATGAAATATAAAGCATTAAAGACAGCAGAAAGGGGGATAGATAAGCAACAAAGATATTGGTGGAAGTTCAATCACTAAATGGAGTCTCCTAGCCATTAGTAAGGCTTTGCCCAAGGAAAAGTAGAAGCTGGAAAATATAGATCTAATTCCCAATTCCTTGTAAAAATGGCATTCAAAACCTCTACATAGAAAAAGAGACACTGTACCATACAGGGTTCTAGCCTGCATCTGTCCTTTGATGGGATTTTGATGTTGAGGACGGACATGTTGATTAAAGCAAGCTGAGTCTACCAGCAAAATTTGCCCCACAAAATAAAGGAAATAGCATTTCAGAGAGTCTAGAGTTCAAAATTTTCCTGAGGGAGCATGCCCAAGACCTCTTTGGACAGTCATGCCCTTTGACTTTTTTTTTGGCCAAAATAAATTCAGGCTGGCACTACATACGCTTCATCTATTGAATTCTGTCACTACACATTTTTACGCTCACCATTTTTGAAAGCCTCCACAAACTCCCTCAGCACATCTTCGCTGAACTCGTCCGGCTCCATGCGGTACTTCTTGTTCTTGTCGTAGATCCCGACGTTGACCTCCTCTCCGCTGTCGTCCAGCTCCAGCTCCTTCAGCTTGCTCTGGTGCAGGTCCTCCTTAGCGATGGCAAAGGTCAGGTCACGGTGGTCCTTAGCAACCTCCAGGACCTTCCGCCTCCAGATCTGAGTAGCTGGGGTGGAGACAACACTTGTGTCAAACCTCTCATAATAAATAAATCAGTTGGGATGCACCTTGGAGGGGTTGCAACTGACAGCATCTGATAAGAAACTGTCAAAAACAATGACAGATATACGTCGAAGATGACGGTGATGAAATCAGGTGTGTGTTTAAAAAAAAAATTGCTGGTATCACGGCCACAATAGCTGTGCATTAGGGGTGGGTAACGGTACGGTGAACATGTACAAAACTGTTTTTTCTTGTTGGACAGGTCGTCCAGAAGATGGTTAACCTAAAAACAATCTGTGGAGCTGATTTTGGTCCAAGTAGAAAATAAATACATTATAACGGCAGGTGTTTACGTGTTTTGGGGCTTACAGGTCCAAGAAAATAAGACCGGAGTAGAGGAGAGTTGATAATCATTCTTACAAAGTTTCTACAGTCAAACTTGATCTAAAACAGACGCAGTTATTTGTGTTGTTTATATTCACAAGATTTCACAGACCTGGACCTGATCTCCTGGACATGGACCGTACCTGAATTTTCTGTACTGGTACCCACCCCTACTGTGCATGTATAAAATCTATTGACAAAATTGACAACTAAATCAAAACTTACCTTCTTTGTACTCAAAGCTGAAGTCCACATCATAGAAAACCACCACGAGTGGCCGAGCCTCCCCGTAACGCCTGTTCTCGTTCAGAGTGGTCAGTTCTCCCACCAGCGGCCGGATGTTGTCCTTGTACCAATCCTGGAGATCCTGAACTGTGGCATCAGCCTGAGATGTACATAGATAATACATTGGGTGAATAAAGTATTACATCTTATACACTGGTCTATTCTATCCACTGTCACGGAACATCTATTTTCTACAATTAACACAAGTTAGAAAACCGTAGCCCTTACCATTTAGTCATTTCAAGCATGTCAAGAACTCAAACATTTTTTTCAGGGAGAAAGCTGATACTGTAAATGTTCAAAATTTTGCAACGGCTTAACGTTTGCTGTTTTAGCGATAACTTCTTAAACCACTGAAAAAAGCTTGTCTTGTCTTTTGACCACTTATCCCTTGTTTCAAATGCAAACTTAAAACCCTCCCTTCTGCGAAAATAAAGGCAAAGGTGTCTACAGTAGTTAGCTGTTATTCAATAGAAGACTGCATACAGCATTCTCCACACACCTTGTCAAAGATCCTGATTTTAGGCTCGTACTTGGACTGGAACTTCTCTGGCTGTATGATGGCGACTGATCCAGGGTTAACCTTGTAGAAGGCTCGGGTCTCTGCATCAAACGTGTGGCCAAACTCATAGGCTTCTCGCAAATCATTACCTGTTGGAAAGGTGTATATTAGAATTTAAAATGTCAAGCATATTAGTGTGAGACTTTGCCAAGTGCAGACCATGAAACGCTGTATGTCATGTACATGGACAATATAGTCATAGATGATGGTAACAGATAAGGAACTAGAAAGTTTCTCTTGCCAGTAGATCTCATCCGTCCACCTTCATTTCATGAAACTGTTGAAACATCATTTTCACAGACTTAAAATGACATGTATGAACAGGAAAATCAACAACACAGGCTCCCAAACAATGAGTGGGACTGAAAAAAATTCAAAGATGGAGACAAAATATAATCCTGAGCTGAAGTAACAAAATCTTTATTGGGATCTAAATACAAAAAATGTACCAATTACGAGATAAAATGTGAACCTAGGTTTTTTATAGAGACAGAACATGACTTTGTACCTGAGTCCAGGTAGGTTTTGAAGAGCGGATCCTGGTCGTTTTCAAAGAAGCCCACGATGACAGCGTCAGTCGTGACAAAGTTTTTCAATGCCTTCAGATTCTTGTACTCTTCTGAACTGGGCCCTGATTGGTCGATCATGTGAGAGATGATACCTGGAACATAAAGTTATAAATATTAATCATTCATCCAATAGATTCTGAATTGGCGAATTGTGCTCTTAAGACGGGGAACAACAGATAATAAACCAGATAGTATCTTATTCTAAATGTGTCCGAAACAATCTTTTCAGTTTAAAATCTAACTTTGACCAATGCAAACTCCAATGAAATAGGATTCACTTTACTTCATTGATTACAGAGAAATGTAACAAAAAGACCATATATGCGACTAACATGTACAATATATATTCTACATTCAATACAAAATGAGTTGTGTATTTGAACACTGAACTAAACTTGGTTCCTACCTCTCTCCTCTCTAGGCCCCTTGTAATCATATGCCTGCCCCTTCCTGAAGATTTTCAGGGTGGGATATCCTGACACGTCAAACCGTTTCCCCAAATCAGTCTCTTGGGTTGCGTCCACCTTGCCAAGGAGGATGGGAGGGTCTTGGTCCTTAAGAAACTGGGCAGCTTTCTCAAACTCGGGTGCCAGCTTCTTGCAGTGGCCACACCTATAGTTAAAAACATCAGGTAAGGTTTAGACATGTGTAAAACTTTAAATGTGTCACAAATGATCTTATAATAGGTAGTATTCATTCATACAGCTATAGACTCAACAGGCATTATAAGATCCTTTATTTTTCCTTAACATTTCATTAAGGAAAAATAAAGGATCTTATCTAGCTATCAGTTTGTATAAAACTTTATGGATAAACTAAACTTTACCTAACCAACACCAAAATTCATTGGGACTTACCCCCAACTTACCTACTGTATAATACTTGTTAAACCTAAACAATTTCTCTCATTGTCGGATAAGTATAAATTGATAAACATATTTGAACGAATATCTAATAAATAGAATGCCTGACAAAATAAATGTGTTGTTGATATGTATTAATGAACCTTCTTTCCATAGCAACTACCAGAATTATAATTCAAGAAATTTCTTACAATTTGGTTTCTATTGTACTTACCATGGTGCGTAGAACTCCACCAAAGTGATGGCATTTTCATTAACAAACTCATCAAAGTTCTCCTCTGTCAGGGTGACCACAGCTTCAGGTGGAGGCTCCCAGTTAGGGTCAGACTGTTCCTTCATGTAGTCCACAATACCTGGAGTATAGCAGTTTATAGGTATCAGAGTGGAATCGAACTAAATGTATTTCATTTCACTGTCATTGTTGCTAAACAAAAAGTACACAATTTACCAAGATGTACAGGCTATTTAAGTCTATATACATATTAACTGGAGGAAGCTTGCAGTACCTAGAGTAGAGCAGTTTACAGGTATCAAAGTGTAATCAAACTACATGTACAATGTACTTCATTTCCTAGATAAGAAGTACACCAAGTATTGACCAAGAAGTATAGGCTATTTAAGTCTACATACATCTCTAGTAAACAGACTTTTGGGGGCTTAGTGAATGACTTGATATCCCATCACATTGACAACAAAGAAATAATGACCCTATACAGATGCCCAAAGGCCTACTAGGAAGCCCTATTGCATTTACTATAGTCAGAGTCTATCTACCATTGGTCAAGTGTTATGAGTATGCATAGCCATAATGTTTCACACAGCAAATAAAAAATGACAAAAAAAATTGCCCCAAATCATAGAATAGACGTTTTACAAATCTATAGTAAAAAGGAAAAAAGATATTGACTCAAGTATGATACCTTTCTCTTGCCTAGGCCCGTCATAGTCGAATGCTTCCCCTTTCCTGAAGATCTTGAGTGTGGGGTACCCAGAGATGGAGAACCTACTGCCCAGTCCTGTATGGACTGTAGCATCCACCTTAGCCAGAGGCACCGGGGGGTCAGCTGCCTTCAGGGTCTGAGCTGCTTTCTCATACTCAGGGGCGAGACTCTTACAGTGGCCACACCTAGGGATCGAAAGAACATGATTGAAGGATCAGCTAATGAAACAAATGATATATATGTACATGTATGTACAAATCCTAGGACATCCTGCATTGTTGCTATGATAAATTTAAGATGTGACACTCATAAGACATGCGACTTCGTCTATAATAACATTTACTGATTTTTGTTCTGAGAAAGAGAAAAAAAAGCATTTCACTACATGTGCACTCAAATGCAATTTTGGATTCCAATGAAATCCCTATGGTTGGCATTCAATGAAGCACTTAAACCCCAAATTTCAAATGCAGGTAACATGTTTTTTGCCCAAATATGTCTAATATCTTCTATTTTCAAGCTAAGATAAGTGTTGAACATTGAAGGAACACTCTGTGTATGACTTTTTCAAATATGCAACAATCTACTCACCAGGGTGCATAGAACTCCACCAAGATGATGTCTTTGTCAGGCACGACATCATCAAAGTTTTCATCTGTCAGAACAAGAACCCCATTGTCTTCTTCCACATCAACATCATCATCATCTTCATCATCAACCTCCTCTCCATCATACTCCACTCCCTCATCCTCTGTCTCTTCTGGTACTTCAGCTTTCTCCTCTGTAATAAAGGATAGAAGTGCAGCATAAAACATACTGTCTGAGTGTTTCTATGACTGTGTGTGAATGATACAAATGACCTACGATAGGGAGGTAACTAATGTATCATCTTTGTCAATTGCTAACTACAATGTACCACCACCATCCCCTTCCACCTACCATTTAAGAGGTTAATTTGATTACATTGTATTAGTACAAGTACATACAGAATTTTTAAAGACCTAATTCCGTACTATGTAACATAGTACAAAATAAGGACTTAGGTCTTTGAAAATTTTGGGAAGAATACTACCTTACAAGGAGGTCAAGAAAGAAGTACTCTAGTACTATTTTGTAGAAAAGAAAAGAAGAATGACTGCATACTAAACCAGTATTTCATCAAAAGTGTGTGATACATCATACTGTACTGTACTGTATTGTAAATAATCGAAGTGTAGGTGTAATGTTACCCTATGAAAGTTTTCATGATACAAAATGTAATTATTTCCCAACTGTTTTTATCAATCAAATTGGAATATATACAGTGAAAAGCCATTATCAAAACCAGCTGATTTAACTTCAATGTCTTTCATCCAAGGGAGTCACAAAAGGTACCTCCCCAGGGTCGTCCAAAAGTGGTTACATGGAGTGCTCTGATTGGTCCAACTCAGCAATGCATTCTTAGGGTTTGTTTTGCTATCAAACTCTGGTATCCGACTATCCGGATATCCACATGCTCTAACTGATCACCCCAAACTACGTTTTCTTTCTTAGATTTATGCACATGAAAATGTTCAAAATAAGCGTTTATGATATAAATATGCCCACTATTAACACAAAATGTAAGATAAATTTGACATGTATACTTGTTGCCCCTCCCCTTTTGGCCTTACCTCAAGTATCTAAAAGCCCAGTGGTAGTTTTGCCCTTCATTGTGCGTATCACTTTATATCATGGGCATAATTTTGCAGTCCTAGACTATCGATACAATAAATCCTGGTACTCGATAGTAATTTTGGAAACAATAAAAAAGCGTATTCGTTCTGTCCTTGGTTCTGACTCTAGTATGTTGCACACACGATTTAAGGTATCAAGGTAGTTTTTAAACACATTCTACTGAACGGTTTCCAATAAAATTTACTACGTATACGCATGATATCATTGCCTACCTTGTGCCTCGTCTTCTGCTCTAACATGTACCCCATTTAGGAGTAATAAGACGAAAATCAGGCCGAAGACACGGGGAAACTTGAACGTTACCGCCATCTTGGAGGGTACCCTAATCCGGATCACTGATTTAAATCTCGTACGGTTCATGCGCTGACTAAAAGTAGTTCCAAACAATGCATTTTGAATTTTAAGAAAGATGATATTTGAAACGCTGCAACGTGACTGAAATATCTTAATCAATGATTCATAATATTTCTGTGTTTCTTATTGAAATTTTCTACAGGAATTTCGTAGTTGCGGATTGATTCTAAAGAATCAGAAAAGTTAAAAGTTCTGACCAATCACAGGTTGCCATGTTCCACACACCACTCCAGCTGATACTTCCGGGTTCCCCGGGAACACGTGGCCTCGCTTGACAGTGAGGACGACTAGCGATCCATTTCATTTTTGCAGCGTACTTGTGAATGGTTGCTGCAGTAATAAATTTTGATCGCTAGTCGATGCTTTTGATCCATCAAGAAATCGTAATAAGCTATGTCGTATGACAGCAAATGCTTCCTTCCGTGTGACGGGGACACACGGACCCATAAAAAACTTAAATCACCTGCTCCTTAGCCCCTTTTCTTTTCATTCGTAAAGCCAAAAAGATATTTCCCGGCAATTTTTCTATCCAACACAATATTTGATCAACTCAAACGTTGTTTTTATTCAATTTTCTTACTAAATCAACATTCATACAACGTTATGTCAGTATTTTGTAATGTTATCGATAAGCAGCGTTTACATAGTTCACAGCCTCCTATACGTTGCTAAAATGATAATCTGCATGGTGTAATGAATCAAACAGTACATCGTGTGCAATTAATCAGCAAAATTGTGAGCTTTTGTCAGCCAAATTGGTCTAAAATGCCGTCCCTAATGCAATAGAGGAAGCACCAGAAATCAAATTCGGCGTCACCGTCAAGTTTAACTATCTTTCTGTTCCCTTAGGAGGATACATGTAAGTCATGACTATAACCTAGGGACAGGACTTAGGACAGCAAAAACTAAATGATCACTGTCATTAACTGGAGTTGGAATAAACGCATTCCGAAAGTCAAGCAAGAGCTTGAAGGGTTGGTAGCACTAACTTTGGTTCTGTTCGAGTGCGGAATCTCTGCTACTTAATGTTAGATATTGGGACACCAATTTCTTTATTTTACATAAATATTTGAGGATCATTGATAGGTACAAAGATATAACCTGCTTGATAGGTATTGCATCTCAAACACCTGTTTATGTGCCTCATAAATTGATTAACTTTCCCACTAAGTTGATCATTTTTTACAATTGTTGGCTCTTTTTGTTTTACTTAATTTATCGTATTGCCGTGCAATTTCGATTCTCCATAAAAGATCATATCATGAAATGCAAAAGTTGTCCAAAGTATGAGTCATCCAAATATTTCGTTTACCAGCACAGTGCAACTTTTACCACCTGTAGCTAGTCGTATTTTGAAGGGAAAAAAAAAAAACGATGAATAATTCTGCAAACAGCCCCTTCGCGTTGTTTACAACCATCCACCACAAAGAAAACCTTCTAATCAGCATAATTTGTTTGGGCAGTTGGCCAAATACTCCAAGAATAGTCCTCAATGACTTCACCCACGCGCGCATTGTGAGCTGAGCGTCACTTCCTGGGACCACCTCCTTATATGGGCATGGAGTCAATTTCCAACATCTGTCCAAGCGCGGATTTCAAAAACACTGAGCTATTTTACTTTCATTCGCTACACGACCCAATGCCTTATCATCCAATTAACGTGAAAACATTACCATTATATCCAGAAACTGGATGATATTTGAACATTTCCTCATGCAAAGCGTTGTCATGGTAACGAGGGCACCCGTCAACGTTGCCCTATGACCTATGATGTCATTTTTCGCTCATTTGCATATGCAGCTGTGAGTCAACTTGTGGGCTTTTTCCGAGCAGACTCAGGCCACAACTTACTCATCGGACTTGTAAGGCGATGGTACAGGGTTAGATCGGTCCCTCGCCTTCCTGAAACAGCAACATGGAAGTTTTGAAGCCTGTGAGTACAAGAATTTCATATTATTCGCCTAGTTTAACCACAGCGTGGGAAAGTGTCGGCATGCTGCATGCTGGTTTTGAATGAAGCCTAGTTCTTCCGGTTTTTGTCCAGCCGAAGTTTTTGTCTTGTTCTTGACCATGACTTGTCTTACAACCGGAAGAAGGAAGTATGATTTTTACATGAATGGATGCCATACCTTAGACACATGAGAATATGTCCTGCAAATAAAGTCTGTCGTGAATTTAGTGCAATTCTTTCGAGAGTATGATTTTGTGCAGACTGTTTTGTTGTGGTATGGTGTTGGGTGTAATTAACGTTCTTTCTCGGCGTGCGTGAGAAACTATCCATGCCTCCAGGCACTGTTCCCTGTGTGGTATTCTCACTTCTCTGACCTCTCGACATAATGTGGACTAGATCTAGCTGTGAATGTGAAAGGAGTGAAAATTGTCCCCAGCATTTCACAGTGGCCGTTACTAAACTTCAAGTCGCGCCGTTTTCGGTCGATACACTATGTCAACATTTGCTTTGTCTCGCGCGGAGTTCAAATTTTTCTTAATGGCAAAAACGTTTCCTTGTTTTTCGCACCATTCTCTGTTATTTAGGCATTAAGAATGTCTGAATTTGGGATTTATTTCGGAATTCGCCAATAATGTTTCAGACGAAGAGAGACTTGTTGAAAAGTGGTCTTACAACTTTTCATGGGGGAGGGGGGCAAGGGTGTAGGATTTCTTGCATGGAGGTTTTGAATGAGAATGTCTCTTCCCACCTTTTGGGGTTAATTACATGCAGCATAATTTTCATGGTGGATTTAGAGGTATTCCAACAATGTAGCAAAAAAAGAATGCAAACAGGACTCCCGTTGAATAGAGGTGTGAGAAACAGACAATCATTGTAATTGTTGTGTTTAACACATAACTTTTATTATGTTGATTTACCATCTTTTGTTCGGAGAGGGGTTTTGCAAGTATTGATTAAGTTTTCAAATGCTGATGCACACTTATCTAGGACAGAATTGATACATGTAACATGCTTCATGCAGAATTGTATTTGGTTACTAGTTACCCATGTGTACTTTGTCAGTGTAACTGTAACTTTATAACGTTATCTGCAGTGATAGCAATGTAGTGTGTAGTTATAGAACCAACGTTATATAAATCTGAAACTACAATGTACTTACTAAAAACATATATGGTACAACCAATCATGGGAATAGACATGCCTTTATGGTCCCCTATTTGGACATCACACTAAAATGCAATGCTTTCAAGTATCATAGCTTATTCTTCATACAGGAAGGCACCAAAAGAGCTGGTGGACTTTGTGTGCTAAGACTGTAACATTAAACAGACATAAGAAACTGCTGTCAGTGTCAAAGTTAAACAGTGATATCACATTCACATTGGGACAAGTCAATTTCTAACTGCTGCACTGGTTGCTTTATAATTATTCTTTGCTTGCCCAGCATAGTCACCATCCTGCTTAGTTTACATAAAACGTGATAGTCGCTGCCATCGGATCAGCCTTTAACCAAGCAAGTTGTGTACACAGAAAATATTTGCATTTGCTGGATCCTGATGAGCCATCGCTATTAGACACCTCTCACTGCATGAAACTTCTTATGGAGCAATTTTAAGTCATTGCATGAGACTTCTTGTGCCTGTCTTAGATTGCACAAACAATTTATGGAGCAATACTTGTTATTTCTTTGTACTAAAAATTTGTATATTTTGTATCTTAAAGTCTAAAAACTACTATTTAGCTAATTGCTTCTAACACTGACATCATAGCATAAATCAATACATCATCTTTTAACTGTTCAAGTGTAAATCTTGTATCATAGTTGCATAACTAGAAACAACATAAACTGTTTGATCTGCAAATTTTGCATTACTGAAATGCATGCACAGTGTAGCAAACTTCCTTAGAAAACACAAAACATTCTACCTAATTGCTCTCCTGCATTTTTGTCAGGTGAGGTACCTGTACCCTATTGGAAAGATATTATCTAACAGCAATGAGATCATGGTATTTAGCTGATCACCCCCCTAAGGGCCATAACCTTCTACCTAAACAGGTGAAAAGATAAATTGTTTTTCAACAGGTAGCTGTGTTTGAATAATGTATCATTACAACAACATCACCTTGTTATATGTGAGTCGGGTAATGGGGGTTATGTTGTGCGGTGACAAAGGTCAAGTCAGTGACATGTTTGGAAGGTGAGAATGTTTTTCACCTGGTATTTACACACCTGTGCAGCACAGGTGATGTCATGCGTCTATTTCGAGGTAGCGTCAGGTTCCACAACAATTACGGTTGGTAGTTGTATGTACTTAGTTGTGTCATTGTCAACAAGGTTTGTCAATAGATGATGTCATGTTGTTTTTGTAGAGTAAGTAAACAACTTTGTTACAATTTGGCCATACACTTATGCCATGTCCTTTTACCAAAGAACATATAAATCTTAAAAAAATATGTTCTTTCCAATAAAACATGTTCCCAGTGTTATCAAGCAACAGAAACCTGTAATGATACCAATAGATAGCATTTTAATTGATGTGCATACTCAAGGAGCTTTTATAAGGCTCCTTGTTATACTGAAACATTTTGTGGGTGTGGTTTAGATATGTCAGACAAGACATTCCACTCCTTTGATGTTTGACACAAATTGTTTATTTCACTTAACATCAGATCTATGTGTGTGTTTCTCTTTTCTTGATAGTTTATCACTATGACAGTGTTTTAACAAGATAAGGATGACCATGAGAAGTTGCTGTGAGATAGAAGTGACAGAAACAGGCCAGCATGACAGGATCCGCCTGTATCACACACATCAGCTGGACTGTGTCCACTTTGAAGTTGTTTCCTTTACTTTGTTGAATGATTACAGCTTGTTTTTCCAAAACACACTCCTTCAAAGCTACTAGTATACAAACCCTCCATATGCATTCAAAGCACAATAGGTATTTACCACCAGGCCTGTTTTTCTATAATGATGCATCAGGTAACGTAATAGATGTAGATAGATAATCATGATTACCTGAATATCTCCTGTTTCTTATCTTAACAGTTTCAGTGTAATACTATAGACCAGTATATACTCCTGACCACAGTTTACCTTGCATATATGCCTCAGTCAGTATGATCTGGTGTGATACCCAGGTTCTTACACTTTTCTACATGATGATATAGCACTAGATCAGCCATAGCCCAGCAGGCATGACTTCCTGTACACGTATAGTACAGGTTGACTGATGACAGTATGTAGTATGTGTTTGGTTTGGTAGGAAGTACGGCTTCCCTGGCTTGTCTCAGTAGCCCATGTGTTTCTGTTGTAGGAACAACTTTGATCCTAGTTTTAACCCTCTAACAGCTAAGGTGGCCTGTTGACCTCAAATTAGTATAGGATATGGCAACAGGGAGAAGGTCAAAGATTTTCTTTGAATTGAAATTTGAAGCTTTTCTCATGTGATAGTATCCACATATGTGAAAAAGTGCAATATTTCATAATGTTTGTGTAATTTTGAAGTAAATAGTAGCCTCTACCAGGCTTCACATGTCACTAAAAAAGTAGACATTGGCCAAATAAGACATAAAACACACCGGAATAGGTCACAAACTGTACTCCTCAGCCATCTAAATCCTCTGGTGTGTTTTGTGTCTTATTTCGCCTGTGGAGCCTGGTAGAGTCTATTAAATGGGCAATTGTAATTTCAAAACTGGTCTAGAATTGAGACATATTCCAGTGTAAACTGAGTCTATAGGGAAAATGTGGTATTTTCATTGACCCACACTCTAGCCAAGGGGAGTTATTACCACTTATGATGACAGTGTTCCACTGCTTCAACATTATCAAATTACAACACAGGTCATATATCATCCTGCCATTATTTATTCATCCATCTTATCAGCTGCAGCTCTATAATGGAAAAACTAATATCGACTGTGCACTCTAAAACAATTGATCTTGTATCAATGACAGCTATCTTGTTTTCTGACAAATATTTTGTACGGTTGGAAATTCATACCCGTCAAAATTTGTTTGCTTTTCTTTCTTGAACATTTTTTTATGAACAAAAAATATGTAGGCCATATAATTTCAAGACATTTTCGTGATCCATTTTTCTGTACTTGGCATGTTTTAAGCTTACTGTATTGTTTGTATCATGCCAGGTCCTATACTGTAAAATATGATATGTACCTGTTCTTATGCATGATGCACTTGATGTAATATCAGGTTCAGAAAGGATCTGATATGAAATAACAAAATAAAGTTCTCTACTCCTGTGGACAAAAAAAAATGCACAAAAAACCTTGATATAGACACAAAATCTTGTGAAGATTAACTTGGAAGCACCGCCCAAAAATTACTGAGAATAACAAAGCCCAACACTCTCACAGTGATATACTAGTATCTTTTGTCTAATGAAAAATGAAATCACTAAAGCCAGTTTTGATTACTCTCTCCTTTCCACCTGTTGTTGGAAACAGTAAACCACAGGGACAGTCCACATTCAATCAGCTGCAGCTGTGGCAGTCCCACTGAAACCAGAGCATCAAAGTCTGGCCATCAGGGTAATGAGGTACTGGTAGCCTCCACCAGGCCCTCCTACTCCTAGGGGGGTGCGGGGATCGTAGAATTCGGCAAAAAAATCGGGAAATTGGTCAGGGGAGTCAGTTCATGCTTATGTTCATGTTCCTCCTAATTGAGTCCTATGCGCCACCGATCAACACCTCTGGTAGCAAAACTCCCCTGGCAAAATGTTCTCCCCTATACTATAGTGGCCAGTGTAGTCAGTCTGGTAGAGACTACTAATGAGGACATAGCCTGGGACCCTGTTCTAATCGCAGGAGCCTCTCCAGGAGGCCTGATCAAGGCTTGGACAGGAACATGGGCCACCAGGGATCTGTGTTTTAGGGATTTCATTTAAAGGTCATTAAAAGGGGGTTGATAGATGCACTACAGTGTTTTAGATGTGTAGAAAAAGTGACCTTGCCAAGGTGTCAAGTATTAGCCTAGAGTCCAGACTTGTAAGCTTCAGTGTACTCCTGATGGTTGCTACTTTACTGGCTATCAAGCTAACAAGGCTGGACTCTAGATTAGTCAAGTATTACAGGTGATATCTGTAGTATGAGTGTCGGTCAAATTCGTTGCAATTTTGAATAAAATAAATAAAAAACTAAGAAGATACTGTCTACAACTGCCTCGTGAATGTTTTCCAGATTCCCTATTCAAGATAAGGTTGGTGTGGAAGTTGGAACCATGTGATAACATTGTACAGAAATCTGCATGTGTGGACTGACAGACTGTAGTAGAGTCTGGTACTTTGCTCCCTTCAGCACAAAAGATTAGGCAAAGACTTGTATAGTTGTAGACTGTCTGGCACTGACAACTTCCTCAGCTTTCCTACCTGGAAACAGTTCAACATAAAAACTTGTCAATCACTAGCCTGGAAAGTCGCTTGCGAAAGTCGTGAGCCAGTGGTTACTACGGAGGATGATACTCAGGCTAGTCAATCACTGTATCAGTCTGTTCTTTCATCATGTTCTCTGGACAGAAAAGAGTTTTCATTGGTAAACTAAAACATAATCAATTTATTCAAGTATCCCATCCAACTTTTTCCCTGTAACTCATTCAGGTTCTCGATTTTGTCATTAAGATATAGAAAGGGTATCATGCATTTAAACAATGTCATTTGGAACAGAGTATCATTTATACACTGAACATTAACTTGATCAAGGATAAAAACATAAACAACATCAATATTTCAGTTTCTGGCATCACATATTCATGGTCCATCAGCTCCCAATCCCATAATCCCCTAGTGTCAGTCCCATGATCCCTTGAGACCATCTGTTCCCTGTCAGGACATCTAGATTACAAATTGGTGCAGTCATCTGGAGGGAGGGGCCAAATAATTAGCACCATCACTCCCTCCTCCAGACCCGTTTGTTTTCTGTTCAAGCTTCTGGTCTTCATAGGGGTTGTTTAGTCTTTTCACTATATCTATCTTCCAATTTGCACTTATATAAAGTATCACAAGTTCAAGTACTAAGACTAAGAGTGGCCCATAGACCTGTTTGTTACAAACACGTGTCAAAATAGTAGATCAAACAAATCATTGGAATATCAAAAAATATAAGTAGTGTGAAAATTATGCAGATCCTTTTACTTATAAGGTCATGCATTTTGGAGAGATTGCCTTCAATTTGGCTTTCCATAATGCCCTCTACCAGAAAAAAAGATAGACTATGTTAGGCTTAATTTAGTATATCAATAAGTTGTTGTATGATATGCTTACAAGTGTTTATGGCATCCATGGATTCCATGCATATATATGCATTGGTTATGTGTGGCAGTTTATGACTTGCGGGGGTGGCAATGCTTGCCACTAGAAACACAAATCAATGAAAATCAGCTTTCCTTAAGTAGTTACTTTGTTAGTATTGGCCAGATGCTTGAATATTTCATACCTTCTTGGAAGCAGTGGTCGTAAATGTTGGCACCCCTGTAAGAACCACAAACGTACTGTGTGTAAGAAATCAAGAAATAAAACGTCTATGCATGGAATACTCTAGGAATAGAAAGAAAAAGTCCTATTTAAAATATCTCATATGTAGTAATAGAGTAAAGTTTATAGTTAATTCTTGATATCATACAATATTATCTTTTTCGAATATCTGTACACTACGCACGTATCAAAGCTAGGATCTGACATTATTGATAAGACTGCAACTGAGTAACTCTATAATCTTGAGAGATATTTATAGTAACAATATGTTGACACCTTATAGTGATAAGGTCACATTGATACAATTTTAGTACTAGTATTCACATTCTTACACATGTACAAAGTTTTCTTTGATATGATTATGGCTGTCGTTTTATGGTAGGGTTAAATAATGCATTAGTTCAAAGGTGACTGACTGCTGTAATAGACACACAGTTTTGCCAAAATTTCCAAATGAAAACTGTTGTTATTTTGTTCATGCTGCTTGGATACAGCAGAATGAGTGACCATTGACAGGTAAGTTTACATATTATATCTGTGCTGTGTCTTATAAATACATTCATCACAAATTAAAAGCTTGCTTTATGGTGTTGTCACAATAACAAGTTGATGGTTGGAAAAGGATTGCAGCAACTCTGCATAATTGGATGCATGTTATATGCTTGGGCATAGAATGCTTAGTTGAAATGTGGCATGTGTCATCATGAGGTTCTCATCAATTTTTTTTTTCATACCAGTTGTACATTTTATCTGAAATATGTATGCTTTCCACACCATTCTGTACGTTGGAATATGTATGAATGAATTCAATTTGCTGAGTATTCTGTACAATGTATATTGTAAAACCCCTGTGTATCCACAAACCCCATTCAGACCCCCATAATCCCCTCAATTGAACCTCATTGAAAAGTTCACCTGCCTTGATGAGATCCTTGGTCCTTGGTTACAATCAAAGGTCACAGTCAAATCATTTCTTGATTTTTTGCCAAAACATCAGCTTGCATTTGTCATGATGCCAGGCAGTCACTAGCCTGGATTCCAGACTCCAGCCTGATCTCAAAAAATATCTATCGATTTTTCAGAGTTCTAGCCAGCATCCCTCCTTCCGTCCTTTGATGGAATTTTGCTGCTGGGGATGGAAAAAAATTTTGCCCATTCCGTTCATTGCATTGGCATGTAAAAATTCTAATTGAACAAAGCTGAGTCTACCAGCAAAATTTCCCCTCAAAATAAAGGAATTAGCCTTTCAGAGGGTCTAGATTTTAAAATTTTCCCTTATAGCATACCCCTGGACCCCCTAGGCCTAGGATCATCGCGCTCTCAACATTAACAGGATTTCCATTAAAAATCCAGGGAACAGAAAAAAAATTCAGACTGGCTAGAACACTGATATTTTTGAGATCGGGCTGGGGTCTGGTATCCAGGCTAGGCGGTTGCAGATGACAACCCAACTGGAAAAGTCGTGACTGGAGATTTATAGCTGACTTACACAATTGTCTGGGTCAGTTGTCTCTTGAGTCATCCCCTTCCTGGGAACAAAGCCAAACTGTAAGCAAGGAAGGTGACAATGTCAATGATGATGTACTCACAGGAACACATGAATCCCACAAACCCCAAACATAAAGGATAACATCTGTAAGACCTACCAAATGTTAGAATTGGCATTATTGGAAAGAGGTAGACCAATGAAATAGACTTGTTCATGAAGGTTAGACATCCAGGTAAACAATGTTAAAATACAATTTAAACTCTACAACTGGACAGAAACGTCCGGAATTAGATCTCCATTTTTGTCCAGTGTTGTAGAGATTAATTTGTATCGGAACAATGATATAGATATAAAGCTGCTAATGTTTTAATCCACAATTTGTATCTCTATTAATCCACAAAAGAGGATTAATAGGGATATAGTAAGTAGCTTTTCTGCTAAATGTTTTATTAGTCTAGTCTGAAATATCCAAATTCATAAATCATATGTAAAAGAAATAGATATTTTATGTCTTCTCCCTGACTTTGCTGGAATCTGAATACTAGATGACTGTGATTCAGTGTTCTTCAACAGGTGTGTGATTTTCTGACAGTGGACTGTTGTCCCCTTATCTGTGTCATTTCCTGTCATTATGCACAATCCCCCCACAATTCCGGACTAATCTACCAAAACATTTCCAATTTCCCCTCTCCCCAGGGCCCTCCTGTTACAGAATGGGTACCTTGAGAATTGCTCAACGATGTCAATATTTTCCTATCAGTAGTCTGATATTGCATATATTGCTGTTTATCTTAATGCATCCCTGCCTGTTTTTCTCAAAATGGTTTTTGCCACATTTTTTTAATTTTGCTTAAGTGTCTAAATATACAACATGTATTGTAAGATGGGCAGATTGCTTTTGAAACAGAAGTGTGAAGATGGCAGTTGACATTAGGTCATAACGGTTGGCAGTTTGAATTGATTTTTATGTGGGTACACAAATGACTCATTCCATTTTGCTCCACAGTCCAACACAGGAAATGATAATGTCACAGAAAACCACCTGTAGAAATAGGCTGAGTGATGATACCTGTAATTTTTAGTGAAAAAATGATCAGGATGACTCAAGTTATGTTATTTTGTTATGGTATTCATTTTGAGAAAGAGAAAGAAGAAAAAGAACAGCTGTACAGCCAATTTTTTTTGAATCCCTGGCAGTCAGACTCTTGAAAATCACTGAATTATGTCATTTTTTGATTAACGAATGAGATCAGGTCTTTCTTACTTCCTTTACTCTTTATCTCACTTAAACATACTCTGAAATAGACCTGTCCTTTGTGGAATAGCCAAGGTAAACATTGCTGGCAAAGACAATAGACAAACAATGAATGGTATCTGTGACCCTGAATCAACCCGCTGCAGGAAGTGCCTACCATGATTTTGGTAGCTGTTTTCATAGCATTTCTGTTTTTACAGGGCAAGAAAATCTTTGTGTTTCCTGTTGCAACAAATATAATCTACTACATCATCCTTTCAATGAAACTACACATACTATTCATATTTACCAAATAGGGACTGACTAGAAAGAGATCAGAAACAGTGCAGTGATGTTAATCAGACCATCACCTTGGTGGTTTTCTTGGGGGGAAATTCCTGAGCCCATTCCCAAGGTGTGTCCAGTGAATCACTACTTCCCCCAGAACACTGTCAGGAAGACCCCCAGACAACCTCGCCTCTCCTCACATATCCCTGTAGGAAGTTAAACTCTCACATCAAAAGAGAGGACCGTACAATACTGTAGTGCAAGGTCCTTTTGGGACAGCCTAGGTCAAGTCTGCAATCCACATGGCGGCACAGAGTATTATGGTAAGTCGGGGACATGGAACTCGGCTCAGCCAAGTTCAAGAAATCTTTTAGAAGTTTTGCAATCAGGTGTGAGTCTTGTGTAGACGTGTTTAATGTGAGAGGTCACTTTCCTTTTGTTGTAGGATTAAAGTCTGTGGGGTTGCCACAAATTGAGTAAACATCATGTGGGATTTGTATAATAGGGCAGTTTGGGGCTATTCACATTTATAAAATAGGGACATACATATATATGGGAGCCCTCGTTTCCAGCAGATTGCTACAGGTTGATTGTACCTCTGTCAAACTGAAAACTTTTGGCGTATCTTTTGGTATCTTAACAGTTCTGTCTTGTAGATATACATATAGCTCATAAAACATAATTACAAATCATCAATATAAGTAGTGTGTATCTATTTTGATAATCTTACCCTAAAGCATCAGTCATGCCAAAAATCTTTTTTAGATAAAGAATTACAAACATTTTGGCCTGTGACTTGCCTGTATCTGTGAGCACTGGTGAAATCAGACTTTTACCTTAGAACGCTGCTTGGTAAGTAAGATGAATAGCATGTTATCATATTCTAACTTGTAATACCTTTTCTTGAACTACAATTAAAGGTCGTTATACAAAGATAAGGAAGTTTGATACAAGTAATACTAAAGTGTAGTTATTATGATAATGGTACCAGTATTCTACAGAAACCTATAAATTCCTACTGTTGTAGGTCTACTATGGAAGAAAAAATCTAACACCTACAAATGCAGATATCATATCTGGTTCCCATGACAACACAAACACAAATCCAGCTGATGGGTCTTCCAGACATCAGCCAAATGTCTAACATCCCACACAGCTGGGGTCGTCGACCTTTGCATGTGATGTCTCTCCCAGTAAGGAATATCAGGCCTGGGTAAGGAGTGACTGAAAGGACAAGTGGCCAGTTATGTTTTGAAAATGTATACTAGTATTCCCTTGACACAAAGAGCTTTTGGAATGGGACCTACCATTCTCTCTTTGAATGACACAGAGTGACAACTCTAGAGATGGATTTGATATTCTTCTTGATTTTATGGTACATCCCAATTGTATTTATAAACTGTGTTGAACATTCAAAACCTTGCATGTGTTTTGCTGTTTATATTTTGGTTACTTGAATGATAATTGAGATATCCCACCCCGGCCACCCTAAGAAACAGAATGGTATGACCCTCTGGTAATTAGGTTTTATTGGGTTTGGGCCAAGGCTAGCTTGTTCCACTGGCTCTAGTGGTCTGCAGGATAGTCCCAGCAAGCTCTGTTTGAGATTAGTGTCAAAGGCAGCGAAAGGTATCTGGTGAGTGCTTGGACTGTTGTTTTTTTTTATTTCGGAGAGCAGAAATATTCGTTTGTGAGAAATGTATCAGTTTTGCTTGGTCTGTATATATGGTGTTTGGGTGTGGTAACAAAGCTGGCTGGTTTGTCATATATCAATAGACAGACTGCAACTGAAGAAAAGTGATAGGCATCTGAGTTATGTATCTGTATCTTGAGTGGCATCAATATGGATTTTTATTTGCTGTCTTTTCCCCCTGATATTATAGTTTATTTTCATCGCTGTATTGAAAAAAAAAGGATATACATGTATATAGCAAAGGAGAAAGAACTTGCTAGATTTCTATGCCAAGGCAATTCGAAGTACTATGCAGGAAATTTTAATCTACTTTGTAGACCAATATTGAGCTTGTTTTGTCTTGCCATGATCTGTTTTGTTACTGTCACCTGGTACCCATATTGGTTCAGTAGTATTATCAAAACAGAAAATTACTTTCTGTGTGCTTTTGTAATATTTTGACATAGCCTGGGGCAAAAGTGAATTTGTCATGATATTCATACACAGTAAGGTTAGCCGCCAAGTAGTGCCTGTGCCACCCATGTTGAAATGTGTTACCAATCAAAATTTTAAGGCAATTAAATTTTTAGGTTAAATGGCATGTTATGACGAACAAGACTCAAGTACATGTTGGTTTATCCTACCTGGTTTTAGCATAACTTAAACGTTATGTTAAAACAAATGTTAGACAATATGTTATGTCTTACTATACTTATAGTTTATTATGTGAGAAACTGTTGCAGCCTGTCAACGTAATCCTTTGAAATACTGAAAGAGGAAGATGTTTGAGAGCTGAACATATGGGAACTTTTAGGCTGTAATGCTTTACAGGCTTTTGTGGTGCCGCCACTCTTAATTGCTTGTTTTCAGAGCAAAACATTGAGCTAGGTTTACCAAGCATTTATTTTCTGATATCAGGTTTTGAAAGACCCCATTCAGACAAGGCCTTATCAAAGGGGTATAGAGGGGTTTTCTTAATTTAAAAGCTTGATTCTTGGAAGACTGTGATTAAACTTAAAGGGTCAACATTGGTTTGTTACTTGTTCCTTGAAGATGTATAGATTCAGTTGTGGTCCAGACCAGTTCTGTAGTGAGAAACCAGGTTATCTGTATGGTATAAATGCATCTTCAGGGTCTTGGTTATTTGCCAAGTTGTTTTGGGTGCAGACTGTGCAGTCAAAATCAGGTTATACTATAACTCCCACGACCCTGATTCAAATTAACCAATTAGTCCAAATTGAAGTGGAATCAAAATGTGAAAACTAAAATGCATTCAACAAGCACAAATCATCGAGCATATGTTTCCTGTTTCAGATTCAGTTCCTAACATGAATCTGTCAAACAACTATTGTTTTATCCTATTGTTTATCATTGTATACCTTTCTTATTGTATCCTACCTGCTATCCTAAATCCCCAGGTACAGTTCCCAACATGTCTTCTATTGTATTGTTTATCCTACTTTATCATTGTACACCTTCTTCATTGAGCCCCATTTGCTTCCCCAAATCCCCTCTACTTTCCAGGAAGTTACCTTTATCTAAGTTCAAGCTACTCTTCAGGCAGAGGTTGGTGGAGAAAATCTTAACCTTTTGTTGGTGGGGAGGCTGACCGAAAAAAAACGGCATATAAAGAAGAGGTCACGATTTTCCCCACCAACCTCTGCTTGTAGAGTACCTTTAAACCATCAGCAGCACCTCACAGCAATATCCTGTTGACGTTCTGTTTGACCAGAGTTTCTGTTTTGTCCACACAGGGCTGCAGGGTGCAGCTGTGGCACCAGGGCCAGTGGCAACCTGCTTCAGTGGACACAGAGCAAGATGACCACGTGACCTACACTACAGATGCTGGACAGGTAAGAGGATGTGTCCTTTTATATCATGTAACAATCGTTAGCTAAATGGGGTAGGGAATTTCCCCAAGCAGTCTTGTAATTCCTGCTTCACCTATTGAGTCAGTTGAACTTGTCGAAGCTTGATATTTCTGATTTAGGGAGAAGAGTTGCTACTACAGTGAACGTAGTTCAGTAACTAGAAGTGGTCAGTGGTCTTGCACTGAGCAAATTTGTTTTAAAAAATTATTATATAGCAGGTGACAGCATGTTAGATCACAGTATGTAAGCTTAATGAATCTTAAACTAAAAGGAGATTATTGTTCTACCTTTCATTCCTTTTTGTTCTAGCAGTTCTATATTTCCAAACAATCTCTACATTGTGCCCTTCTGATACTCTTGGCCATTTTGCTCCCCTTCTCGAGCATGGGCATTATCCACAGGTTCTCTAAAAGCCAGGCATCCAACAATGTTTAGGAGATAACCCTCAGTTTTGACCTCGTGACCCCACTTAAGCTGGCTCCTCACCCCCACTTCACAAATGCCCTACATCCCCTCTGATAAAGTATCTCTGCATCTTATCATTACCATTCAAAGTGTCTGCTTTGTTTCTGTGGACACTTCTAGCCTGAAACCTAGCCTTGTTGTGAGGTAGGCTACCCCTGTTGAAAAGGTGGAGATGGTTGGAGTAGATTCATACTATACCAGGCTGGATCTGAGGCTAGCATTTGGCTTTTGTAAACCAGAAGGTACTTGTCAGTAAGGAGTTTACTCAAGTTTCTGGGTCATTGATAGAAGGGAACAGAAACACTAACAAACAGCTCAAACAATGTCAACACACAACCTGTGAAACTGAAACCCAGTAATGTTAAATATGACAGTTTCTCGGAAAGAAACAAAACAGAAGGTTTTATCAAACAGATAGACTCCAATAGAGTAGAATTTTGTAAGTTTTAAGTCGCTTGTCTTATTGTTATAATGGAGAAAAATTAATTAGCAGTCACAATTTGACTATATCAATCACATCAGCTTAGATATATCCCCCATTCTCTTGTGTATACCTGTTCATATTATATATACATGTAATTGTTTTGGTTGCGATAATATGAAAGCAAATATGGTAAAAGCCTAAATAAGAATGCTACCATAAATAGACTACTCTAACGTACAAGAAGATAATGTCTTCCATTCCCTTTCCTGCTTGAGTTCGTTACGGTGTTGTATGCTATTGGTTTGTATCCCATAACAGCTAATACAGGCATGTACTGATGTTGGCAACACTCTGTACCACCCAAGTAGCATAATCTAATCTGAATGGACCATACTACAGACAGAAACGCTGTGTTGACAGAATATGGTTTATGCTAACATTAGTTAAACAAAGGGCCTCCTATTCATAAAACATACAAAGCAAAATGGTGTAACAAAAGTTTTTCTTGTTTTGCCATGTGGTCAGTATCTTGTATGCTTTAAGTCTTAATTGGTGTCCTTGTCTACTGTGAAAAGTTGGTACTAGCATGATCCAATGTGTAGACAAAGTGTTTCCTTTTTCAGTGACTATGTTACATTTGTTTAAAGTTAAGCTGACTCCCGGCAAAGCATTGAAAATATCTATTACGAAGCCAAACATTTGTAAAGAAATAAAATTACCCTTATAACAATTAAACAATATGATCAAAATTTTCAATCTTCTATTTTGTACCTATTGTTTTACTCATAAAGGATCCAACACTTGCACTAACAAGGTTCCATTTTTTTACCAATTTCGACTAAATAAATGCCAACATCTGTCTAGATGTCCAAATCTTTAGAAAAAAAGTTAAACAAGAAGCTCTTATGTTTGTTTACCAACTAGGACTGATTAGTTTGATGACTGCCTCTAGAGCAATTTTTGCCTGAATACCTCTGTCACTATGGTAACTAGCAGTATCATATAACCTCCCCATCTGGCCAGTTGTGTTCATTAGGTTCTGCACTAGTTGCCTTAATAAGAAGACAGTGTGAACTCTCCCAGGGCTGTATGTAAGAAAATATTGTGTTAAAACTCTCACTTAGAGTCAAGACTTGTTACTTTCTGTCTGTTTTGGTATAAAAGATTGGGTTCCAGATATAGTTTTGCCAGTGGCGGCTCTGTTTTAGAAAGTGAGATCAGTGTGAAGTAATGCTCAGCCCATCACATGGGGGTGTCACTCCACTTCTGCCTGGTATGGTAATGACAGGGGAGTGAGACAGGCATGTACTAGGTAATGTGAGGGTGAAAAGTGTGCCAATAGGGTAGGTGTGAATTCATTGTTTTGATGAATGCAGAACCTGCCCATAGTAGCAATTACATCAGTTCAAGTGCTTGCATGATCCATTTTAAGGGCAGAGCTAAAGAATGTGCAACATCCACCATTTCCAAGATGTATAGGAAAAACATTCATGGATTTATACGATAGAGAGAGTTGCAATATCAGCAGTAAACAAGGAACAGACTTTCAACATTCAACAATAGACATAGTGATCTGACTTCTGGCCTGGATGATATAGCTATCAAAAACTTACAGGAAACAGCTGATGGCATGCATAATTTTTGGTTATTGACTGGTCATCCAACAGTCATCTGAGCTGTTGCTATGATATATGGAGATGCTATGATATTTCATCAGCTTTATTACATATCGCTGACTCTCAGGCAAGATGAAAATGATTGTCTAATGATGAATCCTGTGACACACATAACTCAAAATCGTTAATACCAGATATATGTACTCTAGGACAAAGAAAGGATTCCATATTTCTATATATTGAGTGGTCTTCAATGTTTTGCCTTTCCTTGACTCCGAACTGGCCTTCTCATAATATCCGGAGTCAATATAGAAAATGAACTCCAGCCTTGATGTTGTAAATATGAGAAGTGATTTCTGGTGGTGACATTGCATTTTCATGGCTGTGTCAGTCATATAGGGCTTTGAACTTTTAAAGCCTTCAAATTTAACTTTACAATCTGTTACGATTACAACAATGCATGCATTGTAGTCCGTACTAGTTCAAATCTCTACTTTTCCAGCTGTACAATCTCTTGGCTTGTGAAAGGGTACTGGGGACAAAGTTTACATTAATGTTAGATAGATGGAGTCAAGATCATTGTTCAAAATACACGAGTTTCAGTAGAATATAGTATTGTATTCTTTTTGTCATATAGAGTAAAAACCATACACCTCTCATTGTGGTTCTGAAAATTTTGTATCTTTGTTCCATTTAAACCCTGACATCACAAAAGAGTACCCTCTGCAGACAGATGACATATCCTTTTGGTACTGAACGTGCCCACCCATAGGATTACAAGTACAAAACTGCAGCCAACAAGGTTATCCCACACAAAGCATGCTTTTGTGGTTATGCATCTAAATCTGACCCAGAGGGATAGAATGTGGGCATGGGACATTTTAGGACACACCCTGGATCTGAGGTCATGTTTCAGATCTGTAGTTTGATCATGACATTGACTGGAAGGAGGAACACTAGGGATAAACCACTAAGTTGTGGTAAGGGTAAAGTCTACTACTAAAGAGGATAACTACTTGGCTGTGATTTGCCCCTCATCCACTTGAAACAAGTACCATAGTTTGCATAATTATGTATTCATCTTGCCTCAAGGAAGTCAATACTGTCCCTACAATGACTATGTATCTAAAAATGTACTTTTGCATTATATGGTGAGAGTTCTATGCCCGAGCTAAGCTTTGCCATAGGGTAAGATAGGATACACTGGTAAGTCATAACAACCAAATCTAAGTCTTTATGATAATCGTTTTTATAAAGACTATGAATATTACCACTTATATATAATTTTTGTGATTCTGAAATATATTCCATGTTAAGTTTTTAGTTGCTACTCTATGTGCATGACAGTTGTACAATGATAATGTGCACTGTAAATGTCTCGCTATGATTTCCTATGTCTGGGAGGATGTCTTGGTCTAGTCTGATGGAAAAGTCAGGACTGGTGGCGAATTCACTCTTGCCAGCTGTGTGAAATTTGTCTCCTTCTTACAAGCATCCCTGCAATGTTAACGACAATTTGGTAGCATGTTGGTGAGTGCACAGCCATAACTCAGGTCTGAGAGGGTAGTGACAGCTAGACATGAAATTCTTCAAAATTACTACTGCAGAAATCTTTAGATGTATGTAAAATGCAAGATGAATATGGTGGATAGTATTGTGTTGTACTCTTATAATTAACAAACCTCACTTTGTCTGAGTGTAGCTGTTTTGTATGATATTTGCTATACATTTGTATGGTATAAAATATTTATGAATACATAGATAATGGTACATTGTAATGTATCTTTGTCCCTCAGGTTGCTATCATATTGTATACTATCAACACAGCCAACAGGACACTATGGAAGGAAGACAAAGTTCTAAATATAGGCTAAATCCATTTGTCTGTGAAATTGAAATTGGTCATGGTTCCAGTCCAGTTCCCACCAGGCCAGACCACCCCAAAGATAGAGTTTCCTGGAGTAATGTCTCTTGAAGAATGGCCCACACATCAACCTGGGCATGTTCAATAGTTGTCACAGATATATTGGTTCTATAATGTTAGTTGCCACAGATATATTAGTTCTGCAGGGATGTGGTCAGGACTCAATTGTGTAAGGTAACTGATGACTTTGTTTGCCCGGAAAAGATTGATAGAGCAAATGATTGTCCTTACGTCATGTTTTGTATAAAAAGAAGGATATCTGGTTATGGTTTCACTCTTGAAAATAGGCTTTTGTGTCTGGAAGCATCAGTAGACAAATATAGAGTGTACATATTGGCAGAGCAGTTGTCTGGATTATTAGACAAGAATCACTTTTGGATGTCTGTGAAAGCTTTCCTGTTGTTGGTTTTCTGTGAATCATTCCGGAAAAAAAGTTGTTTTTTTTTCCAGCAGCCCCAAAAAGTCCACACAGTAGTGGGTGTGTAACTGTTAAGATAAAGCATGAAAAATGCCAATGTCAGGGACATTGCTGTTCTGTGATAAGATCTTGAAAGAGCAGAGGGAATATATGAGGTGACAACTTCCTCCCAAATGTGGTAATTAGCTTAGCAAGATCATGGCCTCTACAGAGAGTCAAGGCTCGTACATGTAACTCTCGATGTCAGTGTTCATCTCAGTTGTACCCAGCCAGATCAGATGGGATCTACCCTCCTGTGGAGGAGGGATAATGTCATCTAGGATCTCTCCTCCGCATATCCCCTCACATCCTCAGTACAGTACAGATACCAGGATTTGTATAAATTGCACCCAGGGTAGTAACATTAGATTGGTGGATAAATCAGCTTACAACTTAGGATTTCTCTGTATAAGGCTGATAGAGTGCGTTGGAAAGATCGGCTCAACATTACAGCTGGCTGGATTCCTACGAGTGCTTTTGAGAGAAATTTAGGAGACAATTGAAGTCAAGGTTTAGTTTTTTGAGTGCACCTTTAGTACTGTCAAGGAGCTATAGGCTATAAAACCTCCTTGGTACTGTCATGAGAATGGTATTTTTTTCTGTATCATAGCAGAGAGGTTTTGTTTATTCAGCTACATTAGAAGTTTAAGGAGAAATTCACTATCATGTTAGTCTGTGTAATAAATTTTCGCCTTTTTATTGGCTGGCAGTAGGTGTGACATGCCATCAAAAATTCCTTACATAAATAATGCATTTTAACCTCAGTCCATAAGAACCATAATCGTATGAAAGTCCAGCATAGCATAGAAGCTTATGATATGTTTGATATTCTTCAAGTGGGTATAAACCACCATGGACTGTCCCTGGACTGGATCTTCATTAATCTTCCATTGTTGCTATGTTTTTCTAGAGGTCAATGCCCCAAGATGTGTTATTTTCCAGTAGCCATTGTCTAGACATCACCGCATGAATAGTAGAGTAGCAGCCATCAAACAAGCTTGTGTTGATCTACGACGACACATGACATTTGACTGACTGAACCAGGAAGGACATTCCTTACTGCCTACATTTGGCCTTGTTGAGTCATTATGTCAACAAAGAAATCTATTGTTATTTATAGGGTATCATTGACACTCATTCCATTGTGATGAAATGAACATATAGCATCAATCATACCATAAGAACATTTTAAAGGCTGTGATCATCTAAGGTACAGCATTGTCATCTTAGCCTTGTATTTTCTTGGCTTTGACCCAAATGTAATACATACAGAGTCTGTCAGAATGGTTCCTAATTGACCCATCCAGACCACAGCTGACAGGCCCTTTAGCCACACCCACAATTTCCTATGTACCCTTTCAGTTCACCATTGTCCTTCTACACAGGAGGACTATACCATACCTATCATGTGTCATCACTTGGCAATGCCCCAAATGTGGGACCCAATTTGTATGATGTACCGTACGTAAAGTGCAAAATCATGTCTTTCACCTCCAGTTTCTTTGTCTTGGTTCTTTGTAGGATTTAATTTTGGCACATTTGCCCTGTTGCAGATGCTACTTGATAATGTCATTTTGATGGATTGAATAGATTGTATCAACATCAGATTAAGTTTTTGCTCAGTAAAAGTCTCTAGCCAAATGTTCCCCCTTAAGTTTCAAAAGTCATTATCTGATCTTATGAAAACAGAACTACATGTATCTGCCTCCTACTTTTGCTTTCCACTTGCTGTCATGTGATAATCTGAAACCAGAGGTAAGACAAGTCTAGTGATTTTAACCTCCTTGATTTAACAGATGATTTATCTTATCCTCTGCTACTGTGGAGCTTTGTCAACTTAATTGAGAGCTGTCAAAGCAAACAAGTTTGTTGACAATTAATGTACAAGTAAATCCCTTCCCTTTGTTTGTATAATAAGATAAATGACAGAGGTCGTAAAACAACTTCCTTTCAGACTGCCCACATCATTTCTAACCCAGCAGGTGTCAATTCTCATTGGGTTTTGAGATGTAAATGGTGGTCCTCTTTCTTTCATTGATTCCTTTGTACAAACGGTGGTACCCTGCTGGAAGACAACTGCGTGTTCTCCTTTGTATTTCCCCCTCCCACGTAGATACAAGTCATGCTTATTTTCCTATGACCAAGATTTTCCTGTTGTAATTGCATACAAGAGAATGCAAACTTTTGTAAGGGAATTCCAACTGACTTGTAATTTTCAGAGGCAAAGGACTAAAAAGAAATCACCATTTCATCAACTCAAGAAGGTTCAATCAAATCTGAATAGAACATCCTGGGTAAACTTGATGAAATGCCCTTGGAAACCTTTTCTTGGCATACAACTTCCTGTGTATAGCTAAGTCGCTGTTTTAGTGTTTACGGACATTGAAACCAGTGTGTACACATTGATCTGTAATGTTGACAAGTCTGTGCAGTATGGACAAATACATTGATAGTGTATGCAAAGCTAACTGTTTGAATCAAAATCCCTCAAAACACAAAGTAGAAAAAGTCTTTCACACTCATAATCTATACCCCAGTCCTTTTCAGGGGAATAAGGTGGATGAATTTTAACTGATATATGAGAAAATCTTTTTGCATTATTATGTGGGTTCCTTTGTTTACTTTTCCTGTTTGCCTTGCCATAGACTCTTGACTCACTGTGGTGTAAGTTCAGGAAGTTGCCTCCTTCAGGAAAATACTCGTCATACTTCCCTAGTCTCTTGTCTTCCTGTCTTTGTTAGAAAGAATTACCTCGAATTCTCTCAGCTTCTGATGAAAAGTTTTACATTAGTATCATGTATCTCCACCAGATACTCTAAATAGTTGTGGCATGTTTGTTTAGTTCACACGTCTTTCTTCCTTTGTTGCTGGAAATCTATTGGATTTTCTCCTTTGTAAGTACAAATGTACTTTAACTTGTCTCCGAATGCCCTAGCATCATCCCAGTTAGTTTACACATAGAGATCTGAGAAAAGTCATGGTTGGTAATGTTATGACAATGTTAGTATTTTGTAGTATTTTGCTATGTGTAAGTTGATTTTGGCTTAAGGGCAAATAATGCCTGCAATAGTGCACCATTGTTTACATATTTTGTGGACACTTGAAGGAAATGCCCAAAATAGCTTTGAAACAGGATGAAGCATAATACAAATTCTCGCAAAGATATGCATTGCTGTGCCTGCTTTTTGTTCAGTACCCAACTGCTCTCAAGACTTGTGTTTGATGGAAAGTGTTTGATACAGACATTGTTATCAGTGGATTAGTAATGATTTGACCTCAAAATAAGGTCATCAGACTCATGACCTTTCTGTTCTGAAAAGAAATTATTTGATAAAATGTTGTGTGTTATATGTCACAGTAAAGATCTGTCAGGATTGCTTTTTTCTATATAAGTTATAACTGCTCTGCTTTTTATTTTGATGTCGATACAAAATTAGGTAAAATTGTAATTATCAAATTCAAACAAAGCAAATCCATAGGGACCGTTGTTATATCTGCTTTTATCAATAAAGTCCAATAAATGATAGATTACAGTAATTGTACCCGAGTGTTCATGGGAAGATCTGAGTTTTGGGAGTGGTCAGTAGAGTAAACCAAGCCGACTTGTATCCAATCTTGCTTTAGGACAACATCTTGCTTAAATCCTTTCCCCCTGGAGTAAGGAAACATATCACTGGACTTAATCTATACCATGTTGCTCAACTGAAAACATAACAGACCTGTTTTGTCTATAGTCAAACACACCACATCCAGCCCTGTCACATAGCATTTGTCACACAGTACAGTTGTGGTCTCATTTCGAGATCCATCAATGGCTACCACTCACATGTGTATCGATCACCCAGCAGTGCATGTATGTTATCACATGCATTAGCACTATCTGCCCATTCTACCTTTAGTACTTTGTACATTTCGTACAGTGGTCATGTCTATTGCACATTCCTACGAAGATGGACGGTATCAAGATAGGGTCTGACCCGACCTTGGGAGGAGTGAATCTGATACAGACCATGTCTTGGAATGATTGAGAGCAGGAATCAGGACTCATTTGAATTTTCCCCAGGGGGAGTGAAACCTGGCTTAGAACTGTCTGTCTTCTGTCCTAGTCAGGAGCCTGATTGAGAAGCAACATTTAGTTGTGCGGACGAGGTCGCCAGCAAAGGAATATCTGTGCTGTTTTGTAGATCCGATACTTTATTGCTGCATTAACGGCTGTGATATTATGCAGCATGGATGTCAAGTTCATGCGTTTACTACATGTTCAAAAGAAGACCTGTCCTTTTACCCAGGTGAAGAGTATGATTTTATGTATACGTACCTTTCCTATTGTTGCTGACAGTGCTTGACAGTTCTCATTGTAACCTTCAGTGTATGATTGCGAACTTTCATAAAAACATTTTCACTTACTGTATTTCATGTCTTATTGGTGTTGCAGAGTGTGACCTACCCACTGAGTGCCTTAACCCACGACCTTGTGCGACCTATGCAAGACGACAACATGGCGGGAAGCGTGGAGGACATGGCGAACCTGAGTGACCTGAACGAGGGGTCGATCCTGGAGAACATCAGACTCAGATACGTCGGAAACAGGATATACGTACGTAACCATAGCAGGAAAATAAAGCACATGTAATACTTACCAACGGTAGCTTATCCTCCATCAGTGAGTTATTGGCTGCAGAACGCACCGGTCAAAGGCAGCGGGAGGAGCGATCTTTTCAGAAACGTGTTTCTGCTCCTCCTAGTATCCACTTACCTCCAACGTGAAAATTGGCTAAATTTGGCAGGGATTATCGTTTTACAACCCTTCCGAGCCAGTATCTGGGACAAACGCGGCGAGCCGCGCCAGTTCACAGCGGGGGCTTCCCCCCGAAACCGCTGGAGCAGACTGCATCACAGCGCACCAAGACAACGTATCGACATATGAAATTATCAGTTGTACACAAATAACAAGTTATTATCTCGTTGTTACTTGTGTATATTTTGCAATAAAAGCTGCGCTAAACACTTCCTGTATCATTTTTTCATGTCTGCAACTTCAAATCTTTACCGATCATATACGCTTGGATTCGGTTCAAAGACCCACGCTCGTCACATTTGACGGACAGACATCGGCGTGTAAAAACGTAGACAGAACTTGAAATTTTGGAAAGGTATCGACATAATCAGCACGTGCATTTTCAGCAAAGCCGATTTGAATTATTTCTAACGGCGTCCGGTGCATTCTCAGGCAAACAAAGGGGCGCCGTGGCTTCATGAAACGTTGGGGGAAATCGACGTCAGCGCCCCCCTCCCCACTGCACTTGCGTCCTGTAGCATCGTGCTGACGCGTTTTGCTGTTGTTTTCCTCCAGTACGTAGTAAGTTATTGACGCGTTATTGACACCAAAGAAGCAAAGAAATCCCCAGATGTCACAGAAAACACAATGAACTCTTACAGCCGACCCGTGACGGGATCCCTGGCCCCGCACGCCTGGGGCAATTCGCACCTTCTTCCTAACGCAGTTTAATTGCCTGATAATTGCCTTTGAGCGGTTCCGTTCTGCAGCAGATCTTCGCTGTGGCCAATAACTCCTCTGCCGGCTAAACTCCTTCCCATTTGCCACAGCAAGATCTGCTTGGAGATTACTTGTGTGTACCGGGGGGCAGTGCTGTGTATTTCCTCCCTCTCTGCCTGATTCCTATTAGGGGCAGGTTCAGCGGAAATCAAAGGGGGTGATGACTGCTAACAGATAGCACTGCTTCACCACTTTGTAGTCTCTGTGCTGTTGTGACATTGTGATCTTGCACGGGGCTCACAGTCTCTGGGACCTGTCTCTCCATCCCAGGACGGAAATTCTCTTGTTGTCACGGAAAAATGATATTACCCCATCCGTCCCCAAAATCTGAACTTCACAAAGCATGAAACTGTTGAAAACCTACTAGTATTTTCATGAGACACGTCAAAAAAGGAAAATCAACATCATTGAGTTCCCAAACAATGAGTGGGGCAGAAAAAAGGTGAAGCTGGAGACAGCCATGGTCTTGCAAAGGAAACATGTACACTGTTTTGTTTCTTCATGGCCAATGTGTTATACTTCAGGTGAAGTTTGATGGAGAGTTTTCCATTCTCACAGTGTAATGCAATGTCAAGACAGATGCAGGGCCTTTGAATGTTTTTGCCCTCCCACCTTGCTATACAAATCTTGTGTCACCTACACACACAAGGTCCTTACTGACACCTGGACTATGTCAAACTGACACAAAGAACTAACATGGGTCTGACAGTGTAAAATAAACATCTCAAGCCTATCTCAATGTCAAGGCAAAGTGTCAGGTGTGTTGAGGTAAGATACAGGAGATTTTTACAAAAACAAGACCCTGTTTGAAGGAATTATCTAATCAAGGTGAGAAGGATAAGAAACACACCTGTTAATTGCTGAGGGATGATACAAGACGAATTTAAGGAAGGCAACAAACAAGTAACACTAAAAGCAACAAACTTGAGATGTACACTGTAATGTATTGCAGTAGATACAGTGAATAGTGCTAGCTATTGTTCACAGAAGTGTGATCATAGTTATATCTAAAAACACAAACTTTTGAGCAAAGTAGTACTAGTATCATTATCTTGTTAACAATCATGGAATTACAATGCTATAGTTACTTCAAATCAAATACTAGTAAGCATTTTGCAATCAAAACACAGGCATGCCAATATAAGGCATGGAATTCAATATCATAGTACTACGCCATTACCCTGAATTTACGTTTACTAACTAAAGAATAAAGCTCTCTTTTAGACCGAATGCTTTATTCCAACTGGGCGGTCATTGGCACCAAGACTGCTTGAGATTTTTTTCAGCAAAGTACATAATCCTCTTTCTTTAAGTTGTCACATGGACAGTGTCGCCAGCTTACATATAAAGGAACCTTTATGTAGTACTTATCCATAGCTTAGTGGTCCACAAAGGCTCAGGCCTGGTTTAACCTTGACATGTAGGTGACATGTCTTAGTTATAACAGTACCAGCCTTGGTGTTTTAGGGCTTTCTTATAACTAATCACTGTGGATGTCTGCAGGAAGTCTGTTGTGTTTCTTAGAGTTGACAATGTGAGCAAGTGGAAAATTTGTCTTTAACTAAGCCTAATAATAAAGTTATTTGTTGATATATGAAGTTGAACATATATCACCATAAAGGTGGTATCTCACTGCACTTAGGCCACCAGTGAGGCACTGCAGGGTTCGAAAGATTATGAATTTCAGAGATAAAGATAGAATTTTGTCATATTTTTACCTATTGGACAATATCTAAATTATGAAGAAAAAAATTGGCGAAAATAACACAACAGTGCTGAGGTGAATGAACCGTGCCCCAAGTGCAGTGAGAAACCACCTTAAACCTGTTTGTCCAATGCACTTACAGATTGAAACCTCCAGCGGGCTCTAAAGATTGCCAAATCCTTTATATGCAGCTAATCGACCACATTTTTTTTCATTACAGACATACATAGGACATATCCTATGTGCAGTGAACCCCTACAAACCAATAGAAGACCTGTACAGTAGAGGATGTATCCAAGCCTACAAGAAGAAGCACATTGGTGACCTCCCTCCTCACATCTTTGCCATTGCTAATGAGTGTTACTATGCCATGTGGAAAGCAGGAGGAGAAAACCAGTGCATTCTCATCAGGTGGGTTATTCTTAGATAAAGAATGAATAGTAGGAAGCCAGGATAGTAATTCCATTAAGGAACATGCAGTAGTGTTCAGGCTTTTAGCCAGTAAATCATGGCATCATTTAAAGTAGCAGATCCTCTGACAAGTATGAAATTCTGATTGACCAGGGATGTCACTAGATCATTTGTTGTCTCAGGCCTCAATCACATGTGACTTCTGACAGTAATTTTGCCCCTCACCATTTTAACATAAAATTCTCGAAAACTCTGCTCTATGGAAGGTGGATTCCCCCGGACTTGCCTACAATAGTCGCACCTATGTGACTTACAGCGACTCACCAAGAAATTTGGAGTCCCTTTAATAAAATACTAGCTACAAGCCTTGTGGTGTTTGCATGTTGCCTAACTTGTAATTGTGACCAGATTTAGATAGATTGAATATGAAATGCAAAACCTCACTTCCGTAGGTAAATTTTCTCTATACCTACTAGTATATCAACATGTATCTAATTTGTACAAGATGTCCCAGGTGTCAGGGCCCCTTTCGTGCACTTCCCCTCAAATTGAATTTGAGATATCTGAATATGTTTACAGGCTATTGAGTGTGTCAATGTGATGTTTTTTCTGATGCAGTCAACTGTGTTCAACAGTTTCAATGATAACTTTACATGTGCCTGAAAGGTGGTGCAGTACTGCTCATGGAGTTAGGTGGCGCTGCTGTGCTATGTGCATGCAGGTCCAAAACATAAACTCCACATGGAATATGTTGCAAATTTATGGGTATGGTTTATGGGTATATGTTCTAGATCTTATTCCATTTTCTTCTACTTAAACCAGCCAGTTTTCAGTCCACTTTAACCAGTTAGTCTCCAGGTCAGATGAGATTGACAGAACAAGACACCTTTAATAGGATCTAACAGTACAGGTGGACATAAAGCACTTAATATTATGAAAGAAAAAGGTCTAAATTTCTCCTTTTTGTTCTGTGTGTAGTGGTGAGAGTGGAGCAGGGAAGACGGAGAGCACCAAGTTCATCCTGCAGTTCCTGTCTGAGATGAGCCAGGTGTCTGTAGGGTCTGGAGAGGGGAGCACAGACACCAGTGTGGAGCAGGCTATCTTACAGAGCAGGTACATGCAACTTCATAAACCCCAGGGAAGCCTCCCTGATAATTTCCCATTTCCCTCAGACAACATTTCCTTCTCCTTGATCTTAGATTGACTTTTCTTCTAAGTGAGTTTTTATTCTATTGTCTTGATTTCGTAATGGAATATAATGTATGGATCACTCTCAAATGTCATGGATGCAGAATGATTTTCTGCATATCATCGAGTGAAATCTCTATCATTTTGATAAAAGATATTTCTTGCTAGACAAAGGATATACTTTGGTGCCAGCAATCAGCTCCTCCACTTGCCATGAGACTTCTGGCTCTGTAAGATAAGCTCATGAGTCTGACCTTCCAATCAAAATCTTTTTAAAGCTTTGGAGCCTGATTACTGGTTATTGATGATATGCTTAGATCGCAGCTGAAGTATGGATGGCAAAATAATTAATCCAGCTCTTTTCTTAGAATTCATATTCTCCTTAACATTATTGTAACATCATAAACCCTATGTTGAATACATGGAACAGTTTTTGTGTACACACTAATCATACTTATTTTTCTCTCTGACAGTCCTATCATGGAGGCATTCGGCAATGCCAAGACAGTGTACAATAACAATAGCAGCAGATTCGGGAAGTTCATTCAGCTGCAGTTCAACGAGAAGGGCAGCATTACAGGGGGCAGGATTCAGGACTGTATCCTTTCTGCACATAGTGATATCGAACAATGTGAACAAAGATAGAGTATCTTGAATAAAAACATGTAGTGGTGTCTTAGTTTTAATAATAAAATTGCAGCCATCAGTCTTAATTTTGTGAGAACTATTCTCTTGTTGCGAGTTGTCCTTGACTTTGTCTTGAAGATCTGTTGGAGAAGAATCGAGTGGTTGGTCAGAACCCTGACGAGAGGAATTATCACATCTTCTACAGTCTCATCGCAGGGTCAACACCAGACATTAAAGGTAATCAAACTTCTTTTTCTTCATGATATACCAACTTGGTCATACATGCGATTGGTATGCTGTTATTACACTTTTATGCAGCATTAGTCTACATGTACATGGTTGTAAGTATATGTTAGGTTTGATTTTGAGTTGAGAACTGTCTAGGCTACATTCTTGAAATGTTTCTTTCTAATAAGCCTGGCCATCATTTTATTTCCTACAGAGGTGCTGTGCTTGACAGAGGCATCAGAGTTCCACTACCTCAACCGGAGTGGCTGCATCAATGACTCAACCATCAATGACCAGGAAGACTTCTCCAAAGTTTTGGTGAGTCAAAGTGGATGTCGATGTAGATGTCAAAGTGTCTCAAAACATGCACAAGGACCTTCTAATACAGCTTGTAAAAGTTGTAAATTAAAGCATACCTTCATTGTTGATTCTTGCACTAAGAAAGAACTAGCTAAACAAGTTCGAATATCAGGCCAGCACTGTTAATGGTAGCCTGTGTTTACACAATCTCTCGCTAGCTGGGGTTAATGACCCCCTCAGCAACTGTGGGGCTGGCCACTAGGAGCGCAATTTTAGTCAGGCTATGTTAATGGCTGTCCTGTTCTTTATTTCCTAGCATGCGATGCGAGTGATGAACTTCAGTGAGAAGGATATCCTGGATGTCTGGTGCCTCCTGGCGTCCATCTTGCACGTGGGGAACATCAAGTTTGTCACTACAGCTGGTGCACAGGTCGCTGATAAGCAAGGTGAATAAAAAACATCATTGTTTAAGCATCGCTACTACTGCACTAGGGGCGCTGGTGCGGCACTATGGGGTTTGAAATATTACTCAACGAATTTCAGAGATAAAAAACAATTAATATAAAAAATCAACAAAAGCAATACAACAGTGCCATTGTTAACAAACCCCACAGTACCACACCAGTGCCTCAAGTGCAGTGAGATACATCTTTACCATGCATGGAACTTGCAAAAAACTTTCTTCAAATTTCAACCATGAAAGTGAATAGCATAATTTTTTTTCAAGCTTCAAACCACCTTGCCAGACAAACAATGCTGATAGTGTTGTATGATTGTAACTCTCGTGTCCTGTTGTCCATGTATTACTGTGTTTGCTCCCTGCTGCCAGGATTCCTACAGGACCCAGAGGAATGTGAAGGTAGAGATGAAATGGTTTGTCCATGTGTGGGCATGTAATTGCACTGTAGTATTTTTCTTTTCCTTTTGTACAAGACCAGGGCTCTAGCCAGCTCGATTTTTTTCCCCGTCAGCCAATTCCAATCGTCGTGAAAACCGCGAAAATCCATTTCTCCTATACACTACATAGTAGTAAATGTTGCAATTGAGACCTTGAAAAACGGGTTTTAATGAGATTATCGTATGCGAAAGGGCACCGACACACATTGTCAACAATGATAACAATAGCAAAACAAACAGTGTGTGGCTTTTACGGCCGTGGATGGCGTCCCCAAGCCGCCTGTAGCTTCCGCCAAGGATTTTTGTCCGTCAAGGTTGACGGACTGGTTTTAAAAATTTTTCCGTCAGAGGCAGCAAATTTCCATCAATTGACGGAAAAACGGACGCTGGCTAGAGCCCTGCACAAGACCAGAATAATATCATCGTACATCGTAATTTTTCAACAGTATTTGACAATTCACTGTCTGAAAATATGTCCTAAAACCTTGTTTCATTCAATGTCGGTTTTAAGACTGCATTGTTTATCAACATGTACGTCAAAAATCTTTTATGTCAGTGTAGATTCTGCACATTGAGTTTTTTGTTCTTTGAAGTTTGATGGAAAAAGAACTACTTTTAACGAATCCCTTCTAAACAGCTGCATTACCTTAGTCAGAAGCTATATTGTAATTTGACAGTTTTTAAATTATTGGTTTGACTGAGTTATAATGATCTTCATTCTGTTGTTTCCAGCCCTCAGCAATGCTGCCTCCCTCCTGAGAGTGGACATGTTGGGTTTAGCCGAGGCTCTCACACAGAGGTCAATATTCCTTAGAGGGGAGCTCATTAGTACCCCTCTAGAAGTCAATGAGGTGAGTTTTCAAAAAAGTTTTTTTGTTTCACATGAAGATATTTCTTTTTGTGCAAGAGCCATACAGACATTCAATTTACATTCACTAACTAAAGTTATTCATAAAAAGTGAATTTTAAGCATAGCTCTGTTATAGTCTATATGCATATCTAACTGTAAGTATTTATTTCAAAGCAGAATAAGAATAATGGTTTGCAAAGTCTTCCTTTGCAGATTGTAAGCTGATACTGTCTTTCCCATGGATGAGTTAAATTGGTGTTCCTAGAGTCACTAAATTTGTCGTCTTCCCCCTTCCAGGCGGCAGACTCTCGTGATTCCCTGGCCATGAACTTGTACAAGGCCTGCTTCAGGTGGATCATCACCAAGATCAACAGCCGTATCTATGGCAATGGGCACTACTCATCCATCGGTGTGCTGGACATCTTTGGCTTTGAGAACTTCCAGGTATGTGCTGCAATGCCTCCTAGCATGCTTGGTTTGAATTGCAGCTGGGGATTTTCTGGCATAAAGTTTTGATGTGATTTAAACCAGAATATGTCTTCCTAAAGAAAACAGCTAAGAGGTTATTGTTTTAGAATGTTACATTCCTGTATAGTTGTGCAATTACATTGTATATTCTAAAAATGTATATTCTAAAAAGATTAAAGTTGAATTCATCAAATAGTAACAATACCTTGTAAGCTGGTGTGTTACGCTGAAGGGTGATTATACCAGCTATATAGATACAGATACAGAATACTTGTATTTTTATGGAAGTGATGATTGGATGTTGCATGTATATGTAAGTTCTACAAGGAAAACAAATTGGAAGCAAGATTGATGTAGATTTTGTATAATAAAGCTGTCCATTTGCTCCCTGTGTTTCTTCTACAGACCAACAGGTTTGAACAGTTCAACATCAACTATGCCAATGAGAAGCTGCAGGAGTACTTCAACAAGCACATCTTCTCCCTGGAACAGCTGGAGTACAACAGAGAGGGCATCGTGTGGACAGACATCGACTGGGTCGACAACGGGGAATGTCTGGACCTGGTTGAGAGGGTAGGATTGTCTTTATATGTTTCCTCTGGCAAAATAGGTTCTGTTTTACTTAGTGTTTCATTTGTTTGTTGGCTGTTAAAATTGGTACAGTAATAGAACAACTTTTTTTTTTCCTTTTGCTCATGACTTAACACATGATATTTTGGATCAAATCCAGAAATTTTTTTAAACGATTTTTCCCATTAGATACTTGTAACTTTTGCTTATGATTGATTTTTTAAGACTAAGTATGTCCTGTTTTTGCATGTTTTTCATTCATTGTATTTTTCTCTCTATAGAAACTGGGTATCCTGGACCTTCTGGATGAGGAGAGTCGCTTCCCTAAGGGCACAGACAACACCTTTGTGGACAAGTTGCATGGAGGACACAAGGTAATATTCGGAATCTGTTGCAAATGTCGGTCAATTTTAGATGTATTATATGAGCTGTGCTAGAAAGATTTTTAAAAGTTGAACTACATTGATAACAACAACATTTTTCCAAACTGACATGCATTGGTGATGCTTTACGTGAAGGCTATCTTACATGAAATGATTTGCCTTTTTTTCCAGGAAAATGCATTCTTCCTGAAGCCCAAGGTGGCCAGCAGAATGTTTGGCATCAAGCACTATGCTGGAGAGGTGAGCTACATTTACACTTCTATCATTCATGAAAAAAAATGTATTTTACTGCAACAACCATTAATATGTTTATTCTGGTAAAAAATTCACACAAAAAAGATGTTGAATATTTTTTGGGAAAGAAAATATCATTTTTTATAGTAAATATATTTTGAATGTATTTTGAACACCATTGATAAAGTCATAACTGAAAAGAATAGCACTGGCCATTATGTTGTGTTGCAGAAAGATATTGACTGCTTTCATCCACAGCTCTTACAAAATTGCTTTTTCAATAATTGAATTTTTGTGTGCCTGACCCCAACCTTGTTAACCTTCGTCATGGAGACCAGTCTGTTTGTCCCTTGAACCATGTAAGATTGATTTTGTAAGCTGATGCCTACAGGGAGGAGATACACCTGTTACCCAAGTTACTGTATGCCCGAAGCATGTATCACTGAAACTTCCATTTCTGCATTTGTGTGTTGGATGCTCTGTGTTTATCCAGGAAACAAGACATTTGGTTTGTGTGTATGAATTAACTTCATCAGTTTCAATCCTTTACTTTAGATTATCGTTATGCTTTTCAAACCTACTTATGTGTCACAAAAAGTCGTTTTTTTTTTCTTCATAAAGGTTCAGAAAAGACCTCTTTGTTAAAGATTATTCAATACCAATCCATTCAGCCCCACTACCGTCATATGGCTATTAGATAGAATGGAAAAACAGTTCAGATAATAACCACATTATTTCTGTGTGCTCAGCTGGCATTCAACTGGTCTAACGTGGAGAGTATTCATTATAATAGTCCTTTTAGTATCATTTTTTCACCAAATTGAATATTCTGCAGGTATCATTACACAGACCTTTGGTATTTACAGTACAAATACACAAATACAGGGTTTTCAGAAACCCTTTGTCCTGCCCAGATGTAATCAGTTTTCCTTTGACAGGTCTCTGATAGATGGAGGTTAAAATTGACAATGAAGCGGGGTGAATCACTTCATATTTCAGTAATTATGAATAGATTTGGGTCCATGATTGTGAATAAATGCCTGCCTTTTAACCAATCACTGGGCATGTTCAAAGGGACCAAGGGACGTATAAGTACTCCAGACCTACTCCTGCTTACTTTTAAAATAAGCGACCAAGCTTTTAGGGCTACAACTGTGGTTCTCTTTACAGATTTCACCTACTGTGTTGTAAGTCAAGGAAACATTAAGTCTGATTGTCTGCCCCTGCCACAGGTTTATTATGACACCCAGGGATTCCTGGACAAAAACAGGGACACATTCAGAGACGACATTCTGAACATACTACAGGAAAGCAGGTGAGTTTTTACCATTAAATTTTGTAAATATGAATCATAACTGAACCTCTGGGTTGCCTGACCTGATCTACGCCAAAATACTTAATGTTTATCCTTACAAAATATATGTATGCTATGAACCAATAATGTATCGTCACTCAAACTTATAGTTTCTATATTTTGTGAATTGTATCAGACTTAAAAGAAGCGTTTTCAAAGGTACAATGTAGTATTAGTATAGTCCAGTAGTTGCAGTACTGCTGCAGTAGTTTGGACACTCTGCATCTGCAATCAGTCTTTCTTCAACTCTCTTCACTTTGTCCTCTTTGTCGCAAGCTTCCTTAGTTAGCTCCCATAGTTTTACAAATGTATATCTGCTGTGTGGATATAACATGGATACCTACATATTATTTCTTTTAATATAGAATAATTCTGCCAACATAATATCATAAGTTAAGGAGTTCATGCCTGATTTTGAGCATCCATTTCTCTTCCTTTTTATACCACCAAGCTCCATGAATTGATTATGAACATACCAGTAATGACATTTTAAAAAGTAGAAGTGATAGATTATGGGACTTATCCCATGAAACATGTAGGATTTATATAGAGGTCAGGGTATTCCCCACCCCATGACTTAATGACTCACAGCATGAGTCCTGCCGGATTACTGTGTTCTTTTAGGACTACAGAAAATCAATTAGACATGGTTTAGTTTAATCAGGGGAAATTAATTCACAGGGGCTCCCCCTGACAGGCATGAGATGAAAGTTGTCACGCTTAATTCCAAACTGACATGTTTTTGGAGGCCTGGTATTTCTACAGGATGCAAGAATGTGAACTATACAGTATGAGGCCTAACATTTAGGTCTGGGGACAGAAATCAATTTGAAAACATTTTTCCAAACTTTGACCGAGAGCAGTGTATGTAAATTTCACTTTTTCTAGCATATGTAAACAACACATGGCAAACTAAAGTAAAGCAGTGGTCAGTGTTCAAGATGGCATATTGTATGTTGAAAGAATCTAATCTCTTGCAAGTTGTGGGTCTTGTCACAGAGGTTGGCTGAATCATACCACAAAAAATAATGTATTTTCTGGCAAGCATGAAAGATTGATTGTGGCCCTCAAAAACACCCTTGGAAATGTGACCTTTAGCACTGCCCCTAGTCAAACACAAGTGCTAAAGTAAATTGTGCACTTCTTAAAAGATATCTGGGCTTTAGATCCATAACATGTGCATGTTCATTTCATACATTTTGTCCAAAAAAGTTGCTGTTGTATAGTTTGATTTTAACAGCAAGATAAAGCCAACATCTATTAGTCACATTGAAAGAAGATAAGTGATATTTCACCAGACAGTATTGTAATGAGCAGCAAGAGCAATGGGCTGTGGCTTTCATGAATTACAAACACAAACACCTATTATACCTCCATCAATCCTGTTCCCAGGGGACTGTGCAGGGCCATCCATCTTGTTCCGGGGTTGAACAGATGGCCAGGATGTTTTTGTCAGGTTATTAAATGAGAGGTTGGCCTTCAGTGTTCTACATTATGTATTACCCCACCTGTGGGCCCAGTGGTAATTGAGATGTAAAAGAAAAGACAGCCCTATATATGGTGTAGCAACAAATGATAGACTGTGTGAAATGTTCATCACATTGAAGATTAATGTCAAAGGAAGCCTTGGCTAAATTTTCTGTCAATTGTTGTAATACAAAGAACCAATTGAAATGATTACTATGAAAATACATCCCTCAAATTGAACATTTTTTTCTTTAATCTGTCATCCACATGATTATCTGTCAAGCTAGGCAGCAGTGAATTTCCAAGCAGATCCTCAGTAGCATAAGATAGTATCAAAATAGAAACTGGCAAAGGAGTGTAGTGGCCTATTTGTGTTCAATGGCTACCGAAGGACCCCTAGGCCACCTACACTCCTTTGCCATCTTTTGATACTATCTTTGTACGCTACCCTAGGATCTGCTTGGAGATTAGGAAACTGTAATTTCTGAAACTGTGATTCACAGCACTAATTTCTTTGCCTTAGTCTGGAGTTTTACATTGTGCTGAATTGCAACTATTCACACCGGATTAATCACAATTGTAGGCCACCTTCTTGTAGTCATGCTCAGAGGAGAACATCTGTCCAACAGCATCTTTACTGCAAGGCAGTGTAAATGGGGTTCTAAAGCGATGGAGCCGCAAACCATTATCATGGGAGTCTGAATGTCTGATAGTTCAGCTAAAATGTCAATCAGAAAGAGCCTTTCTACGAGAGCCGCAGACAATCACGGCAGCCTCCTCTTCAATAATAAGGTTGTCTCTATAAAACTGCATAATTATCACACATCTGGGATTACATGTAATTCACGTGGACTACAGTTTGTGCAGTAAATTTGTACTGAAAAGCATTTTCCTTATCCATAGAATGTCAGGATGGTTCATATTACACTATCATTTATAAAATTATGGGTAGAAATATAGTGCATGGCCACATTCCATTGCTCTTCTCCTGTCTTGTTCTATTTCTTCAGGTAATACTGTAACTGCTTAACACATCTCTACATGGTCCCTCAATCAGAACATCATCTTACATGTCTTGTTGATCACTATAGAATGAGTGCTTAAATGGTGTAAACTTTCATGCAAACAGCACAGAGTCCACATGTCATATTTGCTGCATTGCAAAAAAAGAATCGAGTTATACTTACTATGCAGTAATCATGCTAAAAGTATACTTCCCCTGCTTTTGTCACAACAATTAATGTTTACTCATATATGTTTAGCTTAAATAAATGGAACCAGAAGTACCTTTTCCCTTTCAGTTTGCATAAATGCTCAGCTTGTAATCTTATTCTAATGCTGATTTATTATGTTATCTGGGCATTATGTTCATACATATTAACATCAGGGCACTTGATTAATACAGATAATTCCCTGGATACTCTTTCAATCAAATGTCTCAATGGACGTAATCCTAAATAATTACGAGGAGACTATAAAATAACAAATTGTCTGAAGGCAACACCATCACTGATAAACGGGGGGTCTGTTGTGTTCTACAGGTCTGACTTTATCTACGAGCTGTTTGATACGGATGCGTACGCGAACAGAACCAGTCTGAAGAGCGGTACGGCGACAAGACAGAGGAAGAAACCAACAGTCAGCTCTCAGTTCAAGGTACAACACTTATGCATAATTTTATGCTGAGTGACATACTTTAAACACTTCATATTTTGGATGAATCCATGAGATGTAAAAGGAATGAACTCATTTTTGTACAGTCAAGTAAACCACTATTATGATGAAATAGATTTTTTTATTCATATGTTTACAGAACTATGATTTACTTGACAATGTTTGTTTCTATGCAGGAGTCCCTGCGGAGTCTGATGACCACACTGAGTGCTGCTAACCCGTTCTTTGTCAGGTGCATCAAGCCAAACTCTCAAAAGGTATGGCATCAATTTTTTTCCATAGATGATGTAAAGTTCTTTAGTGTGTTTTCAGCATATGATATATGTGACATATGATAAAGGATGAACTATGTCTCTCTGACTGGGGACTCTATGAAAATATCAGGATGGGAAACTTTTTGGGGTCAACAAGTTGTGATCTACTTTGTGTTTTTGTTCAACAAATTTTGTTGAATCTTTTTTTTGTACACTCACACTATTCCCCTACTACAGATATTTGTAGTTCGTCCTTTATTTTCCACAGTAACTGACTGTAAACTGTGAGCTAACTGACATGCCGGCAGCAAAGACTATGTGTCTCAGTTTGACAATCCTCCACAACTTGTCAGGGGCTTTACGTCAATCATGATAATCACCCCTTGTCAGTCTTGACATAATCTGCCAATTTGTAAGAATTCTTCTCCCATCAAGCAATCTTCCTTGGATGTAGGTTAGACCAGCTGCTTGTCAGTGATAAGAAATGATTTCAAGTCTTATGGATCACAATGCACATTTCTGATTCTTACGTAACAGTTACTGTAGTAATTAACATACACTACAGTAACTGTATGCACGTAGTTGTCAAAAGTCCAGGTTACGTAATAGGAAATTATGTGTAGGAAATGCTACAATTTTTATTTTATTTGGCATCTGATCTTTAGATTTAAAAGCAAACTTAAGCTGAATTGAATTGAAGCTCTGCTTGCTTCTTGTACACCATAAAAGGATGCTCATTGACCCTGTTTGACCCCCATTCCACAGACGTGATGTCTGGCAACCTGAATGCAGCCCAAAAAACTAAAATTACTTTTTGATCCTGGCTATACTTCAACGGTACCTAGAAGTGCTATCTATGAAACCCTGCAACAATGTTTCTGATAGTCACTTGATATGGAGTGATCCTTTTTGTGGCTTCATAATGGTGTGGGTAAGAGGAAAAAAGAGATACATGGATGGCATGCAAAGTGTGAAAAGTTGCTTGTTCAGATGCAAGGAGTAAAATCTAAAGCCAAAGTTTGTGATTTGTAGTGATCTCTAGAACTTCTGAACAGTTTCCATACACCGAATTCCTTTTAAGAGAAAAATACCAAATGTCCAGTATAATAAACAAGGTTTTTGAAACAGCAACAGTTAACTCCATTGTCGCCATGCATAACATGCCTTTTCAACCACAGGTGAGACAAAGTGTCCATAAGCCTTTTCCACAGTCACCCTGACTCATCTATTGCCTCAAGTATGTGCTACCAACAAATTGAAATGCTTTCAACTCTAACTCAGCCCAAGCTAGCAGCATCATCTGTGTTTGTGCATATTTGAATATCATGGCAGTTTGGCAGGTAGCTTTACTAGTTCTGGTGATGAACTCAAGAAATGATGCATCATCGTCTTGTGTTTGTGCATATTTGAATATGGCAGTTTAGCAGGTAGCTTTACTAGTTCTGGTGATGAACTCAAGAAATGACACAACATCGTCTTGTGTTTGTGCATATTTGAATATGGCAGTTTAGCAGGTAGCTTTACTACGTAGTTCTTATGATGAACTCAAGAAATGACACAACATCGTCTTGTGTTTGTACATATTTGGATACAGCAGTTTGGGAGGTGGCTTTACGAGTTTTGATGATAGACTCAAGAAATGACACAACATTGTCTTGTGTTTGTGCATATTTGAGTATAGCAATTTGGCAGGTGGCTTTACGAGCTCTCATGATGAACTCAAGAAATGACAGTACCTGCTGATTCAGCAGATCATATCTCTCAGGGTGACCCCATAGAAATTGCAGATGCCAGCGTTAGTGTCAGGAGGGAATGACAATGTGTTTCTTATCTCCCTGTCTGGGGCCTGCCACTGATGGATGTCTGTTCTAAAGGTCGTTTCAGATGACCTTGGTGTGACATTCACCGTTTTTGGGAACTTTTTTCCTGTGAAAAATATCAGCTGATGCAGACTGTTTAAGCTACATTACCTGCCATTATTTTCTCCTTTCATTCAATCATATCCCCTGGTTGTCAAATGATACAGTAAGTTTGCATCTAATGCATATGCTGCTTGTACATTTGAAATACCTGGTTTGAACATTTAATGATTTGTTTATATTATCTCTACATTTTCTGGTATCCTGTGTTTCACTTCAAGTCACAAAGTCGTCAACTCTCTTGTATCACTTAATATTCATGTTACGATTAGTGAATGGATTTCATGTTTCTCTCAGATTGAATTTAGATAGTCTGATGCATTCTCTGCATTTTCTGTGTATCATTTGTTTTTCACTGAGTCACAAAATCCCTTACTCCCTTGCATCACTTTTTTATTTCAAGATTAGTGAATGTCAACCTTTTAACCAAAATGATTTTTGGTGTTTTGCAGTTACCCGACACGTTTGATCCCGAGCTTGTTCTGAGTCAGCTGCGGTACAGCGGCATGCTGGAAACGGTCAGGATTCGCCGCGCGGGATATCCCGTCAGACGCACGTTTGACGACTTCTGCTACAGGTGGGTGGATTCCGCTGTAAAAGATATGTTTCTATCAAGTAGTTAAGTTAAAGATCCATGCAGGGGACGTGAATTCTCTGTGTTTGTGGTTCAATAAAATGGCCTGTAGAAGAAGCTCCCATTTATAGGCCTGGCCTGGAAGTAGCATAAAGTTGAAACACCATAAAGATCAGTCTTCTGGTGACTTTGAGAGAAAAGTCAATAACAATGTGCCAAAATGATTGAAAATAGTTATGATCTGTAACCTACTATGTGTTTGCTATCAAAACTCATTCTATTAATATAAACTATGGGCTGCATGTTTATCTGTACAAAATTAAATACATTATATTTATGTTCAACATTTTTGGGAAATCTGAAGTTCAGACATGATTTTCAAAACTAGTTACTACACCTAACAGTGGTTTGAAGAATAGCCAGTCTGTCTGCACCTGATAGCAAACATGGCAATTATACAGTATTATTGCACCAACAGTCCCCCAACCTGTGCACTCATGCCAAATTGGATTGAGCTTAGTGCCCTGGTATGACACCCCACGGGTTAGGCCAACTGACTTGTGCACGTGCCACCAGGTTCTTATGATATTGCTGAGACTTGAAGCCTTCCAGTGAGAGTAATCACAGAAATGATTGTTCCTGGGTTGTGATTTACTGTTGTAAAGCTATCAGACACACTCAGAGGTCACGGAGGTCGTGTCTCTGACGCAAACAGTGCGGCTGTTCTCTGAGTGGTTTTTCATGGTAAAGCTTACATCATGTACATTGCTTACAAAGTCTCACTAATAGGCACTCAGGGTTGTTTTATGAAATGGTAGGAAGAGAAGACAGCTGAGAACATTTCTGACCTGTGGTTGTTTTGCATTCTACTTATCCCTTGAAATTTGTTCTTAAGATTATTCCATGATGGAAAAAAAGTTCTGTATTTATATAGCCGGTATAACCGCCCTTCAGTGTAACACACCAGTTCCTTGGTCTCCTGACACTTCCAAAACAAACTGCTTTATAGCAGCATTCACACTTAAGTGTTGCAAGTCCTTACAATCTGCCCTTCAGCTGCTTTGTAAGAGTTGTGAGTCTTTAGAGGTTTTTGACCTGAATGGAAATTTACGTTGATGCGGTGAGTGGTGATACTTCAGTTTCTGAGTGAACTCAGTAATCACACAGTGTGGGTGGTGCTCATTAGTGACAAGCTGATAATAGTTCTGTGGAAAGGGTTATCCTTCAACTGCACTTCAAGTTAAACCCTGTTGTAATGCGTTCAAGTTTGATAAGCCCCTTCCCTTGACTTGTAAGTGTGCATGTATGTGCTTGGAATTACAAGGTAAAAATGTCTGGAGAGTAGTTTGCAACATTTTGACCATGGATTTCTGTCCATCTTTTGAAACAGTATATTTTTTTAACAGTAGTTCAAACAGTACTTAACCTTAAGCACACTAAGGTAGCTGTTTTGCACTCCAATCTTTATTGGTTAAGAGGATAGGTAGCAGAAAGAAGGTTAAGGATAAGGAAAAAATATGTATGCTGTAGTTGAACTACAATCTGTGAAAATACTAAAAAAATGTTTCATAATTCATTATGTATAATCTCAGATATCTGAAGCTTATTGTTTTCTTTGATATTGTTAATTTTGTAGTTCATATCACCCATTTCACAGTACCTGTTGTACATTCAGCACCAAGGACAGATACCCCATAGGCAACTTTAACATTATTGATTGGCTTTGCTATTTTGAATTTTAAAGGTTAACAAGAAACAACTGAATATTTTGGTCTGCCAACATCTCTCTGGGCAGCCTGTTGCACCCAATTTCCTGCGAGGAGCCTTCTTTCATCATGAATAGAATTAATGTTAGATCAACCCTTTATATGGCACATCAGGGCCACCACAGTATTTTCTCAGACTCTCTCTCTATAATCAGCGGTCCAGATGAAATATCCTCTCAACTGTGACCAAATCACCTTGGCAGTTAGTAGGACCCTGAGGCACATGTATGATGAGTCTCTGATGTAAGCAGGAGGTTTATGTAGCCAGGAAGGTGGAGCACTCGGCAGGGAGTCTCAGGCTGATCTAGCAGGGTACAGAGCTCCTCAGACACCTCCAGGGTTTCAGATCACCCAACCATTTAACATTTGGGTCTCGCTGTCAGACGGAACCAGAGAATGTGAGGAAAATCTAGCTTGTTCGTGGTTTGGGAATTTTGCCAGATTTGAAGGATGTCTGCCTTGTCGTCAGTGTCGAAGGTGGGTCTGAGTTACAGTACATAATATTGTAGTACTGAATCATCACCTAGGAAATATAGATAGTACAGTTGATGCTGATATTTTTCATGAAAATGATACCGAGCTAAACATGGCTTGCAGGAAACTAGATGATTATGCAGGAACCTCGGAATTGTATATGAGTGCATTGTACAGAAGAGACAAGAAGGGTCCCTAGGACTTATCCTAAATCAATTTTTACATCGGTGCGTCAGCCTGATTGATATTGGATATGTGTGATCCATGAAAGGAAGTGACACTGAGTTGAATAATGCACAGAAAGCATTCATCTTTGCCGGCTGCAAATTTCTTTTCGTTACAAAGTGGCACCTTGGTTTTCTTTGATACTGTCTAATATGGTAGATAGATAGATAGATGGATGATTGGCTGCTTTTTACTTTTAGCATTCTATTCTGTATTACAGTGTGTGTAGTAATAGGTACAGTTTTTAGAATTTTCTGAGGGTGAAAGGAAGCATACAGAGAATGTAGAGTGATAAGACACATATAAAATATGTCATATCTTCCCCTTGAGGTTAAGAATACAGTGCTATAGTTACAGTATCATCCAGCCTTTTAATTGGTCCCCTTTACTCTAATCTTGACCCAATCTTCAACAAGTCTGGAAATAGATTGTTGAAATTGAATACCAGTGATTTATTTTTAAGAAATTATCCTTTATGGCATGATCTAGGTTTTTCTCATCAGCAATATCATGAATTTTGACAATGTTTGTATTGATTTGACTGGATTTATTATTAAATTGCTGAGTCATTGATTATAAAAAATGGCAATCCTGCTATTCCACATGTAACTTTATGTATTACTTACCTATGAAAAAGAAACTGTCTGTGGCAGTATGTATGATAATTATCATTTGAAAACCTTTCTGGTAATTGTTATTAGTCCCCATAACTAAAAGCAAGTGTCTAAGGTAGTATAAAGAATCATTCATCTGTATTCATATTGATGTACCCTGCAGTGATGGTCACTTTGAGCCAATGTAAATTTTTCATACCCCATGGTTATTGGCTTTCTTCCATCACAGTGTTGACCGAGATTCCGTAATGACTTCATTACAGGGTGTTCAATACAGAATTAGTTGTAACAATTTCCCATTGCCGATATTCTGATATCAGCCCACAGAAAGCCCAACATTCAACTTAAATGTTGTAATTTAAAGATTTTACAATAATATATTACAAAGAAATTGTTGCTATTTAGCTATTTTGCATCCAAATGTTAATATCTGATTCAGTAGACTATGTTTAGATCATGAACCTTTAGATGAGTCCTTTTTTACAGAAAGCTCCATGGATTAGATTTTTTATAGGCGCAATGTCTAGTAATGCATGATAGTAAACTTGCTTTACAGTTAATGGAATGATTAATGTATTTGTCGTGTAAAACAAAATAATGGGATAACGTTAAACAAATTTGAGTGTCCCTCCCCCACTTTGATGTTCAGAGATGGAATACACCAAGGACACAATGCATGACAGCAAAGGACTCTCTGGGAGATAAATTACAATGTCTTCCCAGGAATATTGAACTTGTCCTGCTGCAGCCTGCTACTATTGACTTTTTGGAGCTCAAACGAGCCTTTTATGTTCCGTATGGCTTCTGGATATAACTCATCCTGTCACAAACCACTGCGCAAAGTAAAAAGAATCAATTCTTTGCCAGTGTCCTGTCTTTAGGGTATACAACGTACATGTAGTATGTTGTGTTGAACGCTTCCTCAAATCATGTACATTTACTTGGTATGTTGTGAACTGTAAGAGCAAATCACTGTCATTCCTGAAGGGTTACTAATAGCAGCAGAAGAACATTTAAACTTAAAAGTTAACTTCTTCTTCCTATGGATGATAAACTTTATCTTTCTAAGTATGCATACCTCTGTATTTAGCAGTGTGCCTTACCCACTTTGGTGTGGATCAGAACTTACAGTTAAAGATGCTGTCCAATATATCTAACCAAAGCCACAAATAGACATACATTTTGTACATGAACTGAAATTGTAGCAGCCAGAAGTAACTTATCCCCATCCCAGTATAAGTGGCAGTTCAAAGTGCTTTTAGTAGTAGATTGTTAATGCCCATTTCATGACCTTCTGTGATCTTTCCCTGAAATCTGCGTCATCCCCAAGATATGTGAAGCCTGTGAAAGCCCTCAATAAGAGCGTAAATGTCAGGTCTGGAGACCTATTGAGTCAGGGCCAGGCCATCACTAATTTTGTTTGCCTTCCACCATGACTATCAGATGGGAGATGCTTGCAACCTTTGTAAGGTCATTCATGGGAGTGCTTCATCAGCCACAAGCATGAAATTCAAATACTTTCCTCAGCCACAGTTGCCACTGTTCCCTATAATCCTACTTTAACTTCATTTTTACAGTCATTAAGATCTTGTTAGATTGGATAAAGTCCTATACAATTAATCAATGTTCCCATCTCCAATATTTTCATTATCAACAAATTCTCGCTGTCACTGGCTCTTCAGAATTAGTAGTAAAGTTGATAAGCAATCCAGGCATGAAGGTCATTCTGCTCAAGGATAAAATTAGGCTTTTTGTGGCTGTGCAATTTCCAAACGTAACCTTCGGAGAGTATAACAACTCCATTTCTCCAATCTGGTGCGAGGTCGCTGATGTCCCTGTATACTAGGACATGCTAGGTTGCTGATGTCCCTACATTCTCCGGTGTCAATAACCAAAGATGCCGGATGGCTGTCTGAAACTTCTGACCGTTTCCAAAATCATATCCAGTTGCTTGAGTAACTGCTTTTTGACGTATCTTATTACCTGTCTAACCTTCATCGATGTATGCTGGAGGTTGATTGTGTTGTAAAAGCGACCACAGCCCCATCAGAGCGCCTGCAAAGCATCTTTCCCTCGAATGGAATCATTGAACGTGACTGAGATTAATCTAAGCTGCGTCCCCGGGGTTTCAGAACTTTCGCTGTTGACTGCACTAGAGCTAGCCCTAATGCACTGCAATCACACTTCAGAACTGTTAAGTGCATCACACTGTGCTTCAACTTAAATGTAGCAATCGATATTGCAACAAATTAGGAACAAAAGGGAAGAATCTGTAATGACTAATGATTAATCTTCCTTCTTCACATTTTACTATGATCGTGAACTTCTGGAGAAGCAATTATCTAAATTACAATCTTTGTCATAACTATGACATGGAAGGTCAAAAGAGTCAAATGTAAATCCTGTCCTTTTTCACTGTAAGACCTTTTCTCTGTAGTTAAGTAATCTTTCTTAATAGTCTACGGTCTTAAGCATTGTATGTGCATTGTTTTTATTAACCCATTAGAGCTTGTATAAAGTAGACTGTTCTGATTATAAACCTGGCCATTAATTCCCTGAGAAACGTCCAGAAACATCTTATACTCAGGGCACATGTGTATACACATGATATGCAATGGAACACTGTAAACTTGCACTGAGAATAGTGAACTCCTGCTTTCTTTATACTACCGGTAGGAGCATTGCAAAAGAATCATAAGGCAGTACTGCATGTTTTTCTACTCTTCCTACTAATAATTTCCAGACCTGTAATAACTTGTCTGGTATTTTGTCTGTGATGTAGTGAGGTACCATGTGCAGATGCAAGACAGTACTTCATTTTTATCTTCTCTTACTACTATATTATCTCCAAATTCCAGGCCTGTAATAACTTGTCTGGTATTGTATCTGTGATATACAGGTACCGTGTGCTGATGCACCAGTTTTCAAGACAGTACTGCATCTTTTTCTGCTTTTAGACTGTGTCATCTTCAAATTCCAGGCCTGTAATAACTTGTCTGGTATTGCATCTGTGATATACAGGTACCGTGTGCTGGTGCGTCACTCGTCAAGACAGTACTGCATTTTTTTCTGTTCTTACTACTGTATGATCTCCAGCTTCCAGGCCTGTAATTATAACAGTATCTGTGATATGCAGGTACCTTGTGCTGGTACGTCACTCGTCAAGACAGTACTGCATTTTTTTTTCTCCAACTTCCAGGCCTGTAATCATATCTGTGATATGCAGGTACCTTGTGCTGGTACGTCACTCGTCAAGACAGTACTGCATTTTTTTTCTGATCTTACTACTGTATCATCTCCAGCTTCCAGGCCTGTAATAACTTGTCTGGTATTGTATCTGTGATATGCAGGTACCGTGTGCTGGTGCGCCTGTCGTCCAGCGATGAAGACATAAAGTCTCACTGCAGCGGAGTGCTACAGCTGGTGGACGACACTGGCAAGGAGTGGCAGCTGGGAAAAACTAAGGTTTGTGGGCTTGTTGTCATGGTTACAGTCCAAACATAAAACTCTATGTTTGGACCATGTCAGAATCATGATTGTCTTCTTCATGTGATTTTTCAATTGGTGCAGAATACCTGACTTAGGTGAAATGCTACTTAATGATTATGATAATACAATGATAAGTTTCATGTACACACCTTTTGATTTAAGTTCAGTGTTAAGGTAAAATATATCAAACAAGCAGCAGCATGAATGCAAGGTAAGTCCTATACAATGTAGTTCTCAGAATCATCTCACTACATGTGAGTACTGGAGAATATTTTGTTTGTTTTTTTTGAAAATGGTACATCCTTCTTTTTTATGTCAATATTGAATAAGCATTACCTAGAAAATCCATACATCCACAGGTGTTCTGAAGTGCCAATACCTTTGTTGCGCTAGCCCTAGTCTGTTATTGGGAGTTAAAGCATAGCATGAACAGATGTCGGAGCAAGGCAAGTCAATATGATACGGCCAATAATTCTTTTTACTCGCAGCATATGGCTCTCGTATGCCAGCATATTGGATTTCACAGCCGGCTGCCGTTTCCTCACATTTCCAGTTCAGGAAAAGATGTAATTGAAAAACAATGTTACGATTAAACAGTCCGATAGGTACAACTTTCAGTATGTGAGATCAAAATTATGCATTTTAGTCACCGCGAAATACATTCTCAATTGTGGTCACGTAATTTTAGCCTACGCAACCTATGCGGTACCTATCCTTTAGTCTACCTCATCTCTAGGGTACTTCAATTTCGATGTGTGTAATAGCCATAACATTGCTGTATAGAGGACCTATCATGTTCGAGGTGATATGACATACATATAAGGTACTTATATCATTAATGATGAAACCCAAAAGAAATGGGTCCCATTATGGAGGAATCTGATTACAAGCTGCAAATGTTCAATTAATGAGAATTATTGCGCCATAAAACTCATATAACAAACATAAAACTGCTGCATGTTGATTACTCTGCCCTAAGTGGCACAATTGCCAGATTTTTGCTGCCATTTTCATTTCACCTTTGGTGCATGTTTCCTCGAGACTCTAATAACCACAAACTAAGAGCTCTTCAAGACAAGAATTAAGGAGAATTAAGATCCATGCCATTAAGATGGGGTGCATGCCCTTCAGCCTTGTCTGTACTCTAAATCATTCCTTTTCCATTCCAACTAGTTTGTACCCTCTAAATTGGGCAAATGCACACTCAATTTCACATGAAGGGTAATCAGTATGGTGCCAGTAATCTCCTCTGTGTAGAATGATTTTCATCAACTGCTGGTAACATTCATTATCTATGCAGTCAGGAGTCTACCAGTCTGGGAACTTCCAGTTCAGATGGTTCTTATTACACTCAGTGTCTGAATGCAGTACTGTTAGCTTAGGCGGAAAAGATTTTTTTTTCTTCAGAAAGATAAAACACAATCGTTCAGAATCATCTAAATCACCCAGGCAACCATCAGTTGAAACAGGTTCTTATTTTAAAGATTCTAAAGCAAAACAACTTGTCATTTTGGAAGTTTGTAAACCAGCTGCATTGACGTCTGTATATACCTGTCACCTTATATTGATATGTGCATGCCCAAACAGTTGTACCATAATGATAATCTTATGTCAGTTTTTAGAAAACAGCATATGGCAGAACTCAATCGTTTTGAGAGTGTATTGCCATGGGTTTAATGTCTGACTGAGAACAGATGCTAACCTAAGCCCTCAAGGATTAAAATACATAATATGCAGCTTTTTTCCTCCTGTGTTTTTGAGGCTCACTTTGTAGGTTTGTAGCAACATGAAGTTTACAGATTTGTTTAATGAAAATAAGATTCAAACAAATATCATGATTATAACACAGTGAACACCAATTGTGCATATAAATGTATAATTATGTGAATGGCAGTAAAGGAATTGACAAGGGAGATGGGAAACATTCTAATAGATCAGTAACCCCCCATTTTGGCCCTCATATTTGACAAGGCATCATATGAAACAGGTGCACTAGAACCACTGACTCCCAGTGATTTGGACATAGTTATTGGATGGAACATCTTCTTTTAGGGCTTTCTGGCAGCACTTGCATGGAACTACCTTGTAGCCTTGTACACAAGATGTGAAGTTAGCTAAAGTAGAGCAAAAGGCTGAGGAGGTAATTTGGTTTCTTAAGAACTTCAAGTATTAGCAAAGCCATTTGCAGTTGGAAAGGCCTTGTGGAAGGTAAGCATCAATGTCTAACTATGGTCATTGACGTGAATCTGAACTCATTTTGGTTTGTTACAGTAAAAATAGTATACTTTAACATTCAAATATAGTAACTGTACATTTGTACCAACTGTCCCAAAAATGTATTTCACTAGATGTATGTTGTTTCTTATTCTAAAAGATGTCAAAGAGATAACAATATTCTTGGAAAGCATGTTTCACAAGAAAACCAAAATGGGTCATCTAAGCTTAAGAAAAATGTTAATGCTATTAGTGTAATGTTAAAGCCATTATATTTGTCTGCTAGATTGATGACTGGGCTGATAGCATTTGAAAGCTCAATGCATGAATGTTTATTCATAGCAATTTTGAAAAGCTGTTCTGTCAGTTCAATGCATCCCCTTGTACATGATACATGAAAGCATGAAAACTTGATGAGGATGTTATTGGAAAATATGGTTATCTCTTTCTGGTATTATGGAGAGCCTGTATTAGCCACCTCTTGACCTTAACGCACACAAAGTGGAACGAGAAGGCTTTTCTTCTGTCATGTTTTATTAGAATCTCCTGAGATGGGACGTGGAGATGAATAGTTATTGTAACTATCAAATAGTATTACATGATATCATTCATTTCCCATGTTAGATAATACATGTGGAATATGTATGTATGGGATTTCTCTCTCCCTTGGGGGGTATTAATGTCAAACATGGCATTCCCACATGGACATGCATGACCCTTTGGATTAAATAGGAGTTTTCAATCAAATCATGGAAGAAAGACTTTGTGATTCAATTTGAATACATGCTGATGTAGCAAAGAAACCAATGTTGATTATTACTGCAGACTGCATAGGAAATAGGAGCACTTTTATTTGCATTCAGGGTGCTTTGTGTGGTCACAAATTGCCCTTGTGGTTTTTGTGGTCATGTACTGTCTTTTACAAAATTTCTTTGCAGTACTGTACTCTTTTTAACTTGCCGCCAGCAGTTATGATTATAGTAGTTGAGGGTATATATCCTTTAATTCTCACAGGTGGGGATTCTGCTGTTCATATATGATTTATCTAGTCTTTCATCCCAAGATTAATGAATATCATCACTAGAAATAAGAAAAATCATAGTCTTTAATCATAGGTAGAAAGTTTGAATGTGCAGTTAATACTTGATAAGAATGATGATGCTATTATATTTTTGGCAGTGGTATCTACATGTAGCTTATGAGTGTATGAGTTAAAGATACATGACTATATATCATATAATACAAAACTAATCAAGATACATTTTTTATCACTGCTTATCGGTTATCTACTAACATCTAGGAATTGTAAAAACTACCTTGAGGCTTGCATGCGATTTTGGTATGCTGACTGACCTACCATGTTCCATGTCGGTGTTCACAGAAAGTTGAAAAGCTGTATGATATTGATTATGCTAACTACAAGTACTTATTCAAGAGGCCTCACACAGTTCATCTGATTTTCGATCTGTGTGTAGATAAGTGGCACACCAGGGAAGATAGTTGTAGTGGCTGCGTGAAGTAGAATCAAGGGGGAGGAATCATCAATTTGAGTCCAACTGTGTCAAACTGGTAGCGTGCGTAGTCCAGTGTTTAGCGGCCCTGTGTCTGAAACTAAACCTAGAAGCCATGAATTCAATTCCAGCTGTTGTATGCTACTGGAAAGGGTTGCAGTCCTTAGGACAGGACGATAAGCCGTGGTCCACTGTTCATTGTGGTTGTCGAAAAGAGCTAGGGGAATTTCTCCAGCACAGTTAACCTGTAAATATTACACCTACATGTAGCATCTGTCCTCTCTGTCATGACCAGTGGAAGCTCTTCAGTGAACTAAAACTGGATCGAGATCACTTTCCTTTTTTTTTAAAACTTCTTATCTTCTCCCGGCAGGTGTTCTTGAGAGAGCGGCTGGAGTGTGAGCTAGAGAAGAGAAGAGAGGCGGAGCTGCACCGGGTGGCAACCATCATCCAGGCAGGGTTCAAGGGTCACCAGGCCAGGAGACAGTTCCACAGGGCCAAACAGAGCATTGTTGTCATCCAGAAGAATTACAAGGTTGGCAGGAATATTGTTATTTTGTACCAAAAAAACTGAAGTGAATGCTGTAAACAAAATTGGAAATCCACTATCTCAAACTGGCTTTGACCATTGAGTAGACAGGATTGTTATTGTCAGTTCAGCACTAAGGACAGGGATATCATTTATCTTAGCATAACTATTAGGGATGTTTTTGGTAGTGCAATACCAAAGAGGGTGATAGTTCTGTTAGTTCAGCACGAAGGACAGGGAAAGTTTTGTTAGTTCAGCACCAAGGACAGGGATAGTTTTGTTAGAGTTGAGTACACTACCAAGGACAAGGATATTTTTGTAAGATCAGCACCAAGGACAGGGATAGTTCTGTTACCAAGGACAGTGTTATGCATCCATAAGTATGAAAGTTTTATGATGATTTTTTAATAGGAAAAGACTGCTAGTATGTAAAGTATGGTCTATCATAATGTCTCACTGTTTAAATGACTGTCTCCCATTTCAGGCTCATTTCTGGAGGAAGGCATTTGTCCAGGTCCGACAGGCGACCGTTACCCTGCAGAAGTTTGAGCGCAGCCGGCGAGCGCGCCACCTGCTGCAGCGGCTGCGGGAGGAGAAACGACAGGAGGAGGAGCGGCAGCACCAGCTGCGAGAGGAGGAGAGGAGGCAGAGAGAGGAGGAGGAGAAGGTTAAAGAAGAAGAAGAACGAAGGTAAAAGATTTTATTTATTTATGTATTTATTTCAGATCTGTGTTCTTTTACCAGGGTAAGCTCCCATCAGTGGTTAACACTGCTTTCCATGGAGGCCCTGGGTACACGCACAAATGATACATATTACGTACAATACAATATTTAAAAAAAAATAAACATAGTGCAACAAATTGTCAAAAACAAAAATCATGTCCTTACTCATGTCCATATCCATATCCATGACAGGTCGTTAAGGGGACGGAGGTCAGGGTTCACACAATGTTCTTGCACAATGTTTTAAACGTTTGTGTGGATGATGCAGTTTTCACATCTAGTGGGAGTACATTCCAACTTTCTGCACCTCTATATGCAAACATTCTTTTCCCAGATTCTAGCTTCAAGTTAATAGCATTCACAAAGACTGGTTCAAACTATGTCTGGTAGTGTAACTATGAGATTCTGATGCTCTGATGTGTCAGATTCTTCATTGGTCTAATACAAGGCAAAGATTGGTAAATTACAATTATATCTATTTGCGTAAGATATTGGAGATTTCTTTTGCGCAACCAGGATGGCTCTTACCTGCTGACATTTTGATGTCTCAGAGCTTTCTGTGTGCAAAGAAATCTCCAATATCCTATGTTCTACCAACTTCATCAACTCATGCTCAAAAGTGCTTTACTAGTTGCTTACACATATACACACGGCCAAACTTTTAAACACCTCTCGCACTGTTGTCACTTTTTGTTCAGATATTGAAACTTCTTGTCATGAGGTTTCAGAAATCTAAGGAACTTCATAATACATACGAAACAAGAACACAACAATGTTGTGTTTGTACAATATGCATATTGATTCATGTTTCCTGAATATCATTTAGTTTCAGGACTGATTTTGCTTTCATTGCAAATTAATAGTGTTATGAATTGATAAAGGAGTTCCGGATAATTGTGTACATGAATGGTTTTGCCGGCATGCCAGTGGAATTGACGCTTGTTGTTTCCTTACTGCCATGCAAAGGCCATGTGACTGTCCACTCTGTCAATCACACAGGTACCAAAACTGGGAGTTTTGTCTTAAGTTTATTCTTTGGCTTCAAAACTATCATCTTCTTGCTCTTACTTTCCTCTAGGGCATACAGTATATACTTCACTTAGACTTTCATTCTCACTCTGTCTCTATTCTATTGTTTACAGTACTTCAGTGTTGTTCTTGTCGCTTGATATTGGTTCCGCTTACCAGTGTCTGTGACAGTTAGAATTAGGTTTGATCAAAAGCACATTGTAAACTAGTAAGTTGACGAGTCTGTGTTCTCTGTCACTGGTGCTTTAACTACATGTATCTTCTAAGTATATTTTCTCTACTTACTAACAGCCTTGCTATAGCTCTTGTCGTTAAAGTAGTTAGTGAAAAATTTACCAGGCATATGATGTTACATGATTTCTAAAACCCTTTGAAATTGATTATTTCAGACTCTTGGAACAGAAGACAATTGAAGAAAAGGCCAAGTTTGAAGAAAAGAGACAAGAAGAGAAGAGACTAGAAGAGGAGAGAAAGAAGTATGTTCAATGGTTACTCGATATTTAACCAATATTTTGAATGTGATCTCCCTGTAACTATGATTTAAAGTTCAACCTATAAAACACTTCCATTACATACAAGGTAAGTTAGGGTGATTTTATATTGTGGTGCTTCTCTTTTCTACTTGATGCACGTTTCCAACTATAGATCCATTCTGCTACGTGTATACTTTGACATTGTAAGGCATTTAGACATGTTTGTTATACTATTATGTAGCATCTGCACAATTCTTTGTAGTGCACTATTTTTCATTTCCAATGATTGCATCCGAATGGTTTCTTTGTTTTAGATGATATTTTCTTGTACATCTATTAGCCACTTTTGTTCTTTACTTTGAGTAGTAGCGTTCTTCTAGGCTTTTCATATTCTTTTCTTTCCTTTTTCCTGTGGTGAACCAAGACCTTGCATCTGTCCCATGTGTGGCTCTAGAAGGTACAGGTGGTAGTCTGCTGCGGTTATTTCTCTCTGCTCTGCCTCGCATTCTTGTTGCATGAGATTCTCCCTTTTTTCAAAAGAACTAACCAATCTAAACTTTCCACTCCGATGTTTATTCAATGATTATGCAGCTTTTCTTACTACTGACTTATCAAACTCTTGGTGTAGATGTTTATAAAACCGTTCCCCTAGAGAATTATTGTAGCTGAATAAATTCTACTAACCAGTTCTAACTCTTTCAGAGGCTTAACATTCAGTTCATGCCTTTCAGATCTAGACTTCAGTTGGTGTTATTTGATATATTGCAGCCTTTGACACTCTGCATGTATAAAAAGTCTTTACTATCTACAAAATTATGTGCAAACTAACTGTTAAAGTTTTTGAATAGGAATGAGGCTAATGCAGTGTTATGGCATTGCTAATAAAAGATTTATACAAAATGGTCAATACAACGGTTACTGCGACTTGCTTTTGATAAGAAGCCCTAGATAAGTTGATGGAAGTGTTGCTTTTCAGTCTAGTTTTTTTTTTAAACTGTGACAGTTACAGTAAGATGAAATTTATTCTAGAATAGGAATGACTCACTAAAAGGTGATTCATTTTCCACACAGGGAGATGGAAAAACAAGAAGAAATCAGACAACAGGAACAAAAAGTCAAAGAGAAACAGGAGCTCAGGAAACTGGTAGGTTCTTTCTCTCTAACACTCCCAGTCACTTCACAGCAACCCTTCAATTTATCTACAGTAAGTCTGTGGTCCCGTTAGTATGTGTTACACATGCTGGGTCATCGTATGGCCTAAACAGAGTCAATCATTGATATGATGATCTTGTTATCAGTGCGGCAGGCTTCTTGCATTTGTATGAAGTTCCTGTTCTATCTTTGATGAAAGTGTGTCTGACTCTGATCTATGATATTTGTGATTACTTTCAATGATTGTAGAGATTTTCAAATATGCTGTCTGCCTCTTAAAAGGGCATTGATCATAGACTTTTTCAGTTGATTATAGAAAAATTACTTTCAGTCTTCGTCTATTATCTTTTGTCATTCTTTTGTTTGTCATGCATGTTATATTTTATTTTTTCATACTTGCTATCAATTTTACTTTATGATTCTATTTAGTAATTCTAACTCCACAATTTATAACGAGGAATGGTGTGTCAAGTTTTTTCCAGCACTACTTACCCAATTCACCTTCACCGATCTGTCAACTGTCCTTCACACCCCTAATTTACAAAATGGAACCTTCTGTGTCTGGTAATGGGGACTCTACCATAATCGAATAGGGGTGTGGCATGGTGTTTCTCTGTGTCCCTCCGTTTTGCATGGAAAATGGAATCACCCTCATTACCCAAGTGTGGAATGTGCCATTTTGTAGACTAGGGGTGTTTTGGATAGTTGTGATAATAACAGGCATTCAACCCCTTCCTACCAACCAACCTGCCCCCGCCTTTGTAGGAGTTTGAGGTCCTAGATGAGCTTGATAATTTGATAGAGGAATGCATGATGCTGGAGTTGGGAAGGTCGGACATTGATGACAATTTGGACGACAAGGTATCCAGTTACCTTATACCTCTCACCACCTCTCTTTCACTCACTCTATCCTCGGACTCACCCCCACCACTATCACTAACACAACTCTCTGTTCTGCCCACTCCTGGCCCTAACTCCTCTTCTCTGCTTCTCACAAGGGAGTTTTCCAGCATAGAGAATGATACTTGTACTACATCTAGTACTCCCTTGAAGTAGTTATGGGATGTTTGCATATTAGTGTGAATGTATGAATGCAAGCTTGCATGCAATTATTTGTTACAGGAATGCTGATTTTCTCTCACCTCTAATAGCTTGTGTTCAATTTTCCTCACAATCTAAGTTTTAAAAATAACTGATATGATAGCTGGGTACTTTTAGTATAACAAGCTATGAATTCAAATTTGATTAATTTTGGGAACAAAAAAGTAAGATATTGTCACTGGTGAGTTGACAATTCTCTAGTTAGCATATTGATTCTATGTGCAGTTAAGAGAGAGGTTTGTGTAGAGAATGGACACTGCTGATTAGTTCCTCCGGCCAAGGTTTGTCTCCTGGCAGAATTTATGGATAAACCATTTATCAAGTTTGATTTTCTGTCCGTAAATGCCTTGAGGTTCGCCCAATGTTCTGAACTGTACATAAAACCAACTGTTCTTTTTCCAATATGATTGAGATTCAAACACAAAGATTTTTATAAATGTAGATACATAACTAGAAAGGCCGACATTTGCTTGAGAGCACATGCAGCATATTTCAGCCATCTCCCCCCCCATGCAACAATAGACTATTCCAAAATCACCCACGTGCAAAAATCGAACACTTTTGTTTAAAAGTCACTTCCACTAATGACACTTAATGACACACAAAAATGAATCTTACAAAATTCCTAGTGCAAGAATGGACTCTTCCAGTGCACCCTGTGTGAATTTGCACAATAGACCAGTCCAGAAATACTCCCACTGAAAATATGGCCAAGGTTGAACTAAGCAAAAAAGGCATGAAAAGGTAAAATAGACCAGTCCAAAAACACTTCCACTAAAAATGGACTATTGAATCATCACCTTTCCAAAAATAAATTTGAAAACATCCCCATGCAAGAATGGACTCTTCTTGTGATGCCCATATGTAAAGTGGTGCAGTCCAAAAATACATCCGCTAAAATTGGACTTGGACGTAATCACCAAAGTCCCAAAAATGGATTTCAAAAATCCCCCCATGTAAGGATGGACTCTTCCAGCACAACCTATGTAAAATTGCAAAGTTGACCAGTCAGAAAATAACCACACTGAAACACTTTGACATATCAAATCACCAAAGTCCATAAACAAAATTTTAAAAAAATGCCCCCCTCCATGCAATAATGGACTCTTCCAGTACACCCCATGTAAAATTGCAAAATAGTCCAGTTCAAAAATACTCCCATTGAGAGACATTATATAGTCCAAAGATGAATTTAAAAAATATGTACCCCCTCCGTGCTAGAATGGACTCATCCAGATAACACCGGGCTCACTGATGGGCTGCCAATCCCCTTCGGGATGTTGACTCAGGCTGCGTGATTGGTTGCCTCTTTAATCAAGTTACTAGTATATATAGACATGTGCACATGCTGTCTTCGGGTAGGAGAGGTCAACGACCTTGAGGTCGTTGACCCTCTGGCCAGTGGAGAATTACCAAAAAAGTCCCCAAATATATCATTTTGAAGTGGTTTATGCCAGAAATTATTCACGGGTCATTTGAATGAATATCTAGTACACCTATTTACCAAAATGTAGGTCATTTGGTTACAACACCAGGGAACAGGAGCCAAAAGCGTACGTTTTTGGTCAAACAATGGCCAAAAAATTCCAAAATTAAGCATTTTGTTGTACAGTATGCCAAAAGTGTTAATGAATTCATGTGCGCATATGTAGACGGCACTCCTATACCAAATTTCAGGTCATTTGGTTGTAAAATGGGGGTATAGGAGCCAAAAAGGTCATTTTTGGGGCAAAAAATGCCAAAATGAAACATTTTGCTGTACCGTATGCCAAAATTGTTTTTGGATCCTTGTGGGCATATGATCAAGGCACCTCTGTACCAAATTTCAGGTCATTCGGCTGTAATACCAGGGTACAGGGGGGCAAAATGTACATAAAAATTGCAAAAAACATGAATAAAATCATTTTAAAGAAAGATATGAAAAAAATGAGAAAAAAACACCTGGGTATTAACCCACTCTACCCTTGTGCCAAATTGCAAGTAATTCGATCCAGGAACGACGGAGTTGAATCGATTTGAAGATTTGACAGGAGAAAGAAAGAAACATTACGAATACAATATATTTCACCATACCTATGGTATGGCTGAAATATAACTAATAGAAAGCAGGCTGTCCTTCCTGTTCTCTTTTAATCTTAAGCATATCCAGTGAAGCCTTCTCTCAAAGTTATATTCACTTAATATGTGGTTAGTTTTGTTCTAGATGATGGTGTTTCAGAGCCATAAAAAATGTATAAAACATCTCAGAAATCAAGAAGTCAAGTTGGAAAGTTGTCAACAACCAACTTTTTCTTTCATGCAACAATTGATCCAGAACATTAGTCCTTCCCCAACATAACATTTATCACCTGCACCATTACTATAGATGTCCAAACTTCACACTGTTTGTTTAATGCTCAACGCAGGCCAGTCACAGACAATCCCACAACTCAGTAACAGAGATAGTTCAGTCCCCACAACTCTGTATCCATAGTGATGGCAACATTTGCATATTCATGAGCATTTTTAGGAGATCAGTGATCAGACCGTATTTTTCTACTCTCAATCTCCCTGTTTATTCAGGGAAGTCAGTTTGATCTATTTTTGAAGTGGATAACGTGATATCTTGTTAGTTTGCTGTGCCCTGAGAAGTACCCAAGAGATGCTTTTAGAATAGATTCAGCTACTGTAAATGCAGAAATGTTTGCGGTGGTTTTATTTGCGCCTTTTTTTGCTAGGCAGTCTTACCATGAACTTAAAACTTAAAACCGTCGCAAACATTTTTCCATTACAGTATGTGACTACAGTGTATGGCACTACCATGAACTTAAAACCAAGGCAAACCCTCCATTTTCCCGCTACGGCAAAATTAAATCCCAGCAAACTTAAATGCATAAATTTTACAGTATCTTTACTTGTGGAAACATCTTTAACATTCTCCCTGCTGCCTTTTGTATTGTTGACATGGTGGGGCAGCAATGAGAGGGTTAACAGGTGGTTGAAAGGGAACAAGGTTGCCTGATTCAAACTACTTTCCATCACAAGAGTGTAGTGTCTACTAGACTAGCTATGCTGGCTACAGAGAAAGTCTGCCAGAGAATTATGGCCACTGACCAGGTATATAGGGGGACCGTGATATGAGGAATAACACGACGTGAAGTTTCTCTTCACACGAGGGTCAACACGAAACGTGCCAATGCTCTCGTGCCGCTATCTTTGCACGCTCGCCCCAGGTAAAGGCCCATTACGTGCACTTCTTCAATTTTAGCGATGTCCGCACGGCCGGCATACACTGCTATATTTTCCCACAGTCAGTCCGGCCCCATTACGTGCGCTTCTTCAATTTTAGCGGTGTCCGCACGTAGCCGTGGCCGGGCATTCACGGCTACATTTTCCCGTCCCGGTAGACTCGGCGCTAAATCCGGCCCCATTACGTGCGCTTCTTCAATTTTAGCGGTGTCCGCACGTAGCCGTGGCCGGACATACACTGCTATATTTCCCCGCCCCGGGTGAAGACTAGGGTCTCAATCCGGCCCCATGTAATAGATAGATCATGGGAGTGGCCTGACTATGTGGATTTGGTACTGCTCCGCCCACCCGAGGAGTTTGTTGGGGTCCCCGAGGGCGAAGCCCGAGGGACCCCAACAAACTCCAAGGGTGGCGGAGCAGTACCAAATCCACATAGTCAGGACACTACCAGGATCTATCTGACTTAGAACATGGCCATCTTTCCGAAGCAAAATACACTTTTTTAGTCATTAGAAACATGCAGTTTGTTTTCCTAGCAAGCGAACAGACAGGCTATATTCTTCTCCTATTTCCCATTCATGACCCTGGTGATGGCGCCTCACACCTTTCCTCATGAGGCTTGTGTGAAATTCATGTCTGGTTTTACAACACTTTTTTGCACCACAATGCCATTGTTCTGTGGGTGTATGTCAGATCAATCCCAGTTCCCAACCTGACCTCAAAGGAGCAGGATGTGGCATGTCTTGGAGGCCCATTTTCTCGAGTATGTTCAGCCGTTTTCACAGTATGTTCAGGCGAGTTCCGTACACAACCCGACATGTCTGAGTTCCAGCTCGAGCTGGTGTAAAACGTTTTGCTGCAGCATGGTGGCATCTCTGCCGAACTGTTCTGTAGTTTTGATCCTGACCAGTTCTTGCCAGACAGACCGGCCGATGTCGCTGCCTCCTCCCCCATTTCATTCGCCCTGCTGGAGCAGCCGTTCTGACGAGCTGTCCTGTTCCCAGTTTGACCCGTTCCTGGTAGACCACATCATGTATTATCTTCCTGCATTTTTAGTTTGTTTCTCGTTTATGGAAGTATTGATCGTTTTGATCAATTTAACTCGCATGTTTTTAAGTAGCATCTCTACTAGTTTTTCTTTACTATCTTGGAGCCTGTTCCCTAGCTTGATGTAACCAAGGAGGTTATATTTTTCATGTCTTTGAAAGTTTGATGTAACGCTGTTTGTACATTTTCTTGTTACAAGAAACTCTTTATTATTGTCTTGTTCGTTTTCTGACTTTCTTTCATGATCGTAAGAATTTTCTTTGTTTATGTTATGAATAAAGATGTTCAGTAACATAGGTTGATTTGCTGTTTCCTTTTTTGTTAATTCTTTAATTGCTTTTATTTGCATGAGAAAGGTGGGCGTCTCCAACTTAGTCAATTTATTCGTTGGTTGGTACACCCCTACCCCAAGGGAGACCATTCAGTTGAATGGTGGGCGTCTCCAACTTAGTCAATTTATTCGTTACTTAGTACACCCCTACCCCTAGGGACACCATACTATGTGGATATAGTCACAAGAAATACTCGCTCCTGATTGGCTGAGGAAAGATGGCCATGTTCTAATATGTGCGTTTCTTCAATTTCAGCGATGTCCGCACGTAGCCGTGGCCGGGCATACATGGCTACGTATATTTTCCCGCTCCGGTAGACTCGGCAGTCAGTCCGGCCCCATTACGTGCGTTTCTTCAATTTCAGCGGTGCCCGCACGTAGCCGTGGCCGGGTATGCATGGCTATATTTTCCCGCGCTGAGTGAAGACTCGGCACTCATTTCTTGCGGAGGTAAAATGGACTTGAAACTGACTCTACTCAAGCTTCTGCATACCAAGTGGCTGCAAGGCGTATTTGACCAAGTGGACAAGTATCCAAGCCATGGCGGAGAAGGCACGCCGGTAAATGTTATCATTGCGTGAAACTATAAACAAAGATCACCGCCATTTTGTTTTATGTAAAATTATCGCAGTTGTTTGCACATTTTCTTTCCGTTAATTCAAGTGCCATGGCCAGTAGTTTACCGGTACACGATTTTAGTAGTACATTGACAGTAGTCAAAGATTTTGTAGCATGTAATCGTGTGTAAAACGTCTTATATCATAAAGGAAAATTCTACCAGACTCGTAGTGCCCAGTGTGGTTCACTTCTGTAAACAAAGGTGACGCCATGTAAATAATGAATTTTATTACAAGTGGCTTTGATATGTGCGATTGTTACAACTCCTAGGTAACTACAGCTTAGTACATGTACTGCGTATATTATGGTTCATTCAACACATTTCGATCTCAAATAAAATCTTCATTCACAGATCTTCATTCAAAAACGCCGCCATTTCTGCTGACTGCAAGTGTACTGTGCTGTCGCAGTTTTGGCCGAGTTTACCTGAATTGTTCTGCCAGACTTGTGCGTACCGTACCGTATACTACAGTACTAGCATTTACTATACAGTGTTTTCGATATCAAAAACCTTTTAATTGAGGCGCACATGTGTTTTAAAATGTAGACCCTAAGTATGAAATTGTAAACATGATTCCGATCGTAAAGCTGTTATTTAAGTCCAAGAATAAAAATGAAGTACATGTTTGTATTATTGGGCAAGCGACATTTATCGTGTAGTACGGAAATGTCTTGTTTACAATCGTTAATCCTGGAGTATTTTGTGACGCTTCTTCTCGGTGTACGTCGCCGGAAAATGGCGTGCTTTGGTGTGCTCACGAGATATCATGATTTTCTTCGTCAATGTTCAGTGACCAGCTTCGTTTTTGCTTACAAGGAGGAAAGACGACTCAAATTCGGAAAGAGTAATGAAACACAATTTCTGATAAAGCATCTCTTTATTGACTTTATCCCGTTAAACTCGGTAGATAAACTGTTGCTTGCGAAACTTGACACGGAAAGTCACGTTTTGTGGCTATATATGTCAGTGTTAGTTTATCCAGATATTTTCAAACTACAGTGTACAAATAATGAATGAATGAATGAAGACCTTTATTGTACATTCATACCCACTGGGTTCAGTACAGGTCGCAATAAATGATACAACATGATATAATGATACAATGAGTCTACACTACTCAAGAATCGTATTCTACTGCGTACATTCGGCTTCTTCTCGTTTCTTTGTGATATTGAAAATGTAAGAACAGATATGCTTTATAAGTAAAGGTTTGTCTAGATTCATAAGGAATGTAAATTTGTCTATATTACTTAGTTGTATGAAGTGGGGGAACATGGATTCTATTAGTCTGTAGAGTTCAGCTCTCTCTTTCTTGTACAAACTACATTCTACTACAAAATGATGTTCATCTTCTATCTTATCTAGATTGCAGTATCTACATATTCGTTGTTCTAGAAAGGTGCGATTATGTCTTCCGGTTTCGATGTGTAGTTTGTGGTAAAGGACTCGTAGTTTTGTGACAGCCGTCCTGTGCCGAATATTGTCAATATCCAGGTATTGTTCCATATTATAGGTGGACTTGAACAGTCTGTAAGACCTCAATTTATTTTTAGCGGATCCACCTTTGTTATCATTGTGTAGCTCTCTCAGAAAAGTTTGAAAATAAATGTCTTTCAGACGCTGATTGATAGAATTGATAATTTGAGACGAATTTGTATTATGCTGTAGAGGACAATGCCATATGTATGTTTCCACAACATGCGAGAATGGTCCTTCCCAGACACCATGGCGCCACCGCTTTGTCATGAGCCCGAGGCGGCATGACCAAAGGCGGCCGCGGGCTGTGCGGGAAAACTTGAATGTAGCAGACTTGTTAAACTAGGAACTCTCACGGTTACGGTGCACAAAATAACACTAACAAAATATGTGGAGCTTGTATCTAATCCCATTCAGCAATCGCAGATAATTTCAGCGATAAACATATGTTACAAGGTAATTCTTACTGGATATAACATTTTGGCCCGGCTATTGAAATGGGCTACGAAGTTTTATTAAAACAATGGAGGTTAAATTCTAACCTCCTTGGTTAAAAGAAGGAAAACACTGGGAAGTGTGGTTTGATCAGACGGCTAGATTCCTCTGACAAATTAAATCTACGCTCAGCTATATATAGTGTTATTTCATTTCATTTTATTTCAACCTACATGTAAAACCCTACCGTTTTTTAAGATGTTGGCAAATCCCTTGGAATGGATAATGAGTTTCTGTTTGTTTTCTCTCCAATACGCAGGTACAGTATATCGAAGCTTCATCGGTGGTTTGAAGTGTCGGAGCAGGAGGTTAATTACAAGTATAGCCTCCTTGGTCGAAGGAAGAACAGTCTGCCAGCAGTTGTGTTGTTCTGAAGTGTGTGTATGTGTCTGTGTGTGTCGTTCAGTTCTACATGTGTGCGTGTGTGTGTGTGTCGTTCAGTTCTGTTGACGATATTTTGTTAATCCTAACACTACGTTCGTTTATCCTAACCTTCCGGTTTCAACTAAGTATATAGTCTAAGAGTAGTTTATTCTTAAGTTACAATATTGAATTATATAGTACTTTTATAGTATATAGATTGTAATATCGCTCCTTCACAAGAACAAGAACACCAATCCCTGAAGCTTGTGTATAATAATATTGCCAAATATTTTTTACGGCAAACGCGGGGGGGGGGGGGGGGTAAATGTTGGTTTCTTTTATTTTGTCACGAAACAGACAAAAGCCAAAGATTGTAATACACATCTGTGTCTAGACGTTGCAGCCAACAGAAGGTTATAATCTGTCGTTTCTCCCAAGACATGTAACCCAATAGTGTTATCGACATAAGTTACAACTTACCACATTACACTGTATCTATTGACTTGGTTCGTCAGATTATTTACAGAAAATGTAACAAGATCTTACCATTTTATGTCTCCATTTAGTCAGGTTGTTTTTTTAACCTCCTTGCTCCGACTTGTTCCGACAGTTCACACCGACCTACTTACATATAACAAAAGGTAAGTTGATAGGTGATAATGATGAATGAATGAAGACGTCGATAGTGTAGTGTCTTTCACGACTCGACGGTCAGACTGTACTGTCGGCTTTAACAAACGTTAGCGCTGATGTGTTGCAGGACATTTTGAACAATAGAGTGTGCACCAGAGTCCGGGACGTGACGTTCTAGACACAGATGTGTATTACAATCTTTGGCTTTTGTCTGTTTCGTGACAAAATAAAAGAAACCAACATTTACCCCCCCCCCCCCCCCGCGTTTGCCGTAAAAAATATTTGGCAATATTATTATACACAAGCTTCAGGGATTGGTGTTCTTGTTCTTGTGAAGGAGCGATATTACAATCTATATACTATAAAAGTACTATATAATTCAATATTGTAACTTAAGAATAAACTACTCTTAGACTATATACTTAGTTGAAACCGGAAGGTTAGGATAAACGAACGTAGTGTTAGGATTAACAAAATATCGTCAACAGAACTGAACGACACACACACACACGCACACATGTAGAACTGAACGACACACACAGACACATACACACACTTCAGAACAACACAACTGCTGGCAGACTGTTCTTCCTTCGACCAAGGAGGCTATACTTGTAATTAACCTCCTGCTCCGACACTTCAAACCACCGATGAAGCTTCGATATACTGTACCTGCGTATTGGAGAGAAAACAAACAGAAACTCATTATCCATTCCAAGGGATTTGCCAACATCTTAAAAAACGGTAGGGTTTTACATGTAGGTTGAAATAAAATGAAATGAAATAACACTATATATAGCTGAGCGTAGATTTAATTTGTCAGAGGAATCTAGCCGTCTGATCAAACCACACTTCCCAGTGTTTTCCTTCTTTTAACCAAGGAGGTTAGAATTTAACCTCCATTGTTTTAATAAAACTTCGTAGCCCATTTCAATAGCCGGGCCAAAATGTTATATCCAGTAAGAATTACCTTGTAACATATGTTTATCGCTGAAATTATCTGCGATTGCTGAATGGGATTAGATACAAGCTCCACATATTTTGTTAGTGTTATTTTGTGCACCGTAACCGTGAGAGTTCCTAGTTTAACAAGTCTGCTACATTCAAGTTTTCCCGCACAGCCCGCGGCCGCCTTTGGTCATGCCGCCTCGGGCTCATGACAAAGCGGTGGCGCCATGGTGTCTGGGAAGGACCATTCTCGCATGTTGTGGAAACATACATATGGCATTGTCCTCTACAGCATAATACAAATTCGTCTCAAATTATCAATTCTATCAATCAGCGTCTGAAAGACATTTATTTTCAAACTTTTCTGAGAGAGCTACACAATGATAACAAAGGTGGATCCGCTAAAAATAAATTGAGGTCTTACAGACTGTTCAAGTCCACCTATAATATGGAACAATACCTGGATATTGACAATATTCGGCACAGGACGGCTGTCACAAAACTACGAGTCCTTTACCACAAACTACACATCGAAACCGGAAGACATAATCGCACCTTTCTAGAACAACGAATATGTAGATACTGCAATCTAGATAAGATAGAAGATGAACATCATTTTGTAGTAGAATGTAGTTTGTACAAGAAAGAGAGAGCTGAACTCTACAGACTAATAGAATCCATGTTCCCCCACTTCATACAACTAAGTAATATAGACAAATTTACATTCCTTATGAATCTAGACAAACCTTTACTTATAAAGCATATCTGTTCTTACATTTTCAATATCACAAAGAAACGAGAAGAAGCCGAATGTACGCAGTAGAATACGATTCTTGAGTAGTGTAGACTCATTGTATCATTATATCATGTTGTATCATTTATTGCGACCTGTACTGAACCCAGTGGGTATGAATGTACAATAAAGGTCTTCATTCATTCATTCATTATTTGTACACTGTAGTTTGAAAATATCTGGATAAACTAACACTGACATATATAGCCACAAAACGTGACTTTCCGTGTCAAGTTTCGCAAACAACAGTTTATCTACCGAGTTTAACGGGATAAAGTCAATAAAGAGATGCTTTATCAGAAATTGTGTTTCATTACTCTTTCCGAATTTGAGTCGTCTTTCCTCCTTGTAAGCAAAAACGAAGCTGGTCACTGAACATTGACGAAGAAAATCATGATATCTCGTGAGCACACCAAAGCACGCCATTTTCCGGCGACGTACACCGAGAAGAAGCGTCACAAAATACTCCAGGATTAACTCTGTATATTAGGGAGTTTTCTTGGCTGGGTGTGAAATGAAAACGGTAGTTATCGTTGTATTTTACTTGCCAACATTTCCCCCCGACGTTGCAGCCAACAGAAGGTTATAATCTGTCGTTTCTCCCAAGACATGTAACCCAATAGTGTTATCGACATAAGTTACAACTTACCACATTACACTGTATCTATTGACTTGGTTCGTCAGATTATTTACAGAAAATGTAACAAGATCTTACCATTTTATGTCTCCATTTAGTCAATTCTGTATTTTGGAAATAGCCTCCAAGCAGGTCGCATAAACACTCCTGAGTCCTAGGCCGACTTCACTCCTCTGCTAGCCTTTGATACTATCTTATGCTACCGTAGTATCTCCTTGGAGATTATCTTGTAAAATCGAACTACCGAAATGCTGCGTACGCTCGATCAATAAGTCAACAATCTAATGAACTGCAAGTTGCTCATCGAAGTTTCCACCTTAGAAATGAAGTAAACTCAAAGTGGCATGGTGAAGTTACGGTACAGTGGCGAACTTGGGATCATCCATTGTTTATTTCAATCATAGTTTTTTTTTATTTGCAAAATATAAACATCACACTAACTTTTGTGTGGAATGACAGCAATGACATATTTTCTTTTATCAGGGATTATGATGAAATCTGTCCATCAATCTTGCCACAAGGCGATACCAAAGTGGTTAAAAAAAACCTTGGCGATACTAATAAAATTCATTATTATCATAGTATACCTGACACCCCTCAAAATAGATAGTATCGCCCAGACCGAAATGCTTTGCGCTTGTTGGTTGCCTAGGTAACACGTGGGTTAGCAGCGCGCATGCGTGCACTTTTGTTTAGCCGCATCATTCAAACAACAACCGTGTTTACAGTCGGGTCGTTTATTTACATCCCGCGTCACTACTTGTTTCGAGTCAGCCTTTGGGAAGCTGTGGTTTAGTCACACATAGTACAAGGTATGAATTCTGTTTTGTAGTGTTTATCATTTATTTTCAGCTACGTACGCCGTAAATAGATTGGTTAGATCAAGGAGGTTAAAACCTCCTTTGTTAGATATAGTAGAAAATGTTACGGTGTCGGTGGAGCATTTTCTCGTATCGTTTGTAAGTTTACTACACGCTCCTCCAAAGTACCAAACTAGATCATCAGTTTTCGTTGTAAGTTCTTTGTAAACAAGTAATCATATACTACTAGCTTGGTATCGCTGCGTCAAATATGTTGTTTACGCTGTGCAAAATCCTGGGCTCTGTAATGAGGAAACGTACGTCGTGCGACTTTCGGTTATAGTGAGGGATTGCACGCCCGACCTCGCAAAGCATTGTGCGTTGCAAAATAGCGGCAGATGTTCCAAAATCTACCGATGTAAACTCCTGTTTTTTAAAGGAAATTTACGCATTTCAAGTCCGACGTTTGCGCCACGTCACTTATCGTATCAAGCGGTCCGTTTTACGCCACCGCTTTCCGCTTCTTGTGTACATGGATTACGTGCCAATTCGGGTTGCTTTGAGGTCATGCACGTGTCTGTTGACTACTTTAACCGCGAGGTACCTCGGTCGCGCAATGTCCGCCGCTATTCCCGTCGTTTTTGCGCCCACGAAAATGCGTGTCCGTTCTGTGCACAAGCGTGCGAAGTCAGCACGGAGCGAGGTAATGCACGCGTTCGGAGTTTGCGTGAAGTTGCTCAAAACTCGTCAATCGGCACGAAACGTGTTCTTCTTCAAGCTCCGCTATCTTTACACGCGTGTGGTTACTCATGCCGCACTAAGTCCGTACGCGTGCAAAGATAGCGGCGTCTGAGAATTGGCACGTTTCGTGTGGATTGTCGTGTTTTGAGGAACTTCACGTCGTGTTATTCCTCATTCCGGGTACCCCAAACATAGCTCCACTGACAACAGAAATTACAGTGAGAAATTAATGTAACCCTTACCACAAGCTTGCTCTCCAGGCTAATTTCTCACCCTATTTTTGACAAATTGTGCCCCCCATGATAACACCTTGGTAAGGCCTTGATTGGATTCTGGAAATGTAGACAGTATCAAAGCTTGATGAAGTTTACAGTTAAAGAAAATACAAGATTTTAGATTCTAGAGATTTTCTGTGCTCTCCATAGATATCATAATCTAATCAAAGATTCAATTTGATGATTGTAGATTCAGTAATCCATAAATCTGATGGATGAAGTCAGATTCAATTAAGCACAGGGAGATTACTACAGTGTGTGTGTAATAGTCTTTGTCGTATATTTGTTTACAGATTAGATAACGACTTAAATGGGAATCTTGGTCATCCAAGAGAAAACAATATCTTCCTTCAGTTTGCATAAGAAACATATTTCTCAGTTGAGCTGAAACAAGCTCATGATAGTCATTACAAATTTTGTCTTGATCTAAAGTCCACTATGTCTTCACTTTTGATGAACAGATGTTGCTGTATTTACCCCTCTTCAACATGTCTAAAGAAGCATTATGTAGCTTCGCAAATAGAGAAGACAACATTATACTCCTCAGTGGATGGTCATGGAGAAAATAAAGTCAGTGGGAGGAACATTATGCAAATTTCTCGATGTGCCAAAGAGACATTTAGGTCATAAAATGAACCATTTCTCAAGCCGTGATCGGTGAGATTTAATGGGCCTACACAAGAGCCACTTGTTGGTGACACACTTGCTAGCTGACCCCTGACATCCATCCATCCTGGGAGCAAACTCCATGCTTGTACAGGCCCCAGTGATGCATATGCAGTTATGTAGACCTGTAACGGTTCTGCTGATGGAATGTTAAAGTTTGTAGAAGCCTCGGGGCTTTGCAGGAATTAGGTAGATCACCGAGCGGCAGACTCTAAACATGTTGACAACTTTCCGTCCTCAGGTACTTCTTTTTGACTTTTTCACCTCTTGGTCTAAACTGTGTATCAACCAGCAGGGCTAACGGCAATGTTGACAAAGTCTGTTTTTTGTTTAGTTAATAGATGCTAAAGTTTTGCAATGTGCAGTTACTCTAAACAAGAATAGCCAGCTTCCTAAGATAACAAGCTAACCTGGGATTTACCCAAAAGGATGTATCAAGTCAGACTTATTGCAGTTTCTGAGTCCTTAGAGTGTCATATACCACTGTGCCATTTTCAAAATGTTTTTAAACTAAACTTTATCAGTATTGCACAGTACAAACTATCCTTCAGTTCATGTGTCAAATCAGTTTTAAATTTCTACTGACAATAATAGTAATTCTTAACAGGTGGGCAACTGTTGGAGGCAGCCACTTAATACAACTGAATTCCAGGCTATTTTCAAAAATTCCAATTCAGTATTTAATCTTTTAATTCATCAAAAATCTGTGCAACTGACCCCAAAATTGTTTTTACAAGAAACTTGGATAGAAAAGCTAAATGATAACCTTTTAAATCTTGTTTGTAACAAACCTTTGGTCAAAATCATGCATGGTATAAAATGAGTAATGTACCTTTCAGTACCTTAGATTTTATTTGGGGGGGGTGGAGTTACAACGTGAAGCAATTAACAAGGGTATTGTGTATTGTCCAGTTGGAGGATTGGGCCAAAGCGAAGCAGGAGTTAGCCATGCTGCGGGCACAGCAGGCAGAAGAGGCACGACTGGCCGAGGAGGCCAAACAACGGGCGCTCGAGGAGGAGAAGAGATTCGAGGAGTTTGCCAAGAAAAAGGTACTGCATCAATGATGACGTCACCTCTCTTTGCTTCCACCACTTTAGTCAATTGTTCTGTTTAACATCATTCTAGACATTGACTAAAGAAATAAAAATCAAGTCGAACATGGTTTTATTTCTTAGCCACAATTCCTACAGATTATTATCAAGAATCAAGGCAAATGTTGCAAAGTCTGCTGTATTTTTAGGCTATCCAGTGATATTTATAGCAAGCAGAAAAACACTCAGAACTTTTTTCACGTTGCTTTTATCGCCCTTCTGGATAAATCGTATTTATCAGGGCAAAAATTACATAATGTCTTTTATCCTCTTAATTTTTTTCTTTTTTCCTTGTGATCTCTGCATTTTGTATCAAACTGTTTTTTCTCAAAGTATCATGACCTCTGATGATACAATACTAATATGTTACACAATCAGCTCCCTAATGTTAGCAAATGCTTTTCCTAAGAGGGACTCTTTTATTTGTAATCATGGCATTGTCTGTGATGTTGGAAACAAGAGAAGGGCACAGCTTGGATGTTTCAGCCTCATTAAAAGATTGCAGTGATTGGATTATAGTACAGGTGGCACTGTTGCTGAACCGCGAAAATTAGTTAAGCACGGATTCTTATGATAATCACTGTAGAACCTCAGCTGGGCACAAATTTACTAGGCTTTCTCTTAGCGTTGGGAGAAACAGGTAAAATGTTGGTCAGGATCAATTTTAGTTTCATTGTCAACTAAGACATCGCCTATGACTTTGGAAAGGTTGCATCTGACTACCAATAACATTTAGGAAATTACAATGTTACATGTTTTGGAAAGAGATGCCTGGTGAAAGCAATTATAATGATTTGTATACCTTGCTGATATGCACTGTCAGAAAACTGGACTACACGTGCTATTGAATCGCTTTGAAAAATGCTTTCTAGATATGCTTGAAAGGTTGTGCCTGATTGTTTTTTGAAAGCATCAAATTACAAAACACATTTTGACATTAGAAGAGCACTTTGGAGTGTTATGGCTCTGTAGGAGGTTAACACTACAGTTGTTCCAGGCTGCCCCTAGTGTTCCCCTCACCACAGGTCCATCTGTGCCCCTGTCCCCAGCCATTCACATGTAAAACAGGGCTTCAGTGGTAGAGTCATGGGACTAACACGCTGTAACCAACATTAACTCTCTTCTCTACAGGCGAAAGAAGACGCTAAAAGGATGGAACAAGAAGCTATGTCAAGGTGAGAGGAATTCGCCAAATTTATCATGCAATAATTTTATTTCACATTTTCCCTTGTACTAGGCAATAACATGTTATTAACTACTTGTTAGACACACTGATAACAGGTTTCTACCCTCAGTTTTATAATAACGGTTGTCCTTTTCTGTGTCCTGTTAAACTAATGATTACTGTATTGTGTGCTGTGTTAATGCTTACCATGGATAAAGACAAAACAGGCCTACCAGGCTACTCTTACAGTCCAAGGATACTAAGGAGAGAAGGTACATGTACAAGTGTACAGCTGAGTAGCTGCCAAATGTTGTCGTAGGAGATCTCATGGAGCTTTTGTTGATCGTTTTTGTTGTGTGTGCTTGTATATAATGCATGTACAGTGACTGTACAGTGGAAGTGTTTTTTTTATTAATTGAAATTTGCTTTTAACTGTCATTAGGCAATAGGCAATAGGCAATAAGTCCAGAAATCGTTAAGCTTTTAATTTTAAAAAGTGTTTTAGAGGAAAAAACTAATATGTCTCAGATACAAATTTTGATAAAAGCTGATTGTGAAATTGAGCCACATGTCTTTTCTTTAGTCTTGCCTGGTATTCTACCATAGATTATGCTTCAGTTTACATTAATACACTGTAACAAGCTTTGGCTTCTTTCTATTATGTAAACTAACAGTGTAGGTAAGTATTATCTCGTCCAACCAAGCCTGAGAGTTGTCGTACCTTTCCTCAGGTTACGAGCAGAGGCTGAGCAGGAGCGGCGGCGGCAGGAGGCTCAGCGGAAGTGGAACCGCACGCTCAGCACCAAGAAGGGCGAGGAGAAGAGGGAATCAGTCGACTCCATGCTCAGCGAATCAGATGGCACACAGGAACGCTCATCTGTAAGTGGGATGGTAGATTTTGTAAATCGTATTTTGTTTGCTGCCACACTGAAAAAAGCCAGCAGTACTAACAAATATGAAATACTGGCAATTTTACCTATCCTTACTTTGGTAACCCTTTTAGTCTCAAATTAGTAAGTTGTCAATTAAGGAGTCTGACCTGCTTAGATGTGGAGATTTTTTAATGATTGCTTGAGATAGGCTTTTGATAAATAGATCTGAAATTATTAGCAACTAATTCTATGGTAACCTTTCCTTACTTGTTATAATGTTAAATCCTTCCACACCCCAGTCTTAAATCAGTATCCTAATGTAACATCCATGAATTGTAATATTGTCAGTCATGAAGTCTTACATGTTTAGAAGTAGAGATTTTGCAATGATTGCATGAGACAGGCTTCTCATAAATAGTCTTCCTTTTGTTGCCAGCTTGACGAGAGTGGAGATGAGTTGGACATGGACTTGGACGACGAGTCTCCGTCATCACCCAAGAGACACAGTCTCCTTCCCGAGGTCACGCCGTACTTCCACGCCTATCTCATGATGAAAGGTCAGCACTATATTTACTTCACTTATCTGTATCTATATAGCCGGTATAACTGCCCTTTGGCGTAACACACCAGCTTCGCAGCTTTGACCACATCAATCCTATGTTGGTAACTCAAGGCATGACTTTTTCTCGTTCTTTGTTGAGCTGGTATTAGATACTTATCAGTCGGTACGTCCACCACTGGCTTATTGTTGCATTTTTTCCCCGGACAGGCCATCTCTTTCTATGTCTGTACACTGTTCTAAACTTCTATGGAACATGCAAACCATTCATGAAATGAACAAAACATCAAAGTATGACGTGTCCTTAGTGTATCTGTTTTGTTGATATTCAACTTCAAGACACTAGGAATACTTAGTATCCATCCTGCCTAAGGAATACTTAGTATCCATTACTGGATAGCCTTTGCAGTAACTATTTGAACTTGTGTCTGTGTGCACAGTTTTACACATGTTGGACTGGTTTGTTGATTTTTGTTGGATGTACTTGGTGTCTGTACCGTTACCAGGGGAACCACATGAAAAGCCATTGATATTCAACAGTTTCTCATGCTAATTTCTCAGACTATTTCACATGGACAACATTGCTGTGAAGTTTGCACAGTTGGCCAGTCAGGCCTTTTTATCATAATGGTGAAACATTATGTAGCTTGGTCTTTGGTTTGTTTTTGTGATGGGTACTCGTAGGCTTAAATTGTTTGGCCTTTTTGATATTCAGCTAAATCAAACTGCAATGTTTTGGTCAATAAAAGGAACAACAACTTATTGAAAAAGAATAGATAAAGACAGGAAACTTTCCTGTGTGTTTTTAAGAGTTTATTTGTCTATCCATCAGGTGGCGTGATGAACACCTGGAAGCGCAGGTGGTGTGTGCTGAAGGATGACACCCTGATGTGGTACAGGGGCAAACAGGTGAGGCAACATGCACACCTTTGCATCATTTACATGTCTTTGAAACATAAAACCTCCATCAACTTGTTCAACAATCATTAATAACATTGACTGTAGAATCATGAGGACAATCATATTAGAAGGCAGTATTTAGTTCAAATTTTCATTTCTGTTGGATGGGAATACTTGCACAAGCTATTTAGGGAAAGAAATACATTCAGTAGTCACATGTCAATGAAGGTTAGACATCTAGGTAATAAGATCTGCCAAAAAGGATTTTGGAAACAGTCAAAATCATATCCAGATGCTTGAGTAACAGCTTTTTGGCGTTCGATAGTCACAGTTTAATCATCAGAAGATGACACCATACTCTAAGACTATTCTTAACAATTCCTGAAAGAGAGAACCTACCTGACACCTCCTGATCTTGCCTCCAGGCATCTATAAAGTCGGGCTGGTTGGCAAAGAAAGGCGGCGGCACCGGTACCCTGAGCAGGCGGTCCTGGAAGACGCGCTGGTTTGTCCTGCGGGGGACGACCCTCTCGTACCACGAGAACGACGAGGAGGGCGCGAAGCAGCTGGGGTCCATCGACGTGAAGTCCTGTAAGGAGATACTAGACAATGGGCTGAAGGAGAACGCCCTGTCTATCGTGACGGAGGCACGGACGTATCACCTGGTGGCAGAAACACCTGAAGAGGCCAGGTGGGAAGAAAAAAATATTATGCAACATACTTTTGACCAAACTACTAACAAAGTTAATATCCATTTAGTGTATTGGAATGTCATGTAACATACTACGTGATGAACTGGAAAAGAAATTGAAGAATGTGAATTATACATAAAAATGCATAAGAATGTGCTACCCTTACTGTTAGGCATTTACTAAATGTAGGTTATGTTTGCTTACTAGTAATAATAGCTTTAAAAGCAAAAGTTGATTTGTAAATGATGCTAACCCGCCATTCTTTCCTTCAGCCAATGGTACAACGTCCTGACCAGTGTGTACTCTGCCACTGATGAGGAACTTAGGGAGATGCAGGATGAACAGGCCAACCCTAAGAACGCAGCAGTGAGTGTCATCATATTCACTATACGCTGCTCAATTAGCCTAGTAAAGCTGCAGTACCACTTTCAAACACTAGGAGGCACTATGTGATGGTCAGCAAAAAAACTGTTGCTTTGTCCTTGGTGCTGAAAGTGTTACCAATAAGAACAATTTTCCTTTGAAGTGTTATATATAGCTGTTGAATGTCCTGGGTTATTTTTCACCTCTGACTCTGTCTTATCAGCCTTTTATCTACTATTTAATGTATGTTTTTCTCATGTTCTGTTACTGTTTCAGGGTACCCCACATGTAGCACCTATTACCCACACTTCTATGTACAATGTCCTGATATTTCATTACTGTTTCAGGGGACCCTTGATGTTGCCCTGATCGACTCTGTCTACGCGTCCGACAACGAGTCGAAGCCGCACCAGTTTGTGATCATCACGGCCAACCGCGTGTTCACCTGCTGTAGCGACACCGCGGAGGAGATGCACCACTGGATCAGCTGTCTGCAGAGGTCAAAGGGCGACGTGCACTCTGGAGGACAGGATTTCATCACACGAGGTAATGACGACTTGGTATTCTAGAATCTTAAACATACCAACCTTGTAAAAGACGAAAACTATCATTATGTTAGTCTCTTACACATTAAAAAAATTACGGTTCTTAGTGGCAAATGTTGATGTGGACATTGGTCCAACAAATCTGTGTGTGTTTTTGGACACTATTGAAATAGTAGCCAAAGAGGCTCAGTGGGTGTTGCTCCACAATCAGAAAAAGTTCTTTTAAGTGTATCGAACCTGGGACCTCTAGATTCCAAGCATAACACCAGTTACACCACACACGACAGCACATTACTTTAAATTTGCAGAAGTAATTAGATACAAATGTACATGGAGAGGTCTTTAGAGCACTCACAGCTTTAATTATCTGCTATCCATGTAGAATTTTCATCTACAATATTCTCCCATCCCCACCCCAGGCTGGCTGAGTAAGGAGACTGGCAAGCCCACAGGCACAGTTAACAAGTCCACCACCCTGAAGAAACGATGGTTTGTCCTGACTGCCCATTCCCTGGACTACTACAAGAGCTCGGACACCAACAGCCAGAAACTGGGAACCCTCATCCTGGACAGTCTGTGTCGAGTAGTGCAGGCTGATGCTGAGATGTACGAACAAACAGGTGTGTAAACTTTGGAAACTTTCAGTATTGAGCCAGTTGTCTATCAGACATTTATATCTGGGTCAGAAACAGCCAGAAACTGGGAACACTCATTCTGGACAGTCTGTGTCGAGTAGTGCAGGCTGATGCTGAGATGAACGAACAAACAGGTGTGGAACTCTCAGTATTGTAGTCTATCAGAATCTTTGATTCTCTCTGTATTATGCAATACACCTTTTGAAGACTCTATCATATATCACTGAGAAAAGAGTATTTGAAACTAAAATTTCCCAGCCCTAAATAGCTTGAGCTAAAACCATGTCTTTGAACTTAGTTTAGTCTGCCAGCAAAATTTGCCCCTTAAAATGCAGGAAATGCAGGCCAAGATTTCAAATTTTTAATGTGTTGCACTGTAGGTGCTCCATGGGCTGAAAATATTCTCAGCAAAAGTTTGTCCTATCCATACTAAATTTGCTGCCACAGCCTCTGATATAATAAGCAAAAAGAAATTTTTATCTACACAGTCATGTATATTGAATTATGTTGTATACATGTGTATTTAAGAAGCCAAGAAAACTTGTGTACAATATCAAGTTTTTGAAAGTAGCCTGTTTGCTAAGAAAAGTTTTGCATGCCCCACACAGGTTACTACATGTTCACGATCCACGGTCGTCGTCGCTCCTTCCACCTGTTCACCAAGCTCCACACAGAGGTGCAGCAGTGGGTCCAGTCTCTACAGGAGGTCATTGACAGCAAGGTTCCCATAGTAACGCCTACACAACAGCTCATCACAGACCTCAGGTATGGTTCCCAGGGTAACCTTGACTAACCAGCCAATGACAGGCCTAGGATGTAAAATGCTAAAAGAAACAATAGTTAGGTGCCATAGCAACATCCATCTCTCTATTCATGAATTTTTACAGTTATTCAAAGGGATGTACCAATGAGTCATTAGTAATTCTGGGGTATGTACACTTGAGATATTTAGGTGTTCAAGACAATCTTGAGAAGGCCTCTGTAACAAAGTTTTTTATGCGGCAAAATTAGGGCACCTGATAGAATTATGAGAGTCGATGCTAGACTAGCTTTCATTTTATTAATAACATAGATGGATTTAGTTTTGCTCATGTCAAATAAACTGAAATAGATTTATTTAGTATTCAGAACATTTACCATAACATTTTGCCTGATAGTTAAGTCTATTTTTTGCTGTGCATTTCAACATGTGTTGTTGCTCACCAGGGATGCGAGTATGAACAGTGAGGCCGTGGACCAGATCTACCAGCGGAATCCCATCCTCAGGCACACACCCCACCCCCTCAAGACACCCCTCCTCCCTCTGCCATATGGAGATGTCAATGCCAACCGTAAGTAACAGTTCTTCAATTCTTACCACAATGTATCTGATCCACTAGCAAGGGATCCTTTGAAATGACTGAAGCATCTTTATCATAAAAAGATCCTTTTATGAAATATCTTAGCTCTGTAGTATATTTTTGAGAATAAAGTGTGGTGTTCTTTCTAATGTTGTTAATTTGTTTTTGTCCTCAGTACAAAAGGAGAAAGGCTACACCAACCTGCAGGAGGAGGCAGTCAAGATCTTCAACTCCCTTCTTCAGATTGAGACTGCAGCAGACCAGATCTCCATTGTACAGGTTAGTTTTACACACGGGCATTGTTGCCTGGAATTATACCTTAAAGACTTTGTGTAGAAGGTAGCAGTACTATATAGATTCTGTATTATATCTTTGCTTCATGAACAAACTTCAAAACAGTATACTATAAGAGCTGCAGGAATTTTTTTTTCTATACTGTTTCTTTGAGCCAAATAAATTTGCCAAAGAAAGCAAACCAATGGACTGTGGCGTTAAGTTTGCTGAAATCTACAAGGGCATGGCCAACTCTTATATTGCATAAACTTTCTGTAGCCACCTGTGTTCTGCAAGAAATAGTTGCCAACTAATTGCTTTTTTTCACCCATCACCCAGAACATATTTGAGACATGCAGAGTTTCCTTAACCATTTCTTTATGCCAAATAGATTTGACAAGAAAGCAAACCAATATATTGTGGCTTAAGTTTGTTGAAACAGATCAGAGCAATTACATGTCTGTGTTGTAGAAATAATTGCCAACCAATTACTTTTCTTCCCCCCCAGAACATCTTGGAGAAATGCAATGGCCTGAAGTACTTGTGACTTTAAATTTGCTGTAATCAGCCAGCACATGGTCTACTCTTAACCCCATTCATGTAGATGTCTGTGTTCTTGAAATGAATAGTGGCCAAACAATCGCTTTTCTTCCCCTCAGAACAGAGAGTTTTGTAAACTGTCTCTGTATGCCGAATAAACCTGCAAAGAAAGCAAACCAATCTACATGTATTGTGGCTTTAAGTTTGCTGAAAAGGATCAGGGCAATTAGATGTCTGTGTTGTAGAAAGAAATAGTTTCCAACCAATCACTTTTCTTCACCTTAGAACATCTTGGAGACGTGCCACGACCTGAAGTACCTGAAGGACGAGGTGTACTGTCAGCTGATCAAGCAGACCATGGGCGTGGCCGACGTGGACTCCATTGGCAACCTGCGGGTGTGGCAGATCATGGCCTGCATGTGCTGCGCCTTCCAGCCAACCAGGAACGTCATCAGATACCTCAAGTTCCACCTCAAAAGGTCAGGGCTGGGTTACTGTCTCTTATGCTCCTGGCACATAGCAGTATTGATAACATGTACCTGATAAGTTTGGAAAGACTTAGCGTAGAATGTTGCTTTGTCCTTGGTGCTGAAAATGTGCTCAAATAATAATTTTTATGTGTTTGGTGTAGGTGTTGAATATCCAGGGATGCTTTGGACTTCTCTATGTTTTATCAGCCCTTATATATATTTTCCTCATGGCCTGTTACTGTACATTGATTACATGTACCTGATAAGTAATGATGATATCCCCTTTCCTGTTCACAGATGTAAGGAGAAGTTCCCCAGCACAGAGATGGCAAAGTTTGCTGCCTTCTGTGGGGACAGTCTGCGCAGGTGCAAGGGGAGGGAATACGTGCCGTCACGGGACGAGGTTATTGCTATTTTGGTAAGCTAATATTTCTTTTCTTTGGATTTTAAAAAAAAGTTGAAGAAATGTCTGAAATTCAATATGGAGATCAAGACAGTTACAGCAACAGCAATGTTTGAATTAAGACAAATTGTAAAAGTACAAAGTTTTAGTTCTTAATTTGTTGAAACCAGCATGAGTGATAGGTTCATCTGTCAAACTGTTTTCAAATACTGTCTTCTTAACAGCCATTAAAAGCATATGATTTGTCAATTGTTTGAAGAACTGTCATTTGTCAATTGTTTGCAGAGCTGACAAGTTGTGCTTCTTGCAATGCAATGCTCATAATCTTCTTGTTTTCCCACCCAGGGACGCCGTGACATGTACACCACTGTCCATTGCTATGGGAGCTCTTGTCGTATAAGTATCAACTCCTCCACTACAGCGTCTGAGGTTTGTTCAGCTTTTCTCTCCTTTTGACTGCTTTTACCCTTATACAGAGTTCACACAACTTGATGAAGAAGAGTTAAAAGTAGGATATATTACAACATGTTAGTATACAACGTTGTAGTTGTACATTGTCTCAAGAAATGAGATAGATATTCACACCACCTTACCTTTCTGAGAGACAAAGGGTTTGTATTTTCTGAATTTTGAGCACATCTTCATACCAAGAACACAATAAAGCTACTGTGAATGTTTAGAAGAAATGCACTTTTAACTGACAGAAAATGTCAAACCTAAAACAAGTTCTGTAACCTGCTTGTTTCACTGCTCAAACTTCCCATGTTTGATAACTTCCCACCACACAGTGAAATGCACAGTTAAGTGTTGGAAGTTTGACACTGCTGCTCTTTGCTTCCTGCACATAGGTTGTGAAGCACCTGATCCAGGAGATGAAACTTAAGGTGATAATTACAGACATGCCAGAGCTTCTGCCTGCACTCAGGGGACACTTATATAACAACTTTGCTAACCCTTTAAACTCAAAGAACTACTCATCTAACTGAATCTGTATGGCTCTGTTACAACAACTATACCTTCTTGTTTGAGTTTTAAGCAATTTGATTTACTTTACAGCTCAAGACAGAATACAAAACTGTTTCCCAGTATCTTCCTAACCTCTGGCATGCACAGGAAACACTTGGAGTTCTCTTACTAATTGCTAAGAGGTTCTGCAACAATAAAAAAGAATCACATGACCACTGTATACTGTGATTCTGTATCCATTCCAGAATTGAAAAGTTGGAGTTTCTTCAAACATGGTGCTGGTGGTGGGAAAATATGGTGGGCAATCGTGACAGCTATGCTGTTTGAAGAAACTCTGATCATTTTTATTTCTGTCAGAACTCCTGTGTAAAATGTTTACTGTCATTAGACAGCACAAGAAAAAAGACAGCAGCTGTCCCTGAGTGCTGAGGAAAGCTCTTGGCTGTCCAAAGTTGGTTGGTGGCTGTCTGTAGCTGTCAGTGTTAGAGCTGGTCCTGTGGTTGGTGTGGTGCATAGTGATGGTACAAGTCCATCTAACAAGCCTCAATACAAGTAGCCAGAAAGTGCTGCAAACAGAATGATGACCTCCAGTGCAAATTAATATCCAAAGGCTAACTGCAAGTGACAAAGCGATTGTAACAAACATTAACAGATGATGAACAAGACTGAACTATGTGTAAGAATGACTAGAATAACTGCTCATTTTGCAGCATGTTTTGGCTCAGAGGCTACAACTTACCGTTCATCAGTGTTCGACTGTGTGCTAAATCTTTATATCTCATCGTTCGCTGTTTGTCGTTTTCCATCAGGTTGTCCAGCGGCTGGTCCGAGGGATGAACCTGGAGGAGACACACAACACCTTCGCTCTTTTCGAGAGGGGCGCGGGTCAGGACAAGGCCATTGATGGAAAGGCCATAGTGGCTGACATACTCGCCAAGTTTGAGAAGTGAGTCACTTGAATCTTAAGAAAATAAACTTAAAATTGATTCTATACTGTACTAATACTACTATAGAACATTTTCATTGGAACTTCATTGTACATTTAGAAAGTTTTAACCACAGATTGTAACAGTGTGTTGTAATTTCTAACTTTAAGACAATTGCATATTGTATAACATTATGTGAAAGTGCAAGAAGTGAAATGGCGCCTATTTTTGTCTTATTTTGTTCTCATCTTTTTAGGTTGAAAGAAGAGGAAGAAACAGACTGGAAGTTGTTCTTCAGACTCTTCTGTTTCATGGACCCCCGTAATGTGCCCACCAACAGTTTAGAGTATGACTTCATGTTCGAGCAGGTATGAACTGTCTCTTCTTCAGTTTGGACAATATGGACAGTTTTGTTGATTGTTACTGCCCTTGGTGCTGAAAACTTTGAAAAGCTGTTACAGTAACTGTAGCATTGGCTCTTTGATTAGTCCTAGTTGGTTTTCAGACTAGGTAATACTCGAATAGCCTTTTGAATTAAACAAACTGCTATGTGAAGATGTTAACTGTCAGCTGTTTGATGATCTGGTGCAGTAAAAACATATGTATACAGAAGTGATTGTTAGTAAATCACACAAATTCAAGTACTAGTTTCTAAAAGCACTATTAATTAATCAGTTGTATACGATGATGTGCATGTATGTGTTCCAAGTAGACAAGATAAGAGGCTAGATTAGATGTTGACTGTTAAGAATGAGAGTAGCATACACATCTTTTTGCCCGTTCCATCCAGGCCCACGAAGACGTTATCCACAACAGATTCCCGAGCTCCGAGGAAACTCTACAATACCTGGCTGCCTACAGGTTACAGTATAAGGAAGGAGACTTCAGCAAGAGTGGATGGATGTAAGTCTGCACAGTGCTGTGCTTTCTATTTTGTTTGAAACAGAAATAAGTTCTTTTAAAAATGGAAAGTTGCCCACATCAAATAGTGCTCTTTTACAGCACTCAAGAATTATTATAATTTTAATTACAAACTTAAGTTTTGGATGATGACCATATAGATATATACTCCAATTCAGTCTGTAGATAAGAGTATTATAGTATGATGATAAAAGTAGTTGACTTTTTTAATATCTTTATAGAATAAATTTTTTTTAGCGTTATTTTGCTATATGTACAGGGCAAACATACAGTTTTGAAATGTAAGTGATGAAGCACAGCAACATATTAACGATTACACTTTTGAAGAACTATTGTGATGTGCACTTGTAATTTGATAGTTCATAGCAACCTTTCATTTCCTCATCCATAGCAATGACCTTGGCCAAGTGTACCCCATGGAGAGGTTACGCAGGAGGGTCAAGTCCACCAAGGAGAACATTGCTCCTGTCAGCGACAAGACAGAGAGACCAACTACAACTAAGAGGAAGTCCAACTTCTTAGAAGTAAGAGCGAATTACAACAGGCTTATTGTAAGCACAACAATCACAATTCACATCTATAATCGTTGTGATTTTTTTATTCGTACATGACGCATTGACTAAACTGTGGTATTTTTATGTCACAGGGAACATTAAGAAGAAGTTTTGGCAAAGGAGGCCACAAGAAAGCAAGACAACAAGGTAACTTTCAATTCACTTCATTTTCCTTAGAAAGAGATATGATTCTATGCTAGGTAGGTCTATTGATACCATTGGGGAGTGATCAAATGCAACTGGGCATACCCTGCCAGGGTAAAAGCAGTTTCATAAACGTCACTGGCAATCCTTGAATATTCCAAAACAGTATAGGACCCACATACAAAGAAAGACAAAGATGAACTGGAAAGGGTACAGAATAAAGTGCAAGATTCAGCACAAATAACTACAACATGGATGCTAGTGCTAGTGTTACCAAAATGAAAACAGACCTGCACTCAATATGGCACTACCATGTACTACTGGCTTTCTGGTTTAGCCTGACAAGGGTTAACTTAATGTATTTCCCATCTGTGTTTCAGTGCTAGGTGAGGATGCCCAGCTGATCCACCTGCTGAAGGAGGAGGAGTCCAGCACCACCTCAGCTGTCATTGCCAAGTGGAAGATGCTGAAGGTAGGGTACACAGAACTACTTTGTAACATACTATGAAAATTAATGGAGTTATCTGGAGTTATCTTTCATAGGTATACTTAATGACCTCAAATACTTATTACTCTCGTCTTGACATTTTAGAAAACCAACATCGTTAGAAAATCCAGATTATATTTCGACAATGTACATGTGAGGGCTTTTGGTGTCTTCATGACAGACCTTCTGAACTGAAGGCATTGTCAGAAATTGCAGTCTGTTAGTTCATGTAGTTGATAGCGCAAGTCAATGTAGAAACTAACTCTAGTTCACCATTACCTGAAGCGTATTCTATATTTTTTTCATTTTAGAGACTCCAGAAATGTCAAGTTGACGGACAGTGGTTTAAACTGCAATACTTTGAAAATACTGGAATTCGAAACCACCTCGATCCGACTTGATATCTTTAAATACACTTTTTTTTTAAACAAACGATATAGCATTACATGATAGTCCAGAATTTGTGAACACTTGAAAACTTGAGATTTTCCCACCTGCAGGGTTTAACAAAGGAGGAAGCCCAGCAGAGGTACATGCGGGCAGTGATGGACTGGTCTGGCTATGGGGCTACACTGTTTGATGTGGAGGTGGGTACTGGTTACTCTCCTGTTCTAACAAACATAGAGTTCAAAATGAACAGCCTTGCAGGTGGTCCTTGTCACTTTAGGCTTTGTGTCTTCAAACAATAAAGTCTGTGATAATATTTGTATCCCATTTACTAGAATAAAGTATGCACTTTTTAAACTTTTCAAAATTGAAAAGGGGCTACAAGTTGTTGCCAAAGTTGGAGTGAATTTAAATTATCCAGTTCAAGGTCTGTTCAAAATTGGCGGAGGAGGGATGCATGTTTTATTTGAGTTTTTCCATTTTACCTTTCGTTCCCACAGATTTGCCCCAAATCAGTGGTGCATATTTTGATTGGAGTGCATACTTTGTTCAAGAAAATATGGTACTGTAAACAAAGCAGCTAGCTGTACCAATAGCACATTCAATCATTATGGCTTGTTGTGTTAGGCATACATTGCAGTATCTGTACATTATCATGTTGTACATTCCTTCACAGTGTATCCCAGGGAAAATACCCCGAGATGTTCTCTCTGCTGTGAGTTTTATGTTTTAGTTGGAAGGAACGGTGATGGAACCAGTGTCCCATGTTCCCTAACCCCACTGTTATCCACTGTCACAGCATGCCACCAAGTTTTACCACTCATCCTGCATCCACTTCCCTGTGTTTCCAAGTTTGGGGTGTTTCAGGTGTTATGTTATGTTAACGCACTCTGTTTTAATATTGTCAGCATGAAGCTCTCACTCTTCATTTTATTCCAGTCTCCCAGTTTGGGTTACTTGGGTTTTTATGGTGGATTTATTTAACCCACTGTTTTAGATTTGTGTCTGTCTGATATATCGTAATATTATGATCATAACCATAGTTGAATTTAAAATATGGCTTTTGAATTTCAAGCAAAACTACAATTTGGAAGCTGTCATCTGATAAATTGTGCATCTCTGAAAGCCATATTTTTTTCACCTTAGTGTTTTTCTCTTATATTTCAACATTTTTTTTCCTTCCAGTTTTTATTTGATTTCTACTTTGAACATGGGGATGGCACTTTCTTTACCCTTACCCAACACTAAACTCCTCCCATCTCTCCACAGTGTAAGGACAGACAACACCCTGTAGACCTGTGGCTGGCTGTCAGTGTAGATGAGATCGCTCTGTACAAGAGAGGAGAGGAGAGACCGCTGGCATCATATGCCTATGATAGGTAAGTACTGATGTCCCATTAAGCTTTGGAATTTTAACTCCAATATACAGTGTGTCAATGATGGTTAGACAACCAGGTAATAAGATACACAAAATGCAGTTACTCAAGTAACTGGATTCCAGAATCATATCCCGATGCTTGAGTAACTGCATTTTGGTGTAATATATAGTACGTTGTGCTTTGGAATTTTGTTTGGATTTCACCACTTATACATGTTTTTGTCTCCCTTACAGCATCCTGTCTTTTGGAGCACCTGTGCCTAACACCTACAAGATCGTGGTGGAAGACAAGGAGCCCATGATGTTTGAGACCAGCCAGGTAGGGAAAAACTCAAGACATTGATATTTAAAACATTCTGAATCTCATGGCATGAATCAGAACATTTTTGTTACATGATTTATGTGAAAAAGGATGTTCTTTTATCTTAGCTAAAAGATTTCTTTTCCATAAAAAAATCCTTTGGTTGAAAGGCCTTTTCTAACGTTATATGTATCCTAAGATTTTCTGTCCCATTCATTGTTGGGGAGCCCATGTTGTTGATTTTCCTGGTCAAATACTGGTATGTCATTTTAAAGTGATGACAGTAAATTTTCAACAGTCTCATGCCATTTTGGGGAATGATTGGGTAAAATCATTTTCTGTCCAAACAAGGAAATTTCCGCCCTGGGGGAAGGACGCGTCCTGGAGACAGCCCTTATCTATCCTAATATTGTCCACCTTTTGTTATCAGATCACCAGCTACATGTCCTAACTGCTCAACACCTTACCTTTCTTCCCTCACAGGTTGTTGAGATTGCAAAGCTGATGAAGGCCTACATCAACTCCCTGGTGAAGAAGCGGTACAGCTGGCGAACCTCCTACCACAGCTACAGGAAGAGTGTGGACAGCGATGACATCCTCCTGTCTCCGACAGTCACACAGTCGTAACCCATCACACATTACTGTAGACTATAGGAACAATAGACTGGTCCAAACTGTCTCCGACAGTCACACAGTCTTAACACTGACCTGGCTGGCATTACTGTAGACTGATCCAAACTGTTCATCAACAATAGCACTCCTACAGTCACACAGTCCTAACCCTCACCTGGCTGGTATTTCTCTAGACTGATCCAAACTGTCCATCAAAAATAGCACTCCAGTCAGTCAGAGGTCAAAGCCTCCACAAAGTTTGATTTTCTATGTTTTTGAGTTGCGTTTATGTGTCATGACTGAGTTAGATAGCTCATTTAGGATCAGTCTATTCATTACAACAACTAAGACTCAGGCGTCTGTCTGCAGGCTTCTGCTGATATTAGCTTTGCTATATGCAAGAGCTTGGATTGCTAAAGGAAAGGTCTACTCCTATAGGCTTAAACCTAGTTCTCATCATAATGACAAAGTTGTCATCCTGTCAATCACTATAATGGTAGATCAGAAAACAAAGGTCATAACTTATCCTTTTGGCTTATGCAGTCACCTACAATGTATTTTGCTTAATGGATGAGCTGGTAGCTAGAGTTAAACCATCTGCTTCACTGTAAACTTGCTGGAAGAGTCAGACCAGTGATGTCATCATGTTTCAACGACTATCACACAAAACTGTTGCATACCTACATGCCATATATACAATGAACTTGAAGTGTTTGATTTCTGTCTTATGTATAAAGAATGTAGAGCAAAGAGCATCATGAACACAACTTGCCGTTGCTTTGATTATGTCAAGATGCCATGTGATGTAAAAACGTGTCATAATTTTCTGGTAATGACATAACAATGTGTAGTATGTGTAGGTTATCTCATTTTAAAGCGTGCTTCGCTTTCTGATTTGAAGATTTTGTTTGATGATTTTTTACTCTGCTGGTCAGAAGAATTGACCCTTGGGTGTGTGGTACTGGTTGTAAGAATGTAGATAGTCAAAGACTGTACAGAACTAGTACTTACATTGCGATTTTTTTATTCTGTTTATAAATCATGCACATCACGTAGAGTAGCTATGTTCTAACCAAGCATCACCAATAGCAAACAATTTTACTAATACATAGTTCTGTTCTTGTGTCATTTAACAATTGCCAAAGGAAATTCATGTGACCATAATCATGCATTGTTAATGTAGACTATTCTGTTGACAATTCTTAATGAACTGTGTATACAATTTTTTATACTTTGAAATTTTTGTGTATCATATTTAATAATCTTTCTGCTGTCATGAAAGTTGCTGCAAGACAAAAATCAAGTTGTGACATTCCTGGCCATGTAGTTTGTAGTGCTAATTAAGTTATTAATAGTAATAATCATGTATAATTTATTCAGAAGTAGATTAGCAATATTATTGTAGTTAGCTTGTGTAGCCAAGCCTTGAACACCAAAATGTGCCAGTAAAGAGAATGTTAACTTGTGCTATAAGATTCATCACCAGACTCTATGTTCTATTTACATCAACATGAAAAAAGAAAATAGGAAACTTAAAGATGCCAAGTTTAAGTACTTCTCCATCAGCCATTTTAGACAAGTGATACTGACAGTAACTAATGAAATAGCAGACTTCAGTGGCAAGAAGTGCAACAATTTGTCAAATTTGAACTAGCCATTGATATGCTTTCACACAAGTTACTGTGTCATCACGTTAGATTACTGTGTCTATAGATGTCAATGACATCAGACTATGAAGCCTCCTTGTACTATAGTGTATCTGATCTGTCACTAATGTGTGGTAAAACTGAGTCTACTTAATATAGAATGTTTGTTCAGACATGGTTTGTGTCAATAAAGTTGGCATGACTGCAGGAAGATTACTGAAAACAGACTGATGTTTTATTACGATTCACTGTCATTTACTGTGTAAAAAATGGGTGTAAAATGCATGTCCACAGAGAGTCCCAAACATTGAAAAGAACAAAACAGAAAGGTGAAGAATGATGGTAAATGAACCTGTGGATTCGAAGTCTCCATAGGCCCATGTTGGAACTTTTCTGACATGAATGTCTCACATTAGTAGTAAATACGGACGAAACTGCCCATTCCTGATATGTAGGCTGTCGGAGAGGTGAAGAACATGACAAGGAAAGAGCGGGAGTAAAAGAAAAAAACAACATTAGATCCCATTCCGTTTCACCAATCACAAGATGAGCACATCTAGTAGCCTACATAGCAGGCACTTTGGGCCATTTTGCGTTGTTTTTTTTTTTGGGGGGGGGGGGGTCATTATTATGAGCCCGCCAAAAACACGCAACTTTTGCTGGACATTTCTTTTAGTACTGTATCACTTGTGCCGCCCGCCCGTAGAGCCTTGAAGGCTATGACTTGGCGTTTCAGGGCCGAATAAAAAAAAAAAACACTTAAGCCTAGGTCAAAACCCGCCCTATACGTTTTTTTTTTGTCAGTAGTACGAGGGGTGATCAATAAGTTCTCTCAGAAATGATAAGCAACTCAGATTTCGAAGCATATGTGTCAAGTATAAAGTCTTATATGAATATACTGAACTGATGAATGTGCACCAAAATTCAATTTATTGTAATCATAACTTTGCAGGCGACACACAGTAACGTTAGGTAAGGGAGAATGACAAAAAACGTGGACAATTGAACTGCGACCTGAGGTGTGCGGGTCAACTTGCGCTGCTGAAAGTCCGACACCCACTTCTTTCTGCTTGAAGTAGGAAGAGAATCATTATCAATTCTTTTGACAAAGAACTTACGGCATGGGGAACTCGACCCACACATGTCTGATCACAATTCACCCCTGTTTTTCCCGCCACTTACCTGTTGGTTTTCAAAAAGACGTTGCCTAGAACGTAATGACTGCAATGATTTGAAATTTGGAGGATATTGATATAAGGCTCCATACCAAAGAAGATGTGCCTCGAAATTTGAGTTGTACTTATCATTTCTGGGCGAGGCAGAGAACTTACTGATCCCCCCCTTCTACGTCAACGCAAGTCATTCGCACGGTTGCGCAAGGTGTAAAAGAAAACACGTTGTCTGCACGCCACGCCTAGCATTCTCATTTTTGGCAGGGTAGTGCAGTGGACGATGTGTTAGGGTTGGCTCGGGGCCTGCTGTAGTCCTGTATCAGGCGCATCACATCCAACTGGAAGTCATCCCACCTATCCTGGGGGATCCCTGGCACCCTGGCCGCGATCCACTGGGCAAACGCCGTGCGCTCGTCTGGCTGTGGGGGTACAAACACACAGACACGTAAAAGCAGGTACGTTTTAACCTCCTTGGTAATCATATACATATAAACACCAACATCATACACATCATGATCAAATCTATATACACTACATCGATTTACTGTGAAGCAAAGTACAAAATGAATACTGCAAGATGAATAAAGCAAAGTACAGTTGCAAAAATACAACATCCAAATATGCGCATTTCACATCAATAGTATCAAGTATAAATACCGGTTTACTCGGGACCTCCTTCGGCATGGGCCTCTCCAAGAACTTTGTACAGACTTTAAGGTCGTCCCCTCTCAACTTCTTCCTGGGCGGAGGCTTGTTCTTGACCAAGTTGATGGCGGAGTTGGAGTTGCAGTGCAGTGCTCCCCCCTCCTCACTTTGCACCTCCAGCTAAAAATAAGTTTTACACATTAACGACTTTCCTTTCTTTAAATCAAATGTTGGGTGGCCTGTAATGCCAGCCAAACGAATGAATAAAATACTGTCAAATAATTAAATACAATTTACTTGTTCTGAAATGTACAAATGAATTAATTATTATATTACATATTCGTACCATGATATATGATATGTAATTGTATTGTTATGTTTACAAATTAGAAATGTCCATCCATGTGATATCTCTGCAGAAAATCCTTACCTGCGTGGTTTCTACACTATAGGTGCGTGGCACAATGTGGGGCTTCAGGAAGGCGAGCTTCTGGAGTTGCCATTTCTTCCTTGCTGTGAGATATTGGGGAGTCTGCCCTGACGTGGTCTTCAAGAGTTTTCCCACTGCAGTCCGCATGTGTTTGAACCAGCCATGGATCTGTCTTCCTACGGAACAGGAATTAGTAGTGCAGTAGAAGACGTTTAACTGCACGGTCTATTTGCCAGAGTATTTCGTGCAATTATCAGGCTGGTGCAATAATGCGAAGTTATCCAGCTGGACCGCACCGGTTTGGGATTTTGAAATTCCGTGCAGTTAAAAGAAGTGTGCGTTCATCCGTTGTGCAATTATCTGGCTTCTACTTACACAATTGTTGACAATACCCACTTAAGCTAAGGGCAAAACCCGTCGTACGTGTCCGTACATTTTTGGGGACTGAGGGCACGTCCGCCACGTATCTTTCTGAAAACGTGCCCGGGAACGACTTGAGGGAGTACGTTAACACGCCAACACAAAGTTTTGCCTGCACGTAAAGTTCTCTGACGGCGTGTCTGCGAGCTCCAAAATCCGTCGGATTCCCTAAGTGTTTATACGAAGGCGGTACTTACCACTTACGGGTCCCCAAAGATTGCCCGTAGCACGTTTTGGCAAGTAGACAGCACATATTTGCACGTACGGCGGGTTGTGCCCTTGGCTTTAGAGTGGATCGACAGCCCAGGGCATATATCATCTACCTCTTTTGTAACAATCGGGAAAAGTCGGCAATATATATTTCAAAATGTTTCAAATTAACAGGTAAGTTAACATCGACTATCATAATTCCACCGCGTGCCATTATACCGCCACCTCAAAGAAACGTTAGTCTTCCAAAGATTGTCTTTAACATCGAATGAATTAATACAATCTAAGTGTTAAAGACAATATTGAGAAGGCCTCCATAATAACAATTTTTGAGGTGGTGGTATAATGACACCTGGTGGAATTATGAGAACATATGTTAGATTAGAAAAAAATTCACGTTATTTTGTTAAATTAATTTGCTTGCTTTATCAAAATAATAATGCCATAATTTATTTGTTAGAAATGAAGCTAGCAGACATGAACGTTGGATTCTTACTGGTTGTTTGGAGGTCTTCGGCCAGCTGGTCCATGAGATTATCCTTAAGTTGCTGGTTACGGTACTTTGGGTGTGACTTGTCGTAGAAGATCGGGTTGGCCGAGAAGAACTCAGCCAGGCGCTCTTCCTTATCCGCCGAGAACGAGCATTTGGCCTTCCACTTTTTGACACCCCCTTCTTGATGTGACACCCTCTCCGATCCTCCGGTAGCACCCTCCTCGTGGTCAAGCTCTCTGTCGTCATCATCTGATTCTTCTAACCACATCCTCTCCTCCTCATCTTCACTTAACCTGTCATCTTCAGCGATCCGTTTCTTTTGGTCCTCTCTATTCGAGAGAGAGAGATCCGTAGCTGATAGCTTCTTCTGAAACTGCGCCTTCCTACGCATCTTGGAGACGAGCAGGTAGTCGCGATCGTCCGTCGACTCGGCTTTATATACTGTAGAAGTCATGAGCGTTGTAAGAACGGAGCTCAGTCGTCAAAGTGCAGGTGTGTTCTGAGCGGGCACTGAACAGGTGAACTGGGGAAATGAGGGATAAGCACGGAACACGCAATCACAACGTGCGCAGCACTAACTTGCTACGTGCGCCGGAGTCAGGTGAGTTGTGCGCTCCGATATTCAGTGGTTGAACAGGTCACGCGCGTCGCCCCTACTGGCTCGTACGTGGAGTGAATCCACAGCCCACGATGAACGCAGAGAAAGTTCTGTATACACTATGGCGTGTCTGCGCCCTCACAAGTCCGCTGGATTCCGTAGGATTTCGTACGGAGGCGGTACTTACCATTTACGGGTCCAAAGATTTGCCCACATTCCTGCACGTAGACAGCACGCAGTTTGGCACGTCCGACGGGTTGTCTTAAGGGCGATTCACTCGGAGGTGTGCATTTCCTGCCTCCAATAGACCATACTACACGTACGTCCGCCGAACAGTCCTCCGATCGGACTCCAGACTTTGTTTGCGTGTTTCCCGATCTCTCGGAATGACGCACGCTCACGCAATGTCACGTAGCGCACGTAACAAAAGCACGGAAGAAATTTCCGGCGCCAAGAACGCAGCACTTAAATATGGCGGCGTTACGCCAAATACGTGAGCTGCCAAATACGTGTCGCAGAGCTAGAGGTCAGGCACTGAGGCTGCGCACTAGGGGAAAAGCAATTATTTGGCAGGGAAGATTACTATGACAACGGCCTTCATGGAAGCAAACAGATATTTGTTAAGCTAAGGGCACAACCCGCCGTACGTGCAATTTGTTCGTACTGTGTTTTTGGGAGGCCACGTATTTCTGAAAACGTTCAGGCTGTACAGGGAAGGGGCGTCGCCCGTAATGGCACGTACGCCGATGGCGTGTCTGCGCGCGTGCTCCAAAATCCGTCGGAGTTCGTAGGGAGGCGGTACATACCACTTACGGATCCCAAAAGATTGCCCACGTTTTGGTGCGTAGACAGTTTTGGGGGTGTATTTGCACGTACGTCGGGTTGTGCCCTTAGCTTTAGTAGCCGATTCGACAATACTGTACAAAAATGACCTTTTCTTTAAAAGCTTTCGTTGTTCAAAATTTAACTCGCTATTTCACCATTGAATACAATATGAGCAAGCTGCTAGGGGCCTTAACATGCACCACTTCTTCTTTACTTTACAAACTACTTGCCGCACCAAATATCAAGACCATAGCATGTCCTGGTCAAAAGATATAGAAACGGAAGTGCTGCTGCAGTACCAAGGTCACACACCAGGGGGCCGAAAATCGACCTTGCCCTTCGTCTTCTTGACACCTCAGGGTGTGTCAATTGGTGTATCGATAGGAGTTTAGAGAGTGTCAATAGGAGTTTTGGGTGTGACAATAGGAGTGTCAAGACTCATTACGAGTTTTGCTAGTGTCAACAGATGTGTCTATCTGGAATGTCAATACGAGTGTCATTAGGAGTTTTGGCAATGTCAATAGGTGAGAATAGATGTTTCAATAGGAGTGTCAATAGGTGTGTTAATAGAAGATTTGGGGGTGTCCATAGGAGTGTCGATAGGGGTGTTAATAGAAGTTTTGGGAATGCCAATACAGTCAAACCTGCCCAAGACGACCACCCGGGGGACCGGACAAAAACGGTCGATTTGGACAGGTGGTCGCTGAGAAGAGTATCGACTCAAAACATGCCCTATGCAAAGTATAACGGTTTCCGTTGTGTTTAATGGCAAATAGCAAGCACACTGCACGCACGCAAAGAAGCGAGGTATTTAATGTCAGATAAAACACGCACACTGTAAATTGTAAATTTAACCCCAGCTTGTATACGATAGAGTATAATATTTGTACACTAACGTTTTAGACAGTAAGGGAACTTTGATGCTGTCAGTTACCATACAAGCCTTTATGCGTCGCTGTGTTCTTGATCGCCGTATCTGAAATAACTACGGTGCACCTTTCGAATTCTATACCCGGTACGTCCCAATAGCTTACCCAAGGGTGAATGTACAGTACAGTTGGACAAAAGCACTCACACAGATCTTTCTTTAAAAGGTATGAGCTACACAGATCTTTCTTAGAAATTTCCTCCCATATTACAGTAGACTGCCCCATTGACCCACCCATTGACCGCCGCAATCTTTATTCTAAACATAACATTGTAATAGCAGTCATAATCCGACGCAAACTGGTCGATTTCGGCACAAAATCGCGCTAGTTATCATAAAAAATCGATGAAAACCTCAATTTTGAAAATGATGCGGTCGTTAAGGGGCCCAATTTGGGCCGGTCGCGGTCACGTTGGCCAGGTGGTCGTTGAGAAAAGGTCGCTTAATGCTTACGTCAATAGGAAAAAAAATCGGGACCGAGAAAAAGCGGTCGAAATGGCCAGGTGGTCGCTGAGAAGAGGTGGTCGCTCGGGCAGGTTTGACTGTAGATGTGTCAATAGGAGTGTCAATAGCAGTGTCGACAGGAGTGTCAATTGGAGTTTTGGGAATGTCAATAGGAGTGCCAATAGAAGTGTCATTATGTGTGTCAATAGAAGTGTGTTGGATGTGGTCCTCAGATGCTATGGGAGTGGCAATACCAGTGTCTGGAGTGTCAATAGGAGTGTTGGGAGTGTGAAGTCGTCAGATACTATGGGAGTTTCAGTCCCTCTGACATAGCCTCAATGACTCGTCTGTTCACAGTGTACTGTCATGTAAGTAGCATGTGCCAACAGTTCTGTGGTATTGGTTCCTTTTATTCATGAGCATCCTTAAGTACTTTCAATACAGTCCATCATACTTCTTTTCTATGTCAAACCATATACTTAAATACGAAAGTCCCAATATCTACGTAAATCAAAACACACGTCCCCCTATGTCAACTGTAAAAACAAAGAGTTTGGGGTTGGGAAAACCTAAAAAGTTGTTTTGTTTTTCTACTACTCAGTTGTAATCAGGAAATATGGTAGGCACTTTATATCTTTCTTTTCTTTTCGTATATACAGCATCTTTTTTTTTTTCAAGGATATCAATTACCGGTAGGATTTTACTACGGTCAATATTGACTGAAAGAGGCCATATATATATCTATCTACAGTCAATTAGGGGAATTCCAACTCAACAATTCTATGTGACTTTAGTTTAAACTTTTTTTCAGCTCTAAGGGATTTTCACATTGCACTCTTCATCTGTCTCTATGCCAATCTCCTCCTGAAAAAAAGGAAAACACACATCTCACGTCAAACTTATGTACGAGAACACTGACACAAGGTGATTATATTGTAAAATGGCTCCGAAAGACAGAAGAAAGAATCAAGTACATGAAGTGATTACAACATCACCATACTTACAAATAGATCCTTCTTCCTCTTGGGATATCCCTCCAAAATCGCATCCAGCATTTCAGTAGCCTGTGACAGTTGCAAGGAATATATTATGATTTGTATAAGGGTATGAGGTAATCGGAAGCATGAATGAATGAAAGAGAGGGACCTGACTCACCATTCTCTTTCTCTTGCGCCACTGTTTGACCATTGCTTCATGTTCTTTGTACACCTAGAGACAAATATAAAGCAATCCATTATCATTACTGATAGCAAACTGGACTTAGAGCTTCTGCGAACAAAATGGCTTCTCATTTATAGTATCTTACCACTTCAAAGATATTGAAGAGGTGGCAGAGATATTTAAGGAAATTAGGAAACATTCCACATACCTTTTCTTTTTCTTCCTTGGTGATGGTTTTACCACCTGACTTCAGCTTGTCTAGTTTCTCCTGGTACTGGGAACACTGTGAGGACAAAACAGTGCTGTTGTAAAGAACATGATAAACAAGGTCACATGAGTGATGTATGGTGACAGTAGATGGCCCAAACCTTGACCTTTATCTTTCTACACACATATCATATATCCTTAAAATCCATCCAAAGGTTCTTAAGCTCTGCTGACCACACGTAGCTGGAAAGTTTGGAAACACACACACAAAGCAAAACCTCCATTCTTATGGAGGTAATGAGTCTACTAATAACATACATTTTGTTTTGTAAAAAAAAAACACACACTGTATAGTAAAATCAAATACCAGAACTGGTAGGCTAGCACATTTGAATTCTTGAGCACTGGTTCTGTGAAAGATCAATACAAACAATTCCAATACGAGTAAATGATGATTTATAAGACAACATACCTTCTTAGTAAGTTCTGCCAGTTGAGCTTTTGCCTCCTGTGTGGTGATAGAGCTGGTCAGATCTCTCAACTCTATAAGCAGGAATCAAGTGAAGAAGAAAAAAAGATGAAGACAAATCAATAGACATGTTAGTTTAGAAATAAGCTGGTCTTTAACTTTGAAAAAAAAAAAAATAAAGACAAATATTCCAAAGGATAAATCATTAATTCATGGAATTTCCAAAGCACAGTCCTTAACTCTAATGCAGTTGACATCTGATTCTGGATCTTCTTGTAGAACAAGTTTCTCCTAGTTTCCCTATCCAAATCTTAACTTGATAGTCATAGAGATGAATGGCAGAATATTAGTGATTGACAGCTACTGCAAAAGTTGAAATTTTGGTGTTGGTTTGAATGATCATGTTTTTTCTGGTGTCCTCTTCGTGGCGAATTTAAAATCTTTTTGAAAATTCTCGTTCTGTCAACTGCCTGCCACCTTTTTTTCAACCACAACTGTAAAACTACTATGAACACTCATTTTTCTAGCTACCACAAAGTGAAATCCTCCAGAATGTAAAAAGGTACTAGAGTCGATTCCATATTACCGAGAGGGTGTTTCTTGCCTTTTGTTCCAACATTTTGGAAATCTTTGTAACAGTCTAACTGTGATAAGTAACTGTTTAGAACTATTTATAACATCTATGTGACGTTCTAAATATTTCTATAGTATTCAAACATGTTAGAAACATTTCTAACATCAAATACATTATTTCTGTAAGTTTCTAAACTGTTCCAACATAGATGCATCATTTGTGATCACATGTTCGAACATGGAAACAATATGATGAAACTGGGTCAGTGGGCTGGGAAGAGGGCAATTCACACATCCCTGCCAAGTGCAGGAAATTATGTCTGTCTGCCACCTTCTCACAAAAGACTCACCAGTGTATACTAGAGAAAATCTAAAAATGCAAGAGCCAAACAAAGGACCAAGATTAGCAGCTTTGTTTATGGGGTCAATAAAAGTTTTTATGGAGGGAAAAAATGACACAAAATGTTGGAACATGTTGGAACAGTAACAAAAACACATAGATGTTTGAAAATTGTTCTAAATAAAGAGATAATTATATCATTACTTTCCTAAATGTTCCAACAAATATAAAAAGGTTCAAACATGTTTAAACTTTCATTTTGAAATGTTTGAACAATTTCGAACTTAAGTGACTGAAACGTTCTTTTACTCAAAATAGTTCAAACTTAATATAAATATTATTTCAAAACCATCTCGGTGACTTGGAATTGACTCTAGTATATTTCCAGTACCTGTCTCCCTCCCCTTGCAGGCTGCCTGTGTGTTCCGCACCTTATCAGTCAGTTCTGAGATCTGCTGATCCATGGCCTTCATTTCTGTGTCTTTCACATCAGGAAAAACACTCTGTGAAACAATAGCAAACTGGTAAACAACTAATATTAGGGCTGTCTCCAGTTTTAAGTTGTTTTTTTCATTCCACTCATTGTTTGGGAGGCTATTGTTGTTGATTTTCCTGCTTAAACATGTAATTTTAAGATCATGAAAAAAGACTTTCAATAGTCTTATGTCATGAAGTCTAGATTTTGGGATGGATGTGGTACCGGCAATAATTTTTCCCATTTCCTGGGACAGAGGGATGGGTCCTGGTGACATTCCTGACAACTACACATCTTTTCTTTGCAGCAAACACAATCTTGTTGATGATACATTCTAGTCTATGGTATATGTACACATTGCGCAAAGTACAGATAGCTTTTACTTGATACTGATATTTTCACTTTTTATGAATCCCTTACCTGGTCTGCACAGTAAACCTTCTGTTTGCCGTACACCTTTTCTTTTATCTTCCCCTTCTGAGCCAGCTCCTCAAGTACCCTGGTCACAGCCTGCAGAAATACAGCCCTGGTGGTTACTGTAAATGCATAAACTTTCTCGGTGGTTTAATGTTCGCGGTTTTTGTGGTGGACGCTTCACCACAAACTTAAAACCTCCATGAACATTTTTCAGTGACATTAAGAGACTACAGTGCATGGTGCTGTCGCGAACTTAAAATCACTGCGAAAACTACTTTTTCCCGATACGCGAAATTAAATCCTCACAAACTAAAATGCATTTACAGTATTGATTGTGAAAGCTCCTTGATGAGGGCCCCAATGCCCTTTTGCGTAGAGCGTAATCGGCCGTTTTAATTTTACGTAGAGCGTAGACGGATCGCTTAATTCAACGTAGAGCGTAATCGTTGCATTTTGCGTAGAGCGTAATTGGCTCTTTTAATTCTACGTAATGCGTTGTAGCTCCCTGGAATTTACCGTAAAACGTAATGGATGAATTGTGCGTATAGCGTAATCAAACCTGCCCTAAGTCCCGTCAAAATGCAGGAAATTGCGTTTCAGAGGGTCGAGATTTCCAAATTTCCGTGGACCTTCTTTGCGACGCCCTGCACCAACTGTGCTCACAGCGACATGGTGAAATTATGTTGCGGGCGTCGCCCTCAAAAGCTTAAACTGTATTTTTGATAGAAAGAGTCGTCGATTTAGACATCCAGGTAATAAGATACGCCAAAAACAGTTATTCCAGCAAAATCATATCCAGTTGCTTAATGGAGTAACTGTTTTTGGCGGCATTAAATATTGCCTAGTCTGCGAGAAAAAGTTGCCCCTCAAATGCAGGAAATAGCGTTTCATGGGGTCAAGATTTCAAAATTTTCCTGGGGAGCATGTCCCCGAACCCTCCTAGGATTGTCGATGATAAAAATTCGGTCGGCAATTTGCTGTCGCCGCTTCTGCCACCTTTTAACTCAACTTTTGTCACTTCTATGTATCATAAATACCATCATTGACACAAACGATCAGTCGCTCGGTGATGAGTTCTGCATAATGTGTGGGGAAGCTTTCGAATTTAGCGTAGAGCGTTGTCGGGACCCCCCCCCCCCCATGGGGGCCCTCTTGATTATATTTGGAAGGAATGAAATAAATTAACACAGCCGCCATGGCTGCGGCTAGGCAAAGCATAGCCATAAACCATTGATTATGGGAAAAATCTTCAATGATACATAATTCAACTAATGGAAACTGCCATCTAAGCAACAAAAACCATTTAGATATTCGCCACCTACTGTTTTGCCATACTCCTTGTGCAGGTTACTGAACACATCTGTGGCTGAGTAGGGCCGGTTCTGCTTCTTCAGATACTCCAGGACTGCAGAGGCAGCTGTAGGAAAATACACAAGGAAACACTGTGACCTATATCTCCAATTCCTGGAATTTTCAACTAGAAGTTTGTTGTTGTTGTACACTCAAACAAATCTTTATTCACCTCATCAGGGGAATAGAAAAGAATACGAACCTGCTGCCTCTTTGGACTTGCTCATGGTGTTGTCTTCTTAGATTTGGCTTTGAGGTGTTTCGATTTTCGGTCACGTTCTGCAGAAACTACCAAAGATTTCTTGCGGAAGAGTCAGCCACATCCTGACATCTTGAAAATGGCGCTAAAATAGAAGGGTTAAAGGTCAAAGTTACCGAGAAATTTTTTAGAGATAGTGATAGATAACTTTGTTTATGCTTCAGTCACGATGAAAGCTAAAATTATTACATTTCAAATTTTTCGTGGTAGAATTAATGTTCATATTTTTGACAGGAAATGAGTATTGTGACGTCATTTGGGGTCATGGGTCATAAAAAAATGGCGGCCAAGTCGAATTTGTTTTCTATGTTCCCAACGTTTCCTTCAATTTCTCGTCTACCGTTTACTGAAGCGGATTGACTTTACCAGTGTTCTTCGGAGGAAATACCACAGTAGGTGTGTAGTTACATTTAGCGTCACAGCTGTCTACGTTTCAGTCTTGATATTAAGAACGTAGAGCTGCCAACATATATCTCCTTGCATATATGCATCGGTATGCCGGTAACTATAGTTTATTTTTTTAGGGGGAGGGCATGCCTGGGCAGGTCTTAGTGTTTGTGATCACAAGGAACCACGTTGGTGATCATAACAAAAACGACGCAGTGATCTGCACACATTTACACTTCTGTGAGTTAACTGTTTTTCATGGTAACTGCCTCTAGAGGTATTCCTTTCATGTTTGTTGATATATGTACTGTATATACAGCAGATTCATCGGCTCGTCGATGTTGGTCACCTATCCCCAAAGGAGCTGATATCAAGTTAGATATAACGCTAATGTTCAAGTTTCAACTCTTTTTATCTATCTATCTTTGCATTACATATCAAAGGGTTCTAGTGTCATTCTAGATAGTTTACGTTGGCTTCCATATAGAAAGATAAACAGGATGACACTCAAAATAACTATAACTGTACATCTGAAGCACATAATCGCCAGTTGGACATGTATGTATGTACAGGTTCAAATATTTTGTCATGGATCTTAGAAATGGATTTATTCTTACAAAGCCTAGTTCTAACAAGTCTTTACGCTGAGTGGGTTGAACTCTCATTTCTTGGACTCAGGAGTTGTAATGACTGTTCTCTCTTTATTCTTTTCGGTGCCTCATCACTCATCAGTGCTCTTCCAATAAAATTGCAACAACTCCGTCACCATGGCAACATCGCTGACCGCTGAACAGATCCGCCGCATGGAGGAGAACAAGAGGCGAGCCCTCGCACTCCGCGCCCAGAGGCAGGCTCAGCAAACTTCTGGGCAGGACAACTCAAGCAGGAACACCAACGCCTTATTACCACAGAAACAGAATGTAAACCATAAGGTGTCCAGCTTAGGACAAAGTAAAGAGTCATGGAATAGCAAAGCCACTAAAATTGCACAGACATGTACTAGTAATATTGATACAGGCAGATTTGGTAATGGACATAGTAAAACTGCTATCATTGGGAAGCAGAATGTACCAGCAGTTACAAATCCTGTTACCAGTAATCAACATGGAAGCTCCACAGAAACCAGAAGATTCTACAGTTCTTCAAGTAAACTACCAGTTGGAAACAACACGGGAAAGACACAGAACTCAAGTTCAACATTCTTCAAACAAAAAGGAACAAATTATGGGAATGCTAAGCCATCATCCACAGGATTCTCTAACCAGAGGGGCACAAGTTTTGCACAAAAGAAAGAGGGGAAACTCTTGCCAAGGTATGGAGAGGGCCTAGGAGGAACTGGAACATGTGTACTAGTGTCCAAGGAGAGATTTGAAGTACAGGTTGGATACTGTGCACCACTCATTGAGGTGTTCAAGCAGACGCCTACAAAATACTATGGTAGGTGTTTGAAAGTTTGAATAGTTTCAATGCAGTTACATTTGGAAAGTTCTTCCTATAACATTTGTTAGCTTTGTCCACTATATTTCGTTATGCAAAAATTTGAGTCTGTTACTGTTAGTAAGTTGACATAGAAAAGCATTTGTATAACTCTTCTGATTTTATATCGTTAAAAAGATGATTGGTCACCTGTAAGTTGATTACGACACGCTGGTAAGGTTATGCATGTCAAAACTGCTTTACATAGAGACTAGCTTGTTCTTGGATAGATCTATTCACTGGAAGTTTTTGTTTTCTATTTCCAGATATGCAGACAAGGGTGTGGAGTTTTGAGTTGAAAGACTATGAGAAACTGAGTAGGTACATGTACTAGTAAAGTAGTCTAGAATTGGAATTGGAATTGAATGAGAGTTTGCGTGTACTAGTACATTATCTGTACTTAGATCTAGTCATCATTAGGTTTAGGAATAGATTAGTACCATATATACAACTGAAACCAATAGTGTACTAACGAAAGCTACTAAGCATTTCCATTGCTTGTAGCCTAAGTACTTACTATAAGTATACATGTATATAGTATTTGGTCCTCATAAGTGAGTTGCTACTTTTTGTATCTGAAACAAATGTGACATTTTCTTCTCAGTGCAAAGAGTCCAGAAAGCCCAGCTGCCGGTACAGTTGACCCCCCTGCCAAAGACAGTCCTGACCGCCTTTAGGAACCAGCTGAAAGGAAACATGCCAGAGGAGTTGGAGAGGAGAGTTCCAGAGGCAGACCTGAGTGGAGTGGAACCCAAGCTGGTCAACACACTTATGCCATTTCAAAGGAATGGAGTTAAGTAAGGATCCCTGTCTGTTTTCTTGTTTTAAGAATATTGTTTCTCTTCATGCATAAAAGGCATCTAGTATAGATGGCATTGTTAAAGGTAGGCACTGTAAGAACTTGCTAGGCTTAGTGAGGACAGACCTAAAGGATAGAGGACTAGGACCATTGCGGTCAGAAAGAAAACTATGGGAGCTAAGGAAGCTCACGATGAACAGAATGAAGTGGAGAGAGTTGAAGAAAGACTGATTGAAAGTTGCAGAGTGTCCAGACCAACTCAGAAGCAGCACACAGTGGACTGCTACTACGATACAGATGACAAGTCTCTCGTTATCACACAAAAAATATGGATTCCTACATTCAAACCTTTAACCTTATGATATCTATGACTTAGAGTCTGGTGCTTACAAGTTTTAGATGAGACCCGCATCGAGGTTTGTGATTGGTTGATGTGATGTTTACATCTCTACAGTTTTGCCATCTGGAGGAATGGTCGTGTACTGATTGCGGATGACATGGGTCTGGGTAAAACCATGCAGGCCCTGTGTGTGGCAGCTTACTACAGGCAGGAGTGGCCTCTTCTCATCGTCACACCCTCCTCTCTCAGGCTCACATGGGCAGAGGTACAGCCAGGTTTAGGATATCTGTGATTATGCAAAGAAAAGAATGGGGGATATTCTCTTTCTTTCATAGAATCCTTTTTTTATTTATGTTACACTATCTGTCACAAACATTAAGGTATACCTGTTCTGACTTCTGTATCAGTGTATAAATCTGTACAATTTACTAGCCTTAACATTACTGTACTTTCACGGTAAGGCAAGGCAAGGCAAGGCAAGGCTCAGACTTCTTAAATGGATATTAATTGTAGGTTTGTGATAGGATTATTTCATGTTGAGAGCTTAATATTTTGTTACTGTTGCCTAAAGTTAGTCAAGTAGACACCAGACTGGTTGATGTTTCAAGATCAAGATGAACTTGATTGGTTTGTGACAGTTAAAAAACTGAATTGAAAACCATTGCACAAACATAATAAAGACTTTATCATGACACTTAAAACAGACACTTAGATAGATAGTATCCTGGTATCCAGCCATATCATAGCTCCCGAGTCTCTTCTGTCCTCTCCACAAATATGTCTCCTTTGTCCTCTCCGCAAATATATATTTGCGGAGAGGACAGAAGAAACTTGGGAACTACTATACGGCCTACCAGGCTAAATAGATGTACAAAAGATGTATGTTTGTTAGAAATATTTTTTTAAAGTTGTGTCATGTTTCCAGGCGTTTCACCGATGGCTGCCCAGTGTGGATGCCCAGTCCATTACTGTGATGCTGACAGGGAAGGACAACCCTGCGTCAGGTCAGGTCACCATCACCAGCTACGACCTCATGGTCAGGTGCAGTCAGCAGATCAGGGCTAGGGGGTACAAGGTCATCATCATGGTAGGGAGAGTTCCGCAGCTTATAGTTTGAACATGTAACATTTGCTGCATCTTTTGTAGCATACATGGCATAGGATGATTATCATGTAAAAGCACTTAATGCCCATATATTGAAGTGGTAGTAATTTATGATATGATGCTTTAGACTCCACCTTGTCAACTACAAACTGTCTCCTGCATCCTCTAAGTCCTTGGGTAACAGTCAGACTTTCATTCTTTGACTCTGTTAACTGAATATGAGGTGATTGTTTCTCTTTGCAGGATGAGTCTCATGTGTTGAAAAACTTCAAGACAGCCAGGACAAAAGCAGCATTACCACTTCTAAAGGTAAGAGTAGTAGTATCCAGTATTTAATTATACTACCGCTGGGATCCCTGACACAGGGGTACGCAGCAGTTGGCTAGTCTTCATACCACGCTTGAACATATCATTAAATGTTGACCTTGAATGTGAATGAACTTTCTGAAGATTTTACTCTCTTGTCACATACATTGTACTATAGTATTCCATCAGGATATAACAGCAAAACTGTTGTAACAATTCTGCCCCCCTCCCCAGACTGCATCCCGAGTGCTCCTGTTATCAGGCACCCCTGCCCTGTCCCGCCCGTCAGAACTCTTCACCCAGCTGTCAGCTGTGGAGCCCAGACTCTTCAGCAGCTTCCATGAGTTCGGCATCAGGTACTGCGAGGGGAAACAGGTATTTACTAATAGTCTTCTCATTGTGTTGCAATAATTAGTCCTTAACTGCTTGTGATTTTGCCTGTCTTCATATCTAAAACATTGTATGAATACCTGCTATACAAAGTAAAAATATAATGTGTTTTACAATCCACTAGTATCAAATACTTCTTGCATTGTTAGTGTAGTATGCTACTAAATGTAATATCTTATGTCTGAAGATTTTTTATCTGTGTGTTAAATTTGACTTGGATCCTACATAGACAGCCTTCTGCTGGGACTACAGTGGTTCCTGTAACATGAAGGAGCTACAGTTGGTCATGGAGGAAAGGGTTATGATCAGGTAAACCTTTATCATTAATCTTTCATAATATAAAAAAATGAATGCTTTGTTGGCATACAGCCCTGTTGGCATGAACTAGATGCAGTTGTTGATTGCTATATTTTAGCATGATTGTTGTTGACATTGTGTGAAATTCTGACCAGTTCCTCTTTTTATCCCCTGGGTTCTGACAGACGTCTGAAGAAGGATGTCCTCTCTCAGCTGCCTGCCAAGCAGAGACAAGTGGTGAGAGCTTTTCTAATGATTATAGGCAAAAGTACTTCTATACACACAGGAGAGACATTCTAGAACCATTATTTCTACTTTTCCTTCAACAAAGAGTTCTGTTTTTTCCTTCACACTCTTACTATTTCATCTCAGTTTTAGAAATGAGACAACAAAAGCATTAGACTTATAATCCAGAAAAGACCTTTAACATTAATCTGAAGTATCGAACAATATTTCTATTGTAGGTGGTGATGGAGCCAGGAGCAGTCAACACGAAGAGTTTCAACGCAGCTGCCAATGAAATGACCAAGAAACATAAAAATGTAAGATGGAATTATCACATCTCAACTGACAGTTTACTTATCACAAAGTCACATGTATGATGTATTTTAATCAATTGCTTTGAAGAATCTTATGATTGGTATTCCAAACTGTAAAAATTTGTATCTCAATTTATATATGCTGATTATGTTAATTGTTGTTTCTTCCAGAATGCAGAACAGAGAGGAGCCCTGCTACAGTACTTCAATGAGACTGCCCTGGTCAAGATCCCTCACATCAAGTTAGTTTACTTCTTCATCCTAGATTTACATTGAATATTTTTACAGTAGTTCTATTATAGTACTAGTTGTAGCCAAGTGTCTTCTTGTGATTTTGTTGATACATATGATGAATATGAAAATCTCAATTAAAAATCTTTTTGTGTGTTAAATGACAGAGATTATGTCTTGGACCTGCTGGAGGCTGACAGGAAGTTCTTGGTCTTTGCTCATCACCAGATTGTGCTGGACTCACTTAGAGATGCTCTTGACAAGAAGGTAAGCATCAAGATGCAGAGTCAGAAAAATGTTTTTGTCATCACAGTTATTGTGTAAAACAATATGAACACTCACTCACTACACGGATTACTGTCTGCATGCTATTCCATTTTGCAAGGGACAGATGTGCTTATACATACTGGTAGATGTCTTGGCTTAAGACCACCTGGTGCCTCTATATGTCTTTCCCTAAACACTGTATAGTCTGAGGAGGTGAAAGTCTTCCCTCAATTTGTCTATTGATCTCTTACCTTGGTCATCTCCGTGGATTTTGTCCTCCATGAAACCTGTTTTTCCTCTGAAAGAACTTAATATACATGACATATGCAATAATTTCTGCAGAATGTGATATATTTTGGAGCATTTCACTAATTTTACAATTTCAATTCCCTTCAACTGGTGGAATTTTTTTTACTTAGTCCAGTATGATATGATTGCTAAACAATTTGCAAGACTCTCAGAATGAGTAACCCTGTGTTTCCTCCCCTGCAGGGTTATGGCTACATCAGAATAGATGGTAAGACCCCTTCTGACATTAGGCAGCAGCTGTGTGACAGGTACCAGACCCAGGACAGCTGCCAGGTGGCGCTGCTGTCCATCACTGCAGCCAGCACAGGTCTGACTCTCACAGCTGCCTCGCTGGTGGTGTTCGCTGAGCTCTTCTGGAACCCTGGGGTAAGGGACTTGTTCAAGAAAAAGCACAGACTGTACCATGGCATATTGGTTTCCTCCATAGGCTTTAAACAGATTTCATGATATTAAGTGCCTTCCAGTGATTTACATCATTCACCCGGAAGGGAGACCTGGCACATCCCAGTTTTGTATTCAGCTAGAAGAAAGGGTATGCAAGGGGCGGTAGAACCCCAACAGTGCCATAATACACCATATGACTCTACTGTTCTCTCTACTCTCAGTCCCTATGATTTAATTTTTTGTCTGTACCTCTTTACAAACTTGGTGTACATGTTTGAAGCTGTGCTTATTTTTATTTGTTTGAGTCCAGGTGTTGGTGCAGGCTGAGGACCGAGCTCACAGGATTGGTCAGCAGGACTGTGTCAATGTCCACTACCTTGTTGCAAGGGGGACAGCAGATGACTACATATGGTAAGACTCAACCTGTTTTACATTATGTTGCCAGATGTTATGCAAACACTTTGTCATACTCGTGTGTGATAGTGCAGGAATGTAGATGTTCGAAATTACAAATCTCATGTTTTTTAAACCTGATGTTACATTCTGGTTCCTACAGGCCTTTGGTACAGGGCAAGCTGGATGTCCTGAGTAAAGCAGGCCTGACCAAAGATGACTTCTCCACAGCTGACACAACCAGCTTCAAGGACCCCAACCAGGAGACCATCCTCTCCTACCTGGAGCAGTCCTTCTCAGGAGATGACCCTGAGGATGACCTTGCACTTCTGGAAGCCATGGAGGATTATGGGATGCAGGATGATGTCGGGGGTCAAAGTACGGGACATAACGATTTCAAGAAGGAAAGTTTCGTTGGAGTGACAGGTAAACAAAGCAATAGTTCTAGAGGAGCTCCTACAAAATCCTACAGAGGGTCAGAGCAAGCAACAATGGACAATTTTGTTGTGCAGCAACCTGATGCCAAAACAAAAGGTACCACAGAGGATGATGGGAAAGCAAAGCATGGCGGTATTGAGACTGATGAATTTGGTCTCAATGACAGCATGGATGATGTGTACATGGACGACCATCTGTGGCTGGATGATTTAGGGGAGGAAGACTTTGACCAAGTAGACATACTACAGCCAGAGAGCAAAAGGCAAAGAAAGGCATGATCAGAAAAAAACATGGCCATATGAAGACTATATTATCTCTTTTTAGCACTCAACCATTAGAGACAGATCTATAAAAAGATCAATCAACTACGCCGTTCTATGTTCTAAAAGAGTATTGAAGCCAATTCATTATTCTGTAATACATTTTTATTAGTCATCTGATATATTCATACATTTGTGTTGCAGTGATTTGAATGTACATTGAAATAAAGATACCGAATGTCTCAAATATGTTACTCTCATTTTTGTACCCTCTGTATATGTTGTAGAGATCTGGCTGGTATTAAAGTTATGTTTCAAAAATCTTTACATTGTGCCTGAGTATACTTAACAGTATGATGCAACATTATAATGCCTGTGATTCTTTAAACCCGATAAAGTTAACTTTAGTTAACTAAACTTGGCATTCTGTAAACTTGACATCCCCAATATTTGTACCAGTTTCATCAAATTTCACTCCATCACAAATTGAATTTTTAAAATTTCAACAATATTAGTCAAGCATCTCACAATAGAGCAAGATGTTTTATATTTTCTACCTTTTTATAGCTGGCAGTGTATACCAGTACTTCATATTTTCTGAACTTCACTTACAAGAAAAAGAACACTCAGTCAAATATCTTGAACTTCTAACTCTTCACAATGTACATTACTACATTTTGTACATAGGCAGTTGCTAGCCTGATCAAGTGAGGCTTGCTGAAGGGATTTTGCATAGCATCCCAGGCAAGACGTCACATAGAGAAGATTAGTGTATCCGTCCAGTCCAATGTAGTTAGCTCAGAACACAACTTGTGGTCTGAAGTGTGTTTGGAACTTGTTGCTCCTGACGCCCATCTGCATACGTTGTTTGGACTTGAGTTTCTGCACAAACTGCATGTCACGAACCTTCTTCTGGGCAGCCTCTCCTGAAAAGAACAAAACAACTTTGTTTACACTTTATTTCAAGGAAAATGCAGGCAAACACTAGTCACTACCCACTATTGGACAAGGGAATTAGAAAGAAATCAACCACTTTTATGAACCAGAAATAACCTGTCCTGAACTTGTGGAGTCTTCAATGTTTTCAACCAACTTTGTAATGCCACAACAGATATGCATTTGGTGGAGAAGCAAAGGACAAATGTTAACCTTAACCAGTTACCTCCTGAAAATGTTTTATGGTGTTCCTCATTATAAGTAACACAGTCAGCATAATTGGCCGAGTGTGGGTTGCAGCAGAGGAGTCAATCTTGCACAAAAACGAACCACCAAGTCACATGGTAGACTGACAGTTGCCAACTGTGCATAAGCAGAATTCACACAAATGCTCTCCATATAATCTCAGTTCTGGTAACCATATAATTTATACATTCTACACTATACACATCAACGAGTTGTGATAACACATCAAACTGATTGAAACATATTCTTTCAATTCAACTTTTTCAAGACGAGCCGATACATGTATTTACAGCATGCTACATGTACAGTAGTGTAGCCTTCAACCTGTGCCTTCTGGTACCAAACTTGCAATGGTCAGAGTTATGTAATGCATGATACACATTTTGTATTTCCAAGGAGCAGTTTACAGTCTGTATCTGTATCTATAAAACCGGGATAACCGCCCTTCGGCATAACACACCAGCTTTGCAGGCAAGCGGCGCGGCGGCAGCTGGTTATATTACACGGAAGGACTCGTCACACCATACAGTTACTGTGTATGTCTTACCATAGTCTCCCTTCCAGCCCAGTGCCTTGTACTGTGCCATGAGTCTGCCCACTGCCTCCCTACCCGAGGTCCTGTGGCTCATGGATGGTATCAGGTTCTGTCTCCAGTATCTCTGCAGGGCCCGATGGCCAATTCTGGATCCTACAGTAAAACAGAATCTTCTGATCAGGGCCTAACTACTACTTTCTCAACAAGCCGTGTGTGTTAAGCTGACACTATTTATGTGTAAAAAGGCAGATGAGCTAAGTAGAGTAGTGTTGATAGTCATTTTTACCAAGATTCTACACTCAAACTTGGTCTAAGTTAACAGGATTTTAAAATGCCAGTAGAAGTTGGATACTCCATCAAAAAGATTCCTTAGTGGACCATTGTTTTGAGTATCACCTATTCACAAGTTTTCACAAACAATTAGGTCCAGGTTCAGGTCCGGAACACCCACCCCTAGTATTTTCACTATTTACACTTTTTTCTACCACTATATATAAATACACTGACCTGAAGGAAGTACAAGCTGTGTTTCATCATCTGTGACTCGGAGTTCCTCCTTCTCCACTGGCTCCTCCGCTTCCTCTTCTCCTCCTGCTGCTCCCTCTGCCTGGTAGTCAGGGTAACTCTTCCTGTAAGAGTAACAGTTTTGTGTTTGGTCAATGATGAAAGGTTCTAACAGTGTTCTAGTTTTACTGTCCTGAATTGGAGTGATACTGCTACTGTGAATGGTACATGAAAAACTCTCTTTACTTAAAACAAGGAAAGAATGGAAGGACGTACAGACAAGAATTTGGTTGTACTTTGATATGAATGACTGATGTTGTTCCTCATTAAAAGTAACACAGTCAGCATTGTAGGCTGATTGTGGGTTGCAGCAGAGGAGTCAATCTTGCACAAAAAAGAACCACCAAGTCACAATGTAGACTGGCAGTTGCCAACTGTGCAGAAGTTACAACTGTTTATTCCTACACTTTTAACCAAAAATGCAAGCCAATGTAATGTCTGAATACTGTATCTGTTAAAGCACTTTTGATAAGAATTTCTCACAGCCTCTCACCTGAAGTCATAGAAGTCAGCATACTCCAGCATGGCCTCCCCCTCCATCAGCATCTTGGTATGACCCTTGTCCCTCATGTGGCCCTGTGCTGCCTCCAGACTGTAGAAGGTTCTCCCCTTCTCATTACAGTATAGGCAGAAAAAAGCACCTCCCACCTTCTCTCCTGTTGATACATGCAATTGGAAATACATTCTCAAAACCACATGGCTACATACTGATTTAGGGGCAAAAACTTTGTGTAAATGTACATGCTTAATGCAAAGTTACTTTTCTGTCTTCAGTGTAATCATAGTGACTTAGGGGGTTTTGTACTTCATATACATGCTACAGTTAAGATACTTATTCTGCCATCAATGTAATCATACATTTTCAAGTTCAACAGGATGGGGTGAGTAGACAGACAGGACTATGCTTTGTTTTTCCTAATAAGAATTCTACATTCATAATAAAACCAGATCCCCAACATGATAATTTCTTCAATAATAACTTCTTCAGTGTCACTGATGAAAGATAATGGATGTTATCTGAAATGTCTTGATCATTTCCAAAATCATACCCAGTTGCTTGAGTAACCGCTTTTTGGCGTATAACATATATCTTCACATACATCACTATAGCTGGAGCCAATTAAAATAGACTTTTTCAAGTATGTTTCTTGTTTAAATGATAGCTGAAGATCTTACCCAGATATCTGATGAGTCCTTCCAGATCCACTAAGTACTCCACATCTGGTATGTAGAAACTGTGTTCCACTGTCATGTGCTGCATGTTGGTGTCTAAGCTCTCCCCCTCCCGTGCACAGAACAGACACTGTTTCTCTGTCAGAGGAGTGCCTGGGTAGTCCACTTCCTCCTCAGAGGAATCCTCTATCTCCATCTCCTCGTCTCCTCCTATAACTTCCTCCTGATCTTCATCTTCCCATTCTCCTGATAAAACAATGATTATACCATCAATAAGGATAATAATAACTTAGTGACGTAGTTAATGATGTGGGGTTGTGGGCCAAGGACGTTATGGGGGACAGAGATGTCTGGAAAGAGAGAGTGGACTCGCCTGTGATGATGATGATGATGATGATGTATATGTGTAGTACATTTGTTTGTAACTTTGTATGTAAACCACCATGAAGTAAATTTGATAATCATGTAAAATTGCAATCGACTTCCTTTAAGTAATACATGATGAAGGTTGATGAAGAAATGACTTTTCAGGCATACCTTCATCTTCATCATCAGGTTGAGATCTTGACCTCTGTGATGACCTGTGACCTCTGCCCCTGAGCTGCCTGATTGCCTCCACCTTGGCAGGATCCAGACTGTTGACCTTCCTCTTGACCGGGCCTGGGGACTTTCTGGCCTCTGCCAAGGCCTGGTTTACTGTGTCCTTCTGGGCTCGCTCGTGGGCTACGTCATAACCCTTCTCTCTGTTCTTCTGATTTTGTTTCTCCACCTCTGATTGGATCTGACAAACAAATGTATGGGAAACTTGTAATTACAAGACTTCCATATAAGTATGAAGCATTGAGATGCTTACAGGCTGTATCAATGAGCAACTACCTTTAAAATAGCTTGTTCCTGATGGACTAGCAAGGAATAGAAAAATTACCACCAGCCAACTCCTTGATACATGTTTATATAATGATATAGTGTTCCTCATTAAAAGTAACACAGTCAGCATTATAGGCCGATTGTGGGTTGCAGCAGAGGAGTCAATCTTGCACAAAAACGAACCACCAAGTCACAATGTAGACTGGCAGTTGCCAACTGTGCAAAAAGCTATTTGATGTCTCAAACTATTTGAATATGTTATATTGTCTCACCTTCTGCACCTGTTTAGCCTCAGTTTCCTTGTGCTTTTTGGATTTCATGTGGTTTTCAAAGGCATTCTGGGTGTTGAAGAACTTCTTACAGATGGCACACTGAGAACAAGTCTCCCTCTCTGACTCTGCAACCTGGGAATGCAGAGTAGCATACAGAACTTTTCACCAGTATCATATGGTATTGGCCCCATCTATTTATACATCTAAATGTGAAAGATTTGCTCAATGTATTCTTCTCATCAATGCCAAAAAGCAGTTACTCAAGCAACATCAGACGTTACCGATAGTATCCATTGAATACTATCTGAAATGTCCGACCATTTCCAAAACCATATCCAATTGCTTGAGTAACTGCTTTTTGGCATATCTTATTACCTGGATGTTTATAGACTGGGTACCATCCGATTTCTTACGGGGTTCCTTGCACTTGCTTCCCTAAAAAATCTTTAAGGTACTAAGTGCAAGGAGCCCGGTAGAAATCGGATGGTATGGTACCCACTGGCCAGGCTAGGATGTTGAACCTTCATTCTTTTATTAGTAATTCTTTCCATCATTTCCCACGAGATAAAGGGGGAATCATCCTACGCTTGTCTACAAATGTTGGCCTTTAGTTTACCTGTGCTTTCTGTGCCATCACTCTCTGCTGGAAGTTTTCAGCGGTGACTGGCGGCAGTTCCGCCACCTTTCTCTTCAGGTTGTACCTGTGCCAGTCAGACTTGTAGTGAGCACGCTGCAGGTCCGCTGACGCAAACGCCACGCGGCACGATATACAGGTGAATGAAGACATGCTTTCAACTGGAGGTACAAGAAGACACTAATTAGAAAATGATGTCGGTGTTAATTCTCACCAAACTCCCAGACATGCTGTAGTATCGAGGTGTGGTTTGTCTTCTTAACATAACATCAAGCAAGCAAGTTCTAGATATATATACAGTGGTCAAACTTTCCAGCGCTTTCAATATACCACTTTCTTGTGTGCAAAACTGACTTTCAGTAAACGCTATAATTTATTGATTTTTATCATTTCATAACTGTGCTGAACAAAGGGAGCAAAAAGGAAAGAAAGGTAGGAAAGACATGCATGTGTGTTGCATCATAACTACGACAATTAGACTACAGGATACATGAAGCCCTACAAGACGTTTTCATGGGGCAAAAAGTACAGAAGTTTTGCAAAATTACTAAGTATGTTCTCCCAACGAGCCATGGTTCTCCACACGTGTGCATAAATTATTTACTGAACACTACAGGCCAGGCCTCTCTATAAATAGCCTTAAGATGAAAACCTGTTCGCCCTTTAGCATCTCTAGAATCCAGGGAACCTCAAACGATGCCCTACCACTTACCGTCTTCCTCAGGTTTTGATAAATTTAGCCGTAACTTCTTATTTTAGTCCACACCTCCTTCTTGCAGTCATTTGCGCAACTTTGCACCTTTTACCCAGAGTTCCTTTCGCTAGGTTGAAACCATTATCTGTTTATGGGGAAGAAACATTCTACACCTTTTTTCTACCTGCGGCCAATTTTGAATAAAAGTTAAAAATTAACAACAAGATGTGAAAAATATCTCATAGATAATTGATAAGATGATAAATCTTGCAAATTTTATCTTACACCTATTTTCCAAACGTCCCTTAAAAATCCATGGCCTATGCCAATCCTGCGCATGCCCTCTTCCTCCCTTTTGATCGCCAACACCAAGATGGTGGGTACAAAATTTTAACAGTTGTGAAACTCACTAAATATCCGTCGTAATCCTCTTCCCTATGGGCATAAAATAGCATGGTTGTTAGCTATGATATTTCTTGAGAAAGTTTTTCACTGTAAGAAGTACGTTTTGCCAGTGTAAGGTGGATATAATAGCCTATATATTGTAGATAAATAGAAGGGTTTTGGGGGAGACTGACAGCAACATGTTCAGACTCGGAGAGTCCGCTTTACTCATCGTATAATTTAGTGAATGTGTAGGCGTAATTAGAAATGTTTTGTAACTGAAATAGCACCTCAGATAAATGAACATGTTTTCTGTCGCAGGGATGCGTGATAATACTCTGTATGAAAACTTAATCAAAACATAATGTACCCCCCCCCCTCCCACTTTGCCTGATATATTTTACAGGATACAGAAAAATCATGCTCATGTAAAGAGCATAAGAAATTCGGTGGTAAATACCACTAACCGTTTTACCTTTCCTCAGGCCAAGCGTACGAGGAAGGTGGGAATCGTCGGGAAGTACGGCACCCGTTATGGCGCCTCTCTGCGTAAGACCATCAAGAAGATGGAGGTGTCCCAGCACGCCAAGTACACATGCACCTTCTGTGGCAAGGTACGGGATTTTGTCAAACTGGGACTTTGCTACAGATATTTGACAAAAATGAGGTTGTTGTCTGTAATGCTGTTCTAAATGCCTTGCGCACGAAGGTTATGATTCCGAAGCGTTTGTATGTTGTCATATGTCGTATGTCCTTTTGAAGAAATGATTTTAGGCCTCCTGGCAGCTTTGCTAAGAATGACAGTAGAACGTCCGCTTTTCCATCTCGTATTCTGATTTTTGGATGATAGATAGCACTTGTACTCGTTTGTATCTAATCAGGAAACACTACTTACTAGTATGTCATTTTCATGGTACATGTATGTGCTTGTGCTCGCTTGCACAATATATAAGTTGCAGTGGTTTTAATAATATTTAGCACAGACGTAATAGAAGATTTTTGAGGTATAATGTGTATGTGTATTTGTTTTCTATTAGGAAAACATGAAGAGGAAGTCTGTTGGAATCTGGTCCTGCAAGAGCTGTAGGAAGACCATTGCCGGCGGGGCCTGGGTGTACAGGTAATCTGACTTGTCTTGTTGAGCTTGCAAAGATTCCATATAAATGCTTCAAAGCTAAAATGAGTAGACTCACAGTGTCTTGGATATGAAAGATAAGAAGTTTTCTTGTATCTTATATTATAACAGCACAACAGCAGCAGCCACAGTACGGTCAGCGGTGAGACGTCTGCGTGAGTTGAAGGAGCAGTAAGCTATTGGATTGTCACTAAGGACGTCTGATCGATCAAGCCTCCCAACAACCAGCCTTCCTCACTACACCTGGACTACCTGCGGCTGTTGGAACATTCTGAAGTCTGATCGCGGTATTTCTGAATAAAACGTCGACTGTAGACTTCTGACATGCATTTTGTGTTCATTTTGATGTCCAGCAAGTATGAGGCTAAACACCGCTAAACTTAAGTTAAAGGAACAACAGAGTAGATGTAGTATTTATTGTGTAAATGTGCCGAAGTGTGGATTGAGTCTCCACATTAGACCACAATCACTGCATTAGTGCATGCAGTGCTCAAAATACCCAGTTGCACACGTGGCACAACTCAATTTTAAACTGAAATTTTGCAGATGGAACCCTGTTTTCTCCCCATCTATGTAAATAAGCTTTTGTATTTATTTCTTGTTAAAAAATCAGTAGTGTAACTGGAAGAAAAGACAAAATGTAATGTTTGTTAATGGCGCAAGCTAGCTTTTGACTTAATGTCCTTGAGCCACCTGGCTGAAAAAAGTGCATACTTATATTGCCCGCAAAGACTTATGATTTCTCAGATAAAAAAATGCAAATTTGACCGCTGTTGATATATTTAAACCCGATTCAAGGGAGTAATTTAACACTTGCAGGCATGACACAAGTGAAAAGGCTAAAAACGAATAAGACATCAGTGAAAAAAATAAAACATACACGATTCGGGAGTACACTGATAAAGATTTAATCCTCAGTAAATCCATTTAGTTCATATAATGCATCTTTTAGTAGTTGAAAAGTATTAACATTCATAAATAATCTTGTGTACATTGAACACATTACAGACTTTACCTCTGATGATGAAGTTACTAACCATAATACCATCCCTGTAGCACACAAAAGTGGCTGTTGTTAATGACACCAAAACTTTTGCATGCCTTTTTCGAAGAAAATGAGCACTAAAGGGAAAATATCTTTTCGTTTGTTTCCTGTACTACTAGTCTAGAAATGAAAGCATTTTTCTGTAGGCAATGTGTTGTAATCAAAACTGACTTCCTTTGCAAAAAAACATGCATAATTTTCCATGTTTGTATATCACAATGCGGAGGATTCATAATGTATTAACACATTGACATCTTGATGTTGAAAAGTTTGTGTTCACACCAAATCTACATGTACAATTCCTGATTAGCAAGGTTTTGAATATGTCATGCTTATAGCTAGTAAAATCAAGAGTGGATGGTTCGTGTTCTAGACCTTCACACACAAAATAACATTACACCCAATAAGTCCACTTCAATCCTCAAAATAAAACACAGCATGAAATAAGTTAACACAGTAAACAAAGGCACAGCAGCAAAGTCTCCCAGGCAAACTTCCCACTCCTTGAAAATGTTGATTCACTGACAGCACACTGGTCTTCTTGATAAATTCTTCCAAAATACATGAATATACATATACCAAGAAATGGGGACTTTGCCAGGAAATAGGTTTTTTTGGGAAGACAAGAATTTCTCAGCTTACGTGCTTCATATTAAATTTATATTCTGTGAACCACTTCAAAGCAGAAGTCGAGGACAGAAAGTGTTGCTATAACCAAACATTGAAGCTTACTTACAAAGACATGACTCAAAAACACTGAATCAAAAGTGGACAACATGAAGTACTGGCCATGCAAGCATCGTTGACTATACGTATATCAATTTCCTTTACGTAATTGCAATACAGTTCAATGATTACATTGATGACTACATTGTTACTTCCTTGAAGTAAGACAACTCTATAACTATTATTTTTGTCCTAACTGAGGACAGGTTAAGTGACCCCTCCCCTTCATCTACATATACCCCCAAATGGCCCCGCATGGGGCATCGTGGGGGGAGGAGCTGAGGCTCCCGGGTTAGGGCTACCTGTAACCAAATTGAAAGCAAACATGGTGCTTAAAGTTACCACGAAAAGTCAGTCTATGAAAGTCAAAAAGGCTGCCACATCTCAAAGTTTTCGCGATAACTGATAATCTGGCCTTTCAAACCTTTCATTTCTAGATATCAATTCAAAATGTATATTGAACAATGGTGTGCCAAAAATGTTGACATAGTTTGTAAGAGATCTGTGAACTTTTTGACAACAATGTATACAGGTTACAGGCTTGGTGTTCTCTCTTTCAAAAGGCAACTGGAACAGATTTTCCAACAATTTCAATACAGAATGACTGGCAAAGCAGGAACAAATTCATTTTCTTTGTGACGTCATTCATTTTACAAGAGCCCATCTGTATAATGATTTGTTTAGGAAAGCACGGTTAGTTTCAAGGATTGAGAAAGAGCTTTTTAAAAGACAACATTCAACACTGCTTTCAGCTGTCTTTCACGATTACACTTACAGAAGAGCTTGCTACAAGCTCACTTTTCAAACACCAACCAGCAAGCACACATTTACATTTTCTTTTGTGACATTCCCCTTTCTTCTCTCCACCATCACTTACTATCATATTCATATTCATCTTCCTATACACTGTACAATATATGACATCTATGCCTTTGGTACACACAAATAACTGCTAGCTTAACAGAACATTGAGGAAATGTATCACTGTATTATCTTGATAAATAATTGGTTTTCTTGAAATGAAAAGTACATGTACTTATATAACATATAACTGGAAAGTATAGTTGGTTGGTAAGTATATCAAAATAAAGTTCAAACTTTAATACTAGTTCACAATTTGCTAGGTTCAAAATTTAAACCTTGATACATGTACAAACTACAATACAAACTCGTTATTAGTGAGGTATGCATCTTTTCAAACTGAACCAGCACTTGAAATGATAGGTTTTAAACAGCTAACTTTATTTAAGATGTAAAAATCAAAATGTATTATTACACCCATACTGGCCATAGGAGAAAATTTCCTTAATTCCTATCTGGCCACTGACAAAGAGCACACAAGTGTTTCTTGAGATCTGACAATTATTCCTATAATTGCTGAAGTATAAATCAAAAATTTTAATTCATATTAACCTTCTCCATGCTGTAAGCAAGCCCATCCTCTGCATTTGCACTGGATACAGCAGCTGCCAGGAGAGAGAAGGTTAAAGAGCACATTTCCTATTGTTTGTTCTGTCAAGCCCTGTTACCTCCACTACTTCCACTCGCACCTTCTGGTGAATTCCCTGCCTGGTCATTATAGCTCTCGAAGTCTTCTTGGTCCAGAAACTCAAAGTCATCTTCTATTTCCGAATCGGAGAACTCTGTCTCTCTCTTGGGGCCTCTGACGTGAGGGCTGAGCTCCCTCACCCTGGGTTGCTGCTGTGCAGTACTGTCCTGTCTGCTTGTGGCGTTCGCGCGGCCTCCTGAGGGTTGATCGTCCGTGCTACTAGCGGCTGATGCCAACCAGTTTGTTGCCATGTTTCCCAGGGCTGTCAGTGTTTGTTGCACCACCGTTGTCGCCGCTTCTCTGACAATCTGCGTCCTCGCCATCTCGATCACGTCCGTTTGCGCCTGCCCCTGCCTGTGTCTTTGCCTGGCGGTTGGGCGCGGTGGCTCATCCTCACCGTCGAAGTGTGTAGGGTCGAACATCATGTGCTCGGCGGGGTAGTCTTCGCTCTCCTGTTCCTCCTGACTGACATCCTGCATGCCTGGTGGGATCCCCAGGTTCTCATCTTCCTCCGCCAGCATGGAAGGGTCGTTAAAGGACGGGAACTCCGACAGACCCTCCATAAAAGTCCCCTCGTTGTCTGTGTGGTTGTCTGTTGTGGCAAACAAGTCCATATTACATACAAACAGTTAACTTTTATAGTAAGAAATTACAGTAGAAACTTTGAGGCTTTTCACTGGATAGTGAGTAACCTTTGAGCCATACTTGACTTGACGTACTTTAAAGTTGAATACACAGTTCTGTAATTGGTGAGTACATTACTTTTAAAGCCAGAGGATGAGTATTTAGACCTCTGCACTATAATGGTCATGAAACATCATTGTTGTATATTTGACCTTGACTTAGATACAAGGGACAGATCCCCACCTTCAGCTATACTGGGTGTCCCTGCGCGTGAGAACTGTGCCAGCGAGGAAGCTTCATCCTCAGACATCTCGGAGTCCGTGAGTGCACGCGCCAGGGCTGCTGTCGTCTCCGGGTCTCTGGGAATGAACTGTCCAAGTTCCGTGTCTGTTTCACTGTCGTCGGTCTCCGCCGTAGCCGTTGCGTGACTGGTTGACTGGCCCACGCCTAGGGACACCCTCCCAGTATGCATCCTCTTTCCTAGTGGGGAAAATTTGTACATTTCAGAAAAACGTGTAGAACTCCACAGGCATTTTCTCTTACCATATTATATATTAAACTAAACTATTTTTACCACATGCGCTAAGAGAAAGTGATATTGATCCAGTTAAGCTCACTGAAGAGCTAATCTTCCACTGGTTATGACAGAGACGACAGACACTATATGATGTGCAGTATTTACATGTACAGGGAAAATTCCTTCAGCTCTTTTCAACAAGCACGATGAACAGTAGACGATGGTTTTAACTTCCCAACCTAAGGACCGCGATCCTTAGTGTACATGTTGGGTGAGCGACACAGACGAGATCTAGTTACAGGGGCAGACTAACCACTGGACTGTGCAACGTAGCTTTGCATTGATCCAACATGTTGATATGATCTGACAGAGCAAGTATGCTTTGCAACATAGTTGTACACCAACCTCTTTCAGCTCAGTCTGAAACAAAACTTTTGGATTCCTAAGGTTTCACAAGTCTGTACTCACTCTTCTTGCGCCCCGAGCGCCCCCGCCGTGTCTTCATGCTGTAGTCCAGCTGCATCATGAGGGGTTCGAAGCGGTTGTAGATCCGCTGGATAACTCGGTGGTACTCAACACAGGGCCACAGCAGCAGGCTCATCACTGGAAACAGGCAGGGATAACGTTCCCTTTGTTATTCATAAGGCCATGTTGGTTTGATTATATGAATGACATCTGTACGCACATTAATTTTTGGCTATTTTGAAAAACAGTTTTCAACCATACTGAGAATTGTAGAAAGCAGCTGTAAAATGAGCAAATTGTAGATTGCAAAAAAAATGTCGGAAAACAGATACTAATGTCATAGAATGCCCCTCAAAAAAGTCAAACAAGAGATGGGAAAGCAAAAAACTATATTATTTGGTATACCATTCTCTTTACTCATAATTGTTTAACCAACTTAAATTGCATAAATGAAAACACCTTTTTTTGCCATGTTTTGTTTTTATTTGCACATTTCCATCAGTTTGGGGTTCCCAGAGAATGTCATCCATATAATCAAATTAACATGGATACAATGTTATTAAAAGTTGATAAATCAACATTTATACCAGGAATTTTGGAAATCATTGTTTCCCAAAATAAAAAAAAATCATCCAAGGTCACTGCGAACAGTTAACACATTGAAAATGTCCTCCTCATTAAAGATGTAAAAGGTAAGACTGACCGATGATGTAAGCGATCATGACCCCAGGGATGTAGATCCCCACCAGAGCCATGGCACCACATGACACACACACCAGCGCTGTGAACTGGCAGATAAAACATCGTAATGTCAGAGAACAGTAAAGATTACATCACGAGCAGCACTTAATACAGATTATATGCACATGACACAGGGCTTGAAATACCACCTGCACATTACTGCAGGTAAAATTCGAGCTATGCAGGTATTTCTGTTGTCTACCTGCACCTAACCTGCACTGTTCCATGTACTGATAAATGACCTATGATGTATGTATATATATGTGGATTGTTATTGTCTAGCTGCATTGACTGTCACCACCTATTAAGTTTAAAAGAGAAAATAGCAATGGTTCCTCAACTATTTTAGTATGATCCATACTTCCTAAATTCAGAGTGCTGGTAAAATTTGTCTGGTGCAGGTAATTTTCAATGTTACCTGCAGAAAAAAGGATTTCGAGCCCTGACATGATGATTAGCACAAATGACCAATATGTCATCTCTCAATAATAGATTTTAAGGTTGCTTCTTCACTGTAATTTCTCCGTTTCCATGGTTACCTTCCCAGGTGAGTTCTTCTTCATCTCCCAGAGTTTCTTACAGGACCAGGCGAAGGCGACCCAGCCCTCAGCGATGTGGTGAGCCAGTTCTGGAGCGCTCAGGAGTCGGGGATGTACAACAGCCCAGCTGGAATGGGCAAACAAAAACATGTGTAATGTATTGTATTCTGCCTCCTGACGATTGTATTGTACTGTATCTTTATGAGTTTGTAGCCACAGTTGTGTATTGATTTGAGTTTGTTTACTAACAAGTAACTGTTACGTTTAGAAGCCCTTCTTTCAGGCGGGGTGCTTGCCTGCTCAAGCATGTTGAGTTGTTGTTTGCTCGTTGCTCAGGTGGGTGATCTATACTCATTTGAGGAAAGGTGTTCTAGAACTGGCAGTTACCGGTGTTGTCTTCAAATAAAACTCCAGTTATGTTCTTGTTTTCTTGAAGTACAGACATGTGTTTCGATCTTCTGTCTCTCCTTATTATTGAAACACATGATTATACATCATCACTATGCTCATCAAAATGTGATGTCTGGCCAAGGAACAGGATATATCAGAACCCAGCTGATCAAACTCAAACAAAGAAAACATGTTATACATAACCAGAAGATATAATATAATATGTTTATTGCAAATTCTTGCCTGTGGGCTAATTGCATGTAACAGTTTTTTACTAACACAATATAGAAGGAGGAACCACGGTGAAAAAAGGCAAGATTAAAACAGTTATTGTTCCATTGTGCCAACCCTATACTCCTATAGTTGCCAGACATTGTATTGCTGTATCCAGGCAATCAGAATTGATAATCAATTAAGTGTAAAAATAAGACTCAGCTATTTTGCCTACAAAAAGATTATTTTACAGGTTGGAATGGCAAACATTGCCTTTACTAAATATAACAAATTTAATTACAATGCCTCAAATGTTTAAACCAACGACAACAAAAAATTATTTTAACATGGCTTCAGATCACGTACTAATGAAATACATCATGTACCTAGGCTTTCATTGCTGTAGGCGCCTGGGCATTTCACTCCTAACTCAAGAAATAGGCTTCAAAATTCACCCTAAACCAGGTCTCCATTCAGCACACCTGCAAATCAATAAAATCCATTGATTTTTTGGCAGGCTTTCTAACTACCCAGGAGACTAAGCACACTTTCTCATGGCGGCCTGTGACTCAAATGTCTCGCCAGGTTAGCTGATCAGCCGCCAGACCACAGGCCGCCATGTTGGGCTTTTAAATGGTTATACCGTGGGACTTGGCTACAGGAACTTTCACAAGACCGGGGCCACAGGGTGTGCATATAGAGCAGGGAGAGCGACAACTCAAATCCCAAACATTAATACCATTGCTATTGGTGTCATTTGCTAATGTAGTCTCCTGCAAAAGCGTAACATTGGGGATACTTTCTTTAATACCTGAGTCGACATGTTTTCCAGTTATACCTGTTATTAGTCAGGTTACCTGAGAAATTTAAAAAATACATACATGTATGAAAAAGTATGTACATGTAGCTGTGTCTAAAAACATGTTATTTTCTCATTATCTGTACCTAGGTTAAAAAATGCAAGTTATAAAAAAAATGCTAAACAATGGCATTGTAAAGTAATATTGGAAGACATTATAATGATTATTAAGCCAGTAGAATCAATATGACAGGGCATGCACAAAAAAGCTGCTCAATACAACAATACATGACTGGTATACTATTCATTACTTGATTGCATTCAAAATATGTTTTGTAGTGGCCCGTGACCTGTGCAGGTGCAATCTTTCTATTACTTTAATTGTCCGCACTATTAACTCTATTACAACTGTGCACACTGATTACATGTATAAATGAATATGCTACTGTATGGAAACATCACATAGCCTCTTAAACAATAATGACAGTCACTGCACTACTTGCATCAAGTTCCTTGAAATAGATTTTGGACACAGTTCTGTTTTTATAACATTGCAATGGACTATCCTTGGACTTGTTTTTGACCTTATAACAAAAACAACAAGTCACGCTGGGCCAACTTATAAATAATAAATATCACGAAAATTCAGTCGCAGGTTCTTGAGCTATGCTCTTAACCTACATACAGACCAAACTCACACCCTGCATTAAGCTAAAATATGACCTTCTTGCTGAAGGTAGATATCTTTGGAGAAGCAGCCAGCTTATCTTAATGGACTAAGGCTCTTTTCAAGATCAAGATCTTAGCAGTGTAATCACTTTGGTTAAGCTACAGAATGTTCAGTCTTCTATCTTGTCACTGTATCATCCCTTGCCACAAACAAAAGCGCTGCAACTTTTAGAACAAGATCAACAAAGCTGATAACGTGATCCTTCCGCCTGGCATGACCAGGATTCCGACAGTAAAACAAACTGCGAAGGCCTCCATACCTGACATATTACATGGCCACACAGGGGCATGCATCAATGGGGGAATCAAACAGGAGGTTAAGCTAAAAACAATCACTCAAGTGCCTCAAGGACGAATGTTGTTATATTCAGCAAGCTAGCTGATGCTTATATGCCCTAGAAATAAGACACATATTCCTTACCGTTTTCACTGCTGTGCCGACATATACATTAATCAGATTTTTAGCACATGCCAGCAGGAGAAGATTAGCATTAGTAAACAACTTGTACTACTTGATGAACATTAAAACAATTAGTAAATGAACATAATACTGTGATATGAAATGTACAAATGTTACCTTATCACAGTACTTATCACAATATTTGCACAGAAGGGAAGCAACGTGACTCTAGATCTGCAACAGGATGAAATGGCACTAGTAACTGACTGTATTGTCCAAGTCCAAGTCATATGTTGGGTCATATATAGCTGTTGTTTGTTATTGGAGAGAAACAAGTGTGACCATCACACGTTGCTGAATGATGTCATCAATGACGCATGATGTCAAGGACAATCAGGGCTTTTATCTTTAACCACATGGGTTAACAAGTATGAAAAGATAATGACTTAAATTATCCAACCTGACCTGTCTTATACCATTGTTGACATACCTTACCTGGGTATACACTTTACCAACATGGCCAGCAAATGTAGCTAAAAGTAAAACATCCTTGAGGATTGTTTCTAGATCTAGTGTTGATCTAACCTAACCATGAGATAAAAAAATGTCTGTAACATAAGAATCTAAATATGAAAGACAGGAAGAATACAATAAATGAATTCATCAAATTAAATCATAAATACATTGAATAAGACTTTATTTCACATGATGGGTGATGACCCTTAAAATTTTGCCTGTAGCTCTATCATTCTAATAACACGTTAACAAACATTCACAATACAGCCCAGCCATTGGAGGACATCCTCATTTAGACAACTGACTATGACTCACAGCATCACTTCTAAAATGTGACTTGGCTGAATGCCCTGTGGCCACGTCAATGATATTGCTGAAAATAACAGAACCCTGATCATAGTGATGTGAAAATCTACATAAAAAATCTGTCCTAAATCTCCACAAGTTGTAACAGCACTCCAGGTATAGTCCATATGGTCATATAAATGGTTAGGGACCTAGAGCATTAAATAGATCCCCCAAACAAATTGATTCGCTCAGTAATGTTTCATCATCATGGTTGAGTTACCAAAAGGCACTACAGGGTAATAACCTCAATTCCCCCGGGACATTACTACAAGCAGTAGGACAACATCTTTAAAATTACAACTGTTTAAACACTTTCATTGCACAAGAGACCCTCAAATTTTCATGCAATTACAATGTGATAAACGTGAAATTCTAGTACCCAATGAATGGTATTTTGCAGGGCCTCATCGGGTCAATGTATGTATGACAAGTGATAGGCAAACACAGTTGGGCAGTGATGTCATTCTTTGTCACGCGTTGCCACACTTCAAAACACACGTCAGCTATAACAGCACACACTGCACACATGTACAGTAACACCACTGTCCTGAGCGGCCTTGAAACTTATGTAATCCACGACAAATAGGATTCAAAGTGCAAACAATATTAGATAACAAAAGAAACCATATACTAATCATTAGAAAACTCAGGAATCATTAAATGTAAACCATGTGTTGCCAGGTGTTTTTGACATTCCATTGAATAATGCTTTAAGATGTGTCGGAAATAGAAAAGGCAATAAAATGCACTGTTTACCTGTCTTGGTCTTCCTCCGGATTTTCCACTGCAACAGACAAAAACAATTAATTAGGTCACAGTAGATTTACTGTGACAGCAATTATAGCCATATTTGGATGGGAGGCATGATTACCATTGTATTGATATAACAGTAAACAACACACGAACCAGTTGGCATCAACAACTAGATGCATCCGAACATTTTTTTTGCATCAACAAATCATCACATTTTGAAGGTAAATACTCAAAACAAGTAACCCAATGCCACATTATGTAAACAACTTGCAGACCATGCAGCTGTAATTTGTGCCTGTAAACAGCAATGGTGTAAACAGAATATTTTCAACTGGAGTCAATATAGAAATACAAATGCCTGACTTCTGACAACTAACATAACTACGTGTTCAATGGTGACATGTGTATGTTAGGTTTATCATAATTTGCAATTAGATATGATTTGGGGAGGATCCAATGTCGGAAGGACATGATGAAACAAAGAAATGTTTCGCTGCCTTTTTTGTAGGTCAACAGCTGAGGAAACCAAAGGATGTTCTCTGCGTATATGTCCATGGAAGCTCGGGGCACCAGACACACGAGGATTCCACAGATTCCTTAGGGGAATGACGGTTTGATGTCTGGCGTGTAAAATCAATGTGTGAGATTCTCTCACCGCGGATGGTGGGCCAGATCCTATTCCTCCAGATCTCTGCACACACCGCCACCATTGCACACATTGCCAGCAGGAAGAAGAACCGGTAATTCGTCGAAGTAGCGAGCCTAGAGAAGACAAAACATAATACCTTACTATACAGCATTTCTAGAAATCCCATAGTACAATTTGAAAGGATGACAGCTGTCAGAAAACTAGGTGTTTTGAAATAAACAAAAGCAAGTAGCTCACCAAAACGCGCCATTCACCAGGAACATCAAGACAGCGGAATGGGTGGGTTTCTCCCACACCAAAACGCGTTGAAAATACAGAAATCCCGTCTCAAAAGGGTTCAGTATTTTCGTGAGGATCCTCTCCTTCCTTGCGATGGCTTCTGCATACTCAGGGTCGTCTGTCTCACCCTGTTGAGGGCGTTGATCGGAAGGTTCCGAGTCCGAGTTCGCCATCTTCCTGTCCTGCCTTTGCAACTCTGTTTTTGTTTTGTTGTGACGTAATCCGAAAAAGCCGACACCACACCCAGCATGCAACCTGATGAACTTTCACCTCATAAACAGATATTTTTCATTCATTAAATGAAATTATAAATTTTAAGAAGTAGCATGAGGCTTAAACACTATTTGATACTCCTTTTCAAACAATCTAATGGTCGAGATAAGTGACAAATTTTAATTTTTGACAGCATCACACAGGTCACGTGATACTTCTACAGTCCAAAATTTTGCCGCCATTTTTTCCTAGAACGGTCTTGGGGTTTTCTTCTCCTGTTTGAGTCAACTTTTCGGCATACAGGAAGCTTTTAAACAGTGACAATGCCGCGGGAGATAATAACGTTACAGTTGGGACAATGTGGGAACCAAAGTAAGTGTTCTTTATGCAAGAAATATGTCCATATGAAAAACAAATGGGGAGGGGCGGGCACTGTTTTGTTATGATTTCTAAAATGGTGAATTATAACGGGTTATATAATAGAGTAGAGTAGAGTAGAGTAGAGTTTTCAGTCCGGTAGGAGTATCCACTTCAGTTTGGCCTGCTCTTCAATTCAGGATACTGACATTGTCGGTCTTAGGGGATGGTCCAGTGCCCTATAGTTGTATACGACAGGATGGTCTTTCAAAAAAGTTTCATATGTTTGTCAAATCTTGCTTTAAAACCGTTCACAGTTGGTGCCATCACTACTTCCTCTGGGAGATTGTTCCACCAGCTGACGACCCGATTAGTATAGGAGTATAGCCGTGTATTTGTTTTCGCCAAGGATCTTTTTAATTTCAACTGGTGACCTCTTGTTCTTGTTTCTACAGACATGTGGACTAAACACATGGAGTGTCGTATAGTCCTTTCGTGTATTTGAAGGTGTTTATTAAGTCGCCTCTTAGTCTTCTATATACCGTGGGGAGGCGAAGACTCCTAAGTCTATCAGGGTAGGGTAGATCCGTCAGACCCGGTACTCTTTTGGTTGCCCTTTTTATGATCGTCGTGAAAATACCATGTTTTCTGTTTTCTTTCCATATAGTTGGAATGGAGTTCTGGAAACAACTCTGTATGGAACATGGAATAAGTCCAGGTAAGGCTGAATTCAATTTTGTTCACAGGTGAAATACATCTACGTAATAAATAATAATAATAAATATATCAAAGTCAGATTAGTTGAACTTGATCTACTATCTATTTAGCTGTAAGCAGACAGACAGATCTGCATCATGAAGACCATTAACAGTATGAGTATCAGTGAGAAATTATATCCCAACTCCTTAGACGAGTCCGCGAAATCGTTAAATGAGCAACTAGTATGTGTAATTTTATAAGCAAGACCTTTGTGATTACAGATTTATTAGAATTTGGAGTCAATACTGTGATGTGAAAATAAACCTTACAATATTTTCTCGTTAACCAGAGGGAATTCTTGAAGATTATGCAACTGAAGGAACAGACAGAAAAGATGTGTTCTTTTACCAGGTATGATTTAAAGTTATATTACGTCTTTACAGTGCTGCATATACCGGTGTGTACTGCCAATCTTGTAGTGTAGAATCAAACAGATGGTTTTTATTGATAAGATATTGAAGGTTATCTTTCCGTAAAAAAGTACATCAGCTTTTGTAAAGTTTTCTACAGATTCTGTACTGTATATTTGAAATAAGATATGTCAATCATTGCCATCTTTTCGGCAGTTGGACATCACCGGAAGAAGAAGAAAGAATGAAGGAATTTTATAGCTTTAGTTATCGATTCTTTCCAATATGCCATGTAGATAATATTGTGTGATTTATTCACTACTGTCTTATGTTTCACCAGGCTGATGATGAACATTACATCCCCCGGTCGGTGCTGTTGGATCTGGAGCCTCGAGTCATCAACACTATCCTGAACTCCCCCTACGCTAACCTCTACAACCCTGAGAACATCTACATGTCCACACATGGGGGAGGGGCAGGCAACAACTGGGCCAGTGGGTATGCACAGGTAGGGTGCTGGTCCTAAGAATTAGCATATATTTTAGTTCTATGCAACAAGTGATTCATTCTTGATTTACTAATTCTGTAATCATTAGTATTGCGTTCCTCAGTTGTATTGGCATACCATTGCTTTGGCAGTGATAATGTTAGTTGTATCAACATTGTATGTTCAGACAGGTTTAACATTATCAATTGATGCATGTCGATTAAAGCTGTCAACAAGTTAAACAATGCAATTATCAAGTCCTCCCACTGGTATATGTTTTGAGCAGTGATTGATAATATACTGCTAGATCACTTACATTTGCACTTAAGTTTAGCGTATAATCATGTAATCATATTCTGTTGGACACTATTTTCCAGGGTGAGAAAGTACAGGAAGAAGTATTTGACATAATCGACAGAGAAGCTGATGGAAGTGATAGTCTAGAGGTGAGGATGCACACTATCTTGTCTGCACACTATCTTGTCATATATTGGTATCTCTGTCTTCATTCCTCCACATGACTAGGATGGAAACAAACTTAATGGTTGATTGTTTGTCTTTCAGGGTTTTGTAGTTTGCCACTCCATTGCAGGAGGTACTGGTTCTGGCATGGGGTCTTACATGATAGAGAAACTTAATGACAGGTAATCTCCCAATAAGTATGAGTTTGATTTGATCATTTTATTCATGTGGAGATTTAAAAACTTTGATGTGAAAATAAGGCATGCTGTTGTTTCTGTAAGGTGAAATTATGGTAAGACAAGGTAAATTTGAAGACTGTGGCCATCTGTTGACTTGCAGAGATAGTGGAATTTCTACCTGAATCTGCTGCTAAGAGTAAGAAGTGTCTGCTGTTAGTATGTGGGCACCCCTTTTGACATGGGTAGAAAAACCTCTGATGCCTCAATATTACATTTTTACTTTTAGATTTCCCAAGAAGTTGATCCAGACCTACTCAGTGTTTCCCAACCAGGATGAGATCAGTGACGTGGTGGTTCAGCCGTATAACTCCCTCCTCACACTCAAGAGACTCACACAAAATGCTGACTGTGTGGTAAGCAATAACACTCACTCTGCTTGTTTAATAAAGGGTTAATGCCCCGGCCCGAGGTGTATATGGTGAGATAATCCCTGGTCAGGTGCGATAACCACCGAATAAACCACCGAGTGAGCGTAGCGAACGAGGTGGTTTATGAGGTGGTTATCGCACCTGACCAGGGATTATCTCACCATATACACCGAGGATAAGGCGGGGCATTAACGTTATTATCATATAGCCTATCCAACTGACAGTTATTTCACACAAATTCCTTTATAACAAATAAACACTTTAATACATTACATAAAAATACATTTGCAATATATATATTGTACAATAGTGTCTGTATATAATACAAACATTAAATTATTTCATCATCATCATTTAACTAATAATCTTAACTAATCATCTGTTTGTGAGATAGCATATCAGCATCAACATGTAGCTTATTTGCAATACAAACTACATGTATTAAGTGGAGTCCTGGTACCCCCCATGCAGAGCCTTTTCACTTGGGCACGACAAAGTACGTATATATGAAGTGATTTAGGAAGGTACCGGCTTAATCACGTTAGAAAGCCATAATGAAAATGTGTAAAATCAGCATAATTCCTTTTCAAGTATCCCTATATTCCACACGTGGAGCCCTAATTAACATAACCAATCAATCATAATATTTTTGACAGTTATGCATGGTTTACACACAAACAACAGTACAAAAAAATTCATGACTGTCCCCTGTATAATGGTGCGGTCCAAAAAGTGGTCGGTTATTAGAATAACCGACCACTTTTGAGGTTACTGCCTGATAACCCATGGGAAATGGGGGCCTCTGATTGGCCAACTCCATTTGGCTATATGATAATCAGGTTTAATGGTAAGAATTTCATAGATTAACTTAAATTAAGGTGTGGTTTATATTGTACATACTAAGTATTGCTGTCCACATTTGGGACTGGTTCATGATACTTTAACAAAAGTTTTTTGTTTTGTTTTAGATTTATGTGAGTCGTTATTTTAATTCCTAAAGTGTACATGTACATAATTCAATGTACAGTATATGAGGAGATCTAGACTTAAGTAACTCAGCCTTTTCTTGCCTACAGGTGGTGCTGGACAATACAGCCCTGAACAGAATCGCAGTAGACAGACTTCACATCCAGAACCCTTCCTTCTCTCAGATCAACTCTTTGGTAAGAATGCTTCAGCCCATTTCCAATCATTTGCTATGAGAACTTTGAATAGTATTTCTTGTATGCAGTAGCAGTGCTCGAAATACTTACTTGCACACTTGCAAATGCAAGCGCATTTTGCCAGGCGCAACTTAATTTTTAACCCAGGTATGGGTTTTGCAGTTAGAACACTGCTTTTCCCCCACCTACGTGCATGAGCTTTAGTATTTATTTCTTGATAAGATAAAACTAAGTAGTTACATGTAATTGGAAGAAAAGATAGTAGCTCATTTGAAGAAAGTAATAATTTGGAAGTGGGGCAACATGAAATGTTGATGGTGCAACCTAGCTTTTGACTCAGGTTGCCGCCTGGGCAACCTGGCTGAAAATAGTATTTTGAGCGCTGTGTAGCTGATAGTATTTGTTTTGATAAATAAGTACTAATAATATTCCCTAAACAAATTAGTTGTTTGATGAAAAACCTGCTGGTAGTAAGAGTTTTTTTGTGTTGACATGTTGTACACAGGTGTCTACCATCATGTCCACCAGTACCACCACCCTGAGATACCCAGGCTACATGAACAACGACCTGATCGGCCTCATCGCCTCCCTCATCCCCACCCCACGTCTACACTTCCTCATGACAGGCTACACTCCACTCACCACCGACCAGAAGGTGAGCATTGCAGGATGATTTCAATGTTATATGTCAGGTGTCAATGTTATCTTGTCTGTACAGATTTCTAGCCTAATTATGCTTCCAGAATTTTAAATGTTACGCTATGTAAGCAGGGTTTTAACAAATTTATTTTTTAACCACACAACCCAGTGTTATAGAACGTAAGGTGTGTGTATGTATTTAAATACCATCACAATTCAGAATTTATTGTTTGAAGTCAGCAAAGCGATAAAGATTTCAAAGAATGATGGACCTACAACTGTGTTACACATCTCTTTTGCTGGCCACAAAAATTATGTTACATGTTTTCATTATGCATCACTCAATATGTTTTCCTAACAGAGTCATCCTATTTGTTAAAATATGCCGAATGATACGTTGCTTTAAACGGGCGGTTTGATGGCCGAATGTCTTTCTAGTCTTATTGCAATATGACTGTTTGGTCTACAACTGCTTTCCATTTCAGGCTGCCAGTGTGAGAAAGACGACCGTGCTTGACGTGATGCGGCGCTTGCTACAGCCCAAGAACATGATGGTGTCGACGGACCGCATCCGCCACATCAACCACTGCTTCATCTCCATCCTGAACATCATCCAGGGGGAGGTGGACCCCACCCAGGTGCACAAGAGTCTGCAGCGCATCAGGGAGAGGAAGCTCGCTCAGTTCATCCCCTGGGGACCAGCCAGCATACAGGTAGGTGGAAATGGACATTCAGATGACAATTTTTTTGACAAGTCCAAGGGGAAGAAACGGTTTTGTACACTACTGTACACTACTGGTACCCACCCTTGATTTCGAGCCCTGGATGGCAATTGTTAATTTGGAAAGGCACCAGGGGTGGGTACCAGTAGTGTACAGTAGTGTACAAAACCGTTTCTTCCCCTTGGACTTGTCAAAAAAATCGGATTTTGGACTGATTAGAAAATGTACAGATTATATTGTATTATACTGGTCCAATATGATAAGAAGGAGAGCAAAGTAGAGTAGAGTTTATAGTTAATTTCTACCAAATTTTCAAAGATTCTAAAATGAAGAAAAATAAGTCTTGAGGGTGCAGTTTCATTTCAGTTACAATGCGAGGTTCAACTCACATGCTGTTCTGCTTGTTTCCACTAGGTGGCACTGTCCAGAAAGTCTCCCTATGTCCAGTCGGCACACAGAGTCAGTGGGCTCATGCTGGCCAATCATACCAGCATCTCCTCAGTAAGTTATCATCTTATTACAGATATTGACAGGTCGTGAACTTAAACCCTGTTTATCAAAGGGATTGGCTAGTCTACAATGTTTAAGAAGCCTGGAAAAAAAATGATAATAATGTGTAATACATGTAGTTTCTGTTTATGTCAGGGTCATAATTTATCATGATTAGAAGACATCTGATTAATACGTCGATGAAGGTTAGACATTCAGGTTATAAGATACGACAAAAAGCAGTTACTCAAGCAACTCAAGGTGTCTTTGAACAAGAAACACCTGTTCTGTCATACCTTGCAATGTATTGAAGGACCTTAAAATAGATAGATAAGTAAATTCAAGCAGCAGTGGACCATTTCCAAAGTCATATCCAGTTGCTTGAGTGATTTTTTGTGCAAGAAACTTACACATAAAGTAACCAAGAATAAAGCACATGCATGAGTTTACTGTTGTGGTGTTTCATCATCATCATTCGGGCGTGCTGGTTGCACAGATTGACATGACTCTCTTCCTCCACACTTCCCTATCCTCCATAGCCTTGGGCAGTTCTTCAGCCGAGCAGCCATAATTTTGGTGTTTACCTGTTTGTATTCCTTCCTTAGTTGTTTGAGAGATGTCTAAAACAGTATGACAAGTTGCGGAAGCGCGAGGCCTTCCTGGAACAGTTCCGCAAGGAGAACGTGTTCAAGGACAACCTGGACGAGCTGGACAACTCCCGGGAGGTTGTCCAAAAGCTGGTTGACGAGTACCACGCTGCAACCAGACCTGACTACATCTCCTGGGGGGCTCAGGAGGTGGGCAGATTTTGCTTGGAGTCTTTTGACTAAGATCTATGATGCCTACCTTGATTTCATCACCAAGCTTAGGCCAAACCAATTTGAACTTGTTGGTTCTTTTGTTTTAAAAGAGGATATGCTTAAATGGTAAAACATAATAAAAACAAAGCCCGCGGACCAAGTTTATGCCTTGGTGCACTCAGTTTTATGAAGTGAATTCAGTCATATTCAAGTTTTCCTCCCTGCCTGTTGCTTTCATGATGTCAGAGTACTAAATTTTCACTTTAAAAAATCTGATAACCAACAGATTAAATTTGTGTGGCCTTAGGTCTTAAGAATAAAACAGCATATGATCCTTTTTAGTAATAAGTTTATTTACTTTGAATATTTTGGATTTCCTGCTTGTAATAGATTTCTCCCATTCTCTGTCCTTCTTATTCCACAGTAACCATTTTGTAATATCCTTTCAATATTCTGATCTCTTGATGATTCAGACTTTTTAATATTCAGTTTCCTTTCTCTTTTACTTTCTTTCCATTCATAACTTTTCCCTACCTTGTTATTTAGAGGGCATATACAGCTTGTTTAGGTTCCAGATCAACAAGTACTGACAACTTTATGGCAGTGATAAAAGCAGACCCGGTTAGTTTAAAAAGAAGACAAAGGAGTGTCTTTTATATTTATCTCATTTGTCTCTTTTGTGTCGCTCATTCTCTTCTTAATGTTTCTAATCTGTTTTTTTATCCTTGACTCTTGACTCTTTTTCTTCATTGTATACATTTGACAATGATTTCATTTGAGGTACACAGTTCTAGCTGTAACATTTCCTACTTCTTCCTACTTAGTACTCAGCATAAAATAGTTGAGAATACCTATTTATTTGTTTTCCTATTGTCCAATACAGGCAGCGGAGGGAAGATCTTAAGAAGACAACAAGACTGTCCATTCTTGAGAGGTGGGGGCTTCTTAAAAAGAAAGCTTGAAAGTTCAAGTTGAAAGCAACAAGGAAGTTGTAAAGTTTTTTGTTTTGTTCTTCCTGATTGTGTACATATATTTTGACAAAAGTCATAAAAAATATTGAAAGTATCTTTCGCGTCTCCAGCATTGTGTGTAAGTACAACTTGAAAAAGAAGATATTTTTTCTTGATACAATATGTAAGTTTATTTCTTATTCTTCATTCTTAAATGACTCATTTTTGAAACAGAGCTTCCTTTGCAAAAATTCCTTGAAGAAAGGAAAGTGTGACAAACTTACACATGAATAACATTTTTTTCTTGAAAACATCTGTGCTTTGTAACCAAATGTGTATTCACATTTGCAAATGTTTAAGAGTGAAAAAGACTTGAATTGTGAAGATTACAGGCTTCCTATTACTAGTAAGTAAAAATTAATGTGACATTATCTGTGTATAGTATACATTTCTCTTCTCAATCTCTAAAGTCAATCGGTACCACATTGAGCATGGGATCTTGAATTGTTGAAAATCTATAAAAGGAAAAAACAGCCCTCAAACTGAGTAGAAGTTAAGTGCCAACCATGTCTTAATGATGAAAAACAACAATTTTACAATACTGAAATGCAGTACATTTATTTCAATAGCAACCAACAAGGCATGTGTACATGTATCCAGACATTGTAGGGCCAGATATGCATGTTGTAATGGATATGGTGTATCTGCACAATTTTACACTGTTTGTATGCTACATATAGTCACTTCCTTGGTTGATAAAGGCACATAACATTCACATGTAGCTGTCAACATTAAACATCTAAAATAAATGGCTTGCATCTGCCAATACTCTGGGATATGTACTATTCTCTACATATTCTTTATCATACTATAACAATCCTTTGACATCACATCAGATATCTGTTCACATAACCATCTCAGTCCATGGATACTCAGTCACTGTTTTTCAAAATACAGGTACTGTCTTCATTTGCTAGTTATCTCTCTAACACACTTGTTGTCTCTCCTTGACAGAGATTAACTTGCTTTGTAATCAATTTGAGGTTCTGTAGTAAAAAAAGTCAGCAATAGCTGCTATTCCAGTAACAATTGATGTACATATACCAATCTCATTTCGTATTTCATAGCTTACCCATCCAAAATGACAGCCTCAGAAGCAAGTCGTACACATCACCTATGTGTACCACCCTACATGTATCTACAGATGGCAGAAATCCATAATGTAGTATGATATTAATAATAATTTACAGTTACAGATTGGGTCCACACAAATAGCCATTGACCATCTAGGAAAGACTATCTGATGAGAAAAGGAAATTATAAAATTTTCACCATGAGTTAAAAAACAAATTGGAGAAGTCGGAACACTTCCCTTTTTCTGGTTCATCCCTTAATAACCTTTTCACGTGATCTGTCATTCTTCACAGTAACATTCTCCAGTGGCTCTTTTAATCACCAAAGCAGCTCAATAAAAACAAGACAGGCACTTAGATTTATACAGACACTAATTTTCCATGTCACGTAATGATACAAGGTCAGTCTCGTCTCAGGAGTTTATGTAGCGTGTGGGTTAGACCATTAACCTGATGCCAGTAAATTCAACACTGACGTATACAATGTAGTAAGCTGTCCATGCATTATAGATGGGGTAGCACACGTATGTGCTATCAATCATTTTACCCCCACTTATCAAATGGTTACATTGGTAACATTTCTGTAACCGGACAAGACATCACTTTTTATCAATTGAAGTTACATGTGAACCAATGAATCATATACATAGGACAGTCCAAGTATACAATGTACAAATGTAACATTTGCTAAGAAGAAATGGAAAAGACATGTACACAATGCAGTTACTAGTAGTACATATTGCTATTACATGAATGTGTACGAAAATACATGAAAAGAAAGGTCTAAGAGTACAGAACATCAAGTTTGATTTACATGCCATGTTAAGAGCACAGAATGTCCATTGTAGTGCAGACATCTACTAGATGTGCATCTTTATAGATGGAAAGGACAAGCAAAGTTGACAACCAGGCCTATTACTAGAATTCCAGATGGAACACCTTTCCTCTGCAGGGCTGTAATTCACATTCATGAGCAGAAAGGAAGCAGCTACTTTCCCCCGGAGCAATTCACATCTATCACATCCTACCTGTGCGTCACAAACCGTCCAGCGGGGTTGGGGGATTTAGTCCCAGCTTGCCGACCACCTATGGCATTAACTGAGCCATTCTGACCCTTTCCTTCCCCTCCACTACCCCTAATGGTTGCAGAAGTCTCTACTGATATACTGCATCTTTATTCAGAGAAGTCTGCACAGTTTGACCTGTGTGGTAAGGTGTGGTAAAGTATCATCAATCTCCTAGTAGGAAATGCTGTCCAACCCAGGCTTTCACTGTGTATGCATGCTACACAGAATTTTAAATGGACACTTCTGAATCAAATTGTAGGCATGGAGAAGGGCAGGGAAGTTGTTTGAAATTAAATTGAGCAGTCCGTTTAGCAAATAGCAATACTTATCACAGGAAAGGTGATTAATGAAAAGGAGGATGGAAAAAGTAATGTATGGCATTTGTCCATGAATTTCAGCAATTCTTCTGGTTTGTCCCTTATCATATAGAAACAGTCTCATCATGAGATTGTTAGGTAACAGCCATTATAGTAAGTACTCTTTTTAATAGCCACATAGATTACATTTCTTCTGAAACATGTCCAGGAATGCAAACAGAATCCTGTTAGAAATTTTGTCTTGCATGTTAAACAAATTTTGGTTAAAAGAACTGTCACCTAGAATTGCTCAACCAAATTCCATCAAATCCATTAAGCAAGAGTAGTGGGTATAATAGACATCTCCAAAGCTATTTAAAGTGCAGAGCAAGTGCATCAGTCCACTTTGGCACCCTTCACCCATAATTTTCCTACCATTACACGTTAGGGAATGTCGGTGCAGAAATAATCGATATGTCTGCATGCCGTATTCTGTGGTACATTTTTAGCTTTCAGCTACCTATTCATGGTGTGGTATTCTTGAAAGTCCTAAGTTTAATTGTGTTAAACTAGGAAATTTCAATAAACCTCAACATCTTTATATTCAACATACAGTAAAAGTAACCCATCACTAATGGTTGTCAAAATTTGCACAATTTAAGACTAATATGAATCGTTGAATGTGTAAGATGCATATTCAGTTGATGGTAGAAAAGACAGTACATTCGTCTGCGTGTAGCATTATCATTCAAGAATCCATTCCATCATCTGTTGTGGATGAAAGCATTACCACAGCCCTCCCTGGATGCCTATAACCACTTAAAAGAAAGGGCTGGTATCGACCTTGCCTTTCCAATGATCGTAAAACCCATTCCAGACAGGTTTATCTGGGGATGAAGTGTTCCGCAAAACTTCAGTCCAGAGGGCAAGGGCAATGCATCTATTGATCCTGTAAGCTGTGAAATTACTGCTCCTCCAGTTCGCAGTATCTTAGTCTAACATTCAGTCATCGCAGGCTATCTAGCTGAAGGCTGATGCCACTGGTTAGTTTGTGGTTTTGGGAGTAATAGGTTTTGGCTTTGTACTCCAGGGTGTTAGCCTCCTTTGCAGACTTTTGGGGGAGTGCCAATTCACAATTTTCAACATTGGCCAGTCCCATTAAATAACCATCCTAGAAATCAGCAAAGGAGGCTACCAGCACTGATTGGAAACTTACATGATTGAAAGAAAAGATGAGTTCTTTAACATGCTAGAGAATAGCCTTTCTTAAGCATGAGACTGAATGCTCCACAGTTTCTCTTTGTAGTATCATCCCTTTACCCTTGCAGTCGTAAGTAAGACAGGATTGCTAGCCATTAGATCTTTATTACCTTAAGCTTGTTTCTATGCAAAACAAAAGGGTACCATGCAATTAAGTGTCTTAAGAGAAGCAGGAGTATGTTGTAATTATATATTGTAGAAGCAGAATGTACCAAAGGAGCTCTGCCTATAATAAGAATGGGGTTACAACTGGATTGAAGTTTTTGTCCAGAAAATCCTGTATGCCTTACCAAAGGTCCAATCAATATAGTCATTAGGCAACCTCTTTGAAAACACCATGCACTCTGATAGAATCACTGGCTGACTCCAACTACAAGGAAGTGTACACACGTTTCATCTATACATATTATCTATATCTACCCTACTCATGGTAACTGAAGCATAGATAGGAAGCACAGTACTAGTGATCAATATCACAAGCCTCATCTATCTTACAATCTTTGCTTGCCAACCTTCACCATGAAAGTAGAAGCTGCTGTGCTCATACAATGTACATGTGTATCCATACCAGTGACCCTCTGAATTACAATTCAAAGTTAAGACTGATTGCTACTTATTTGGCAATCCTGGCCAGCTTTCTCCCATCTTTTCTGATTTTGATGAATATCTAAACATTCACCTATATGAATTCCCCCAGCTGCGACCATGCCTCAAAGCTAATCAAAGATTGACATCTAATTCTATACAAGAGCTTAAACAGTGCTCATCTTCTGACAGTGTAATTTTAAAACTAATTCCAGAGTCCGTGTCACATCTATGATGAATGATCCTGGGTTTTACCCTTCCAGTAACAGCCTAATACTAGTTGGCCTTAAGGTACTATAAGGGTCAATGTTTTCTTATCCCTTGAAGAGATTAGTTTTAGAATGGTGTTTTTGAAGGAAACTGATCCGCAGAGCTTCAGCAAATCTCACACTGTCAGCGCTAAGGTCATAGGCTAGGCTTGGATGGACTAGTTGTACAAATGCTACATGCCAATTGGAGAAAGCTCAACAATTTGTAGGTACAACTAGATTCAGGATGAATCATCATCTGGCAAATGGTATTTTGCACATTTTCAGCAATCTTTGATGTTCGCTTTCCTGTGTTTTACTGTAGTCAAGCTGACGTGACTGGATTACTAAACAGAATACCTATCCACACAATGCATTAGCCAAAAGTACTGAGTGCCAATAAAGATGCAAATAACTTCAACATACTAGTAGAAATTATTGTCTTCATTTGTATGTGCCGTGTGCATATCTATGAGCCTGGCAGCCTAACTTCCTAGCTAAATATGAAAGTGTGAGACTTTTTCGAATTTCCTACCCTGGGCCAGGCCAGGCTGTTTGTGCAAATGAAAAAGTAAAGTTTATGCCAATAGATACTCACAAGGCATGCTGTTGAATTAATTTTGGTCCATTTTTGTGCCTTTGTTCTTCTTTTATATGATCATACTTTTCATTCCACAAAACTGCCCAGCCATGCCCCTTTGTGGAAATGTGGAAAAGATCCTCAAAGGTAACACATGGGGAATAAATTGCATGTTACCAACGTACTTTGCTGCAGCTAATAGTACTAAAGAGTTGTATATATCTATATGAATTTCTTAATTGCAATATTGAACGAACACTGATATAAGCAAATATGGTTGAAAATCTTTATCACCCTCTCTGCTAGCTGTGGTGTGATTTTGTTACACTGTTGAAAGTGCACTGCGCATATCATCACACGTCTTCTGAAAATTGAATTAATGCCACGCATGCATGTTGGCAACTCGGCTTAATGTGTAATTTTCATGCACGCAACAGGTTCTGACTCAACCCTTGCCTGAACACGAAACTGTGATGATGTCAATTTCCATAGCTCGGCGGAGACAGTGATACCAGTCTCCGAGGAAATAACCATTCTGACATTTTCGTGGACAGAGGAAAGATCCAGAAGGCATCCTGAACAGAATTGATTACAAATGGCGCAGCCTGTAAACCTGATCTATAAGTCCTCAACTTATTTTCCCGTTTGAGATAAGAACAGAGACGTAACAGACACATGAGATGGAGCCAGTTTGTCTGGCGGTAATGGTCGCATCCTTGCAAGAAGGGTTTAAGGAAATCACAAGGGAAGGGAGTTCTATTTTGAGTTGCTTCAAGGGCAGTATATAATGTCCTTGGCTGCATGTACTGTAATAAATTAGCTGGAACAGTTCCTTGCAAAAATTGCATGGCACAATTGATGACTCTGTGTACCCTTTTCAAATCAAGCTGTTCAGCTTGTACAATGTCACTAGAGATTTTGTTGAAATGTTGTAATGTCAGAATCACATTAAAAGGTACTAGCTGGCACTGTTGATCAATCCTGAGTTCAAATTGTAAACTTAACAGTTGAAGCTGACATATACTACAGGCAGTGGAAAAAATTTTAAAGTCTTTCATGAAAAAGACATATTGACAGCAGTCTTTTCTCTAATAGAATCATCTATGGATAAGTAGATTGAATAATTACATAATTGTTTTATGATCATATTACCATGTTTTTAGAGGCATGCAACGTCTGCCTCTGTATTTTAATATCATTACCTCCGTATCCTCAGGGCATTGCATGTTTGGCATGCTTTCAAGCACTTCTTCACCACTGGAGAATCAGCGCACTTCCCATTAATTTTTACCGCCCAACTTCTGGAGTGATGAAGACAGCTAGAATGTCAAATATAATGACAGAACTGGGACGTGATGTTCTGTTACCTACATGTAGGTAATGGTAATTTTACCACAACCATTTGCAATTCAAATAGGGGCACGCATAGTGTGACCTACACCACAACATCTGATGCATGCAATGTTCTGAACATTTGAACAAAAAATGAAGGATGAAATTTCTAATCAAATTGAAAACGCACAGCTCTTAAGTCACGTCCCTGGAGGCTTGTTAAGTACAGAGTAGCACAGGTCTATGTGGAAATAACTATCCAACTGTAGATCAATATTGCGTTACATGGAACAAAGTGACCATTTGTTGACATCTCCCTGTGGGTTTAGCACTCAGATTATGAGAAATCATGTCAGGGTCAAACCAGGAAGGATTGGGGTTCTACATTAAATATGTCATTGCAATTTTTGTTTGCCTTTTAAACCCTTTTTGCACACAAGGAAAAATTGGAATGAAATTCAATTCATAATTATAATATAGCTTCATTGTACATGTAACAAAAAATCTTGGTAAATTTTGTTTTCAATTTTCCTATAAGCTTCTATCCCCACCATCCTTCCTGGTCCATCTATAATCGGATGTTCATTCATTAATACCAAATGAACTAAAGTGGGACTCCAATGCAGTCTATAATGAAAGGAAATTAGAGAAAGGCTTTATGCAATATTCCCATAGGAACTGGAAACCATTGATGGTATCAATGTTACTGTCGTGCCATTTGTCTTCTGGATGTTAGTACAAAGGAGACAAAAGCAATGTCACTGAGATACCAATAATATGCACTAGATTACCCTGAAGGGATAGATTCCCATCAACAGTGGTGCATTGAGCATCAAAGATGATATATCTTATCTTTGTACTGGTACATCACAAGTCTCAGGAATTTAAAGGAATTCCTATTTTCTAACGTGAGCAACAACAAAAGGAAATTCCCAGATAGCACGTTGGTTTTCATCCTTTGGGGCGAAAGTGTAGAAGACGTAGATGAAATCCATGAGAAACTCATCGTGAAGGTGAGCAGGTATATGCTCCAGATGACTCAGTAGAGGCCGAAGAAACATCTTCTCTTCCTGGTCAGACTCAAACTTGACAGTAAACACTTGATTGACACAAGTGATCACTTCGAAGCCTACATCTTCCAGCAGCTTCTGCATCCCGATAGCATCCCCTTTGGGCCATTCCCACACCGGGTATGAGAAGCCAGTGAATGCCTCCTTCCATTTGGGATATTCGATTATTCCTCGGGCGACTGTCATGGCAGGAACACCCGCAGAGACACTGAAGAGGAATTCCCCTCCCTGTTTAAGAGTCGAGAACACATTCCTGATCACACGTTCCTTTTCTTCTATCCAGTGGAGAACGTTGAAACACACAGCCTTTCTGAAGGACTCCTCCCAAACCAGCTTCATGGCAAGCTCATCGCGAGCGTCGGCGATGTGGTATGCTACCTTTTCGTGGGGACTGTTTTTACGAGCATGCCGTACCATGTCAGGCGAGACGTCAAACGCCTCCACAGACTTCACGCCGTGCTGCTGTGCAACGTATTTTGAAATCTCACCTGTGCCACATCCCACGTCGAAGACGGTATCCCCCTCTTGCCACTCAAAGTTTTGATGCATGAGCATCACCGCGATCTCCTGCTGGATGGGTTGACTGCTGGAATACGAGTCCGTCAGGTCGGTACACATCTTTCCCTGTTCCCACCAGGTCTGGCCACCCCGAGACTCCCCTACACAATTCTGTGGTGAGAAAGCCATGTAGTGCATCGGAGAGCAGAACATAAGACCCAGCATAATCCTCTTCATAGCTTGGGAATACACATCCAGCCAGCCAGCGGGCCTTTAAGTCCATGACAACAAGATTCCTCAACGGTGTGTGTTAAGGGTCGGCTCCTTAGAGAAGTCACATCGCAGTCCTAGCATGCACGCTAAAGAGGTCAATTTATAACCCAAACGCACCGCACAGAGAGAAAAAGATTCGCCGTGCCCATCAGAGTGATCACATGGCACTACACTGCAGTCTGCCTGAGTTAGATATGGGTACCACAAGATATGCAAATGAGCCTGGCTCACAGCGACCAATGGGGAGGCTGGGTGGGTGATGATGGGTAATGAGGCATGCACCGCTTGGGAAAACATGTGATCAATAATGGAAGATGAATGAGGGAACTGTGATTTGGTTATCGGGGTCCCGAGGGAACGTCACGTGCACGGCCGTACATTCGGGTGAAGCACAGCAGAGGAGCTCACGGTTATGCATTGTATAAGACATGAGAGGTGTATACATTCAGGTGTTAACAAACATATTCAAGCATGCAGCTTCATTTCCCAAGATGAATAGAATTATTCTGTTGTTTTTTTTAATTCATGTCTCGATTTGATTTGATTTGATTTAAGCTTCAGTTATGTTGTACAAAATTTGCAAAATTCTTTTTATGACAAATGCCCACATTTCTTATTGCAATAGCAAATGATATTGACCTTTTTATTGTTGCCTTTAATACGGCCCTTATACTAAATCCAATACTCCACCTAATTAAATGATGGCTCTTTTCATCATGACTCAGGAGTCAATTATCAGGAGTACAGAACTGTTGCTAATGAGGATGATTTAGAGATGTGCCTAATGGAGAAGGCTTATACCCATCTATCCTGGGGCAAACAATTGGAGGAGGATCTTTTTGATACTGCTACGAGTCAAGGGTGTTTTACTTAGACTTAGTATTCCTCACCACTAGCAGATGCCAGCATTTGAGCTGCAGCTTTACCGATACGAATTGATCTGGATGCAATTACTTGTAACGCTAGTTCACCTTTATCCGCGGGTGACCTTTATCCATTGTTTGTTTTTTAACATGGAATTTTAGGGATGTCAAGTTGCCAGACTGTGGTTTCAAATTGTAATATTTTCAAATTATGCAGTTTGAAACCGTCGTCCGTCGACCTGATCCCTAAATACCCGTCCTTCAAACAAACGGATATAGGTTACCCCGCGGATAAAGGTGAACTAACGTTTTATATTAATATTATTTGGGCTTTCTATTTTGTACTGTTTTCCTTATGTTTGGCCTTGAGACATAAAGAAAATGGTGCATAATAGAAAGCCGGATAAGTCGAAGGCTGAAAACATGTCAAAAACAGTCGGAGCCAAACCTCCGCTTGGAGAGTAGTGAAAGTTATGAAAAGGGACTGATTATCAAAACAAAACAGATGTGACCAAGACCAAAGTTGATTTCCATACTTAAATGTTTACAACTGCTTGCATGATCTTCATCAAATTGGTTACCACAATATAGGTACATATTTAAAGCCTTCGATCTAAGACCATATAATGCATTCATAAGCAACAGCACAGACAATTCAAAATTTTCAAAAATCAAAATCCAAAGTTTTTTCATTAAATTTTGAAACTTGTCTCACAAGTAGAAGTCTGATGAACCACCATTTCTCAGCCAACCTGACGTGCTTTAGACAAAGCAGATTCATGGAGTTCAAACAAGGGGGTGTGGCTACTAAGGCTGATGGGAAGGATTAGGCGTGCCTCACCAAAATGGCGCCCGCCAGAACTTGGAGCAATGACGTGCTGAAGAACCCCGCGGACTGTGCGTTTATTCAGCCGTGTGCCAACACATGGAAGGTGCGTATGTACAGGGGATAAAACAGTGTTTCATTCGGTATGCTATATGTACTGTGTTAAGTGCCGATCGCTCTTCTTTCACGTGTTGTATCTCTAGGTTATACCTATATACTACATTTTTTACCATTTCGAAAGTCCTAAATGGTTACGGTAATATATAGCTATCTTTGAATATAATCCTTTGTCAGAACTCAATAGACTCTACTTACACAGAAAATTTGAAGTCAATCGGCCAAGGTGATCTTGAGAAAATGATTTTTGAAGTTGACATCATGTGTAGTTGCCCCCCTCCCCACTATTCAGAAGTGTGATAACTTTGCATGTCACAGGGATGTGATCATCTAATGTAAACCTTACAAAGGTAGTTTGTATCATTAGTAGATATATTTGTGCAGCATATGACGGAATATGAAGCAAATTTATGCTTTTGATGAAGAAATAAAAACACTGGAAGTTGACCTTCAATTGACCTTCTGTATGACTGACACCCAGCCACATTCAAAAATTCCCCGGAAATAAAAAAAACTTGTTTGATTGCAAAAAAATAGCAAGAATCAATAGTACGTATATGTCTCCAACATATATTGGAATATCAAGTCCATCCATACTTTTGATGAAGAAAAATACTCATCCAAAGTTGACCTATATTTGACCTCTTCTGTCACTCTTACCCAGCCACATTCCAAAAATCCCCGGAAATACAAAAACTTGTCTGATTGCGAAAAAAATAGCAATAATCAATAGTACGTATATGCCTCCAACATATATTGGAATATCAAGTCCATCCATACTTCTGATGAAGAAAAATACTCATCCAAAGTTGACCTTCAATTGACCTCTTCTGTCATTCACACCCAGTCACTTTCAGAAAATAGACGGAAATACAAAAACTTCTCTGATTTCGAAAAAAATAGCAAGAATCAATAGTACGTATATGTCTCCAACATATGTTGGAATATCAAGTCAATCCATGGTTTTGATGAAAAAATATAGCCTTTGGAACTTGGTGTAAATTTCAGCTGTTACATTACTGACACCTAGGTCCATTCCAAAATTCCCCGGAAATATAAGATTATGTCTGATTTTCTAGAAACTAGTAAGAATCAATAGTACATATATTTCTCCAACATATATGGGAATATCAAGTGAATCCATGCGTTTGATGAAAATATATAGCCTTTGGAACTTGAGGTGAATTTCAGCTGTTACATTACTGACACCGAGGTCCATTCCAAAATTCCCCGGAAATATAAAATCATGTCTGATTTTTCAAAAACTAGTAATAATCAATAGTACATATATCTTTCCAATATATGTAGGAATATGAAGTGAACCCATGCTTTTGATTAAGCAATATACTCATTGCAAGTTGACCCAAATTTTGGTTGTATTCTTGCTTACAGTGAGCCTTTTCAGAAATGCCCTGGACTCAGAAAAACATCTTTGATTTTTTTCAAAAACTAGTAATAGTCAACAGTAATTTTGTATGTCTGAAACTTATGAGAGAATATCAAGTGCATCCTTGCTTCTCACTAAGAAATATAGAGTTTGAAAGTACAAGTAAACATGCTGGCTGTATTAATTTGAAAGTTGTAACTTCAGTATTCCATGGCTGAGTGTTATATGCTACTTGATTGCCTCAAGCAATAGAAGTCATTACATTTAGAATTTCCCTTTTCTTCATTATATTTGAGGTGATTGAGGAAATACGCGCTTTTGATCAAGAAATATAGACTTGAGTTAATTAATGTATTTTAGTTGGTCAACCAACATACATATGGAAGTCATCCTGAAAGGAAACAATATGACATTGTATACTAGTAGGTCATTAGTACTCGTATATTCACTATAGTATGCAGAAAGACACTTACTCAGATAAATATCAACTCATTTTTTTTTAATTAAGAAATTTAGACTCTGATTCTTACTCACTGGGATAGTACATGAAACTTGAGCGTATTTGTTATGTGCTGCATATTCACTTGAGTGCATAATAGCTTTACTCACAGATTGATTTTTTTGCTATAACAGTATAAGGCTAAAGGAGCAAAATATTGTTAAGCACTTAAGTAATTAATAACTTTTTATAACAGCTGTCTGCATACCCTGCCCCCCTCCCCCTCACACATAGATTACATGTATCTGGCTATTCAAGTGACCCACACCGTATCAAAGTACTCTATTAGTAGAATTGAAGAGTATGATAGTTCAATGAATTCCTTGTTAACTTTCCACTGTGAAATGTTTTCTGTTTTTTTCAGATGGTGTCCGCTCAGCAGTGGAAATAAAATGAACACTGAAGACTTTTAGTTCTGACATATGATGATGTACCTTGAACTACCTTCCTAACAAAGGAGTTGAATGCAACCATAGGCATATTTATAGTTAATTGTATTTTGAGAATATCATGGTATTTTATACAGAGTTTTGGATTTTCAATGCAGTGATTTGTAAAGTTGTTTCATGTACAGTGAAGAAGAAGAAGAGTATACAGTGTATATGTCCTTATTACAAATTGTAAATGGGTAATGTTTGCAGTGGTTTTATGTTCATGTGTTTTTTTGCAGTGATAAACTAACTGAAGGCTTGAAGTGATAGCAAATATTTGGCCTTTAATAGTAAAACCCTGCATGGAAGTTTCAACCGCGAACTTAAAACCACTGCCAACACTCCATTTTCTCCCTTTCACAGTAGTACATGTTTTAAAATAGTCCCTTATCAAGCTTTGTAATTGATGATTTCAGAACTTTTTAATTATGTTTAGCTTCCTTTTTAGAGTTGACTATGATAAATAACTGACTGCCTATATGCTTGAGGGAGAAGAAGGATTTATAATAATAGTACTAATGATAAGTATCAAAAGTTCTTGGAAATTATTGCCTGAGGGCTAATTACAAGTGAGAAAAATGACGAACAAACAATGGTAAACAGTACAGTAAGTGACCACTCTAGTCTTAAGTCTAACTCTAAGATGTTTAAAATTTACAGTTACTTATTCATAACCAATGCTATTCATTTATTCTTATATATAGTACAATGAAGCACTACTTTGCCAGTGTTTTGAAAGTTGTCAAATTGAAAGTCATTGATATTTTGTGTTTGTTGGTTTTAACAATGATATACTGAAACAGTAATGGTATCTTTGGCAATAGGAATTCTATTCATGAGCATTTCCTGTAATAGAATGCTGTTTCATTGAGTAAAACAATGCTGGATTATGTATGAAATATAGACCAACTTTACACGGTGTAGTGTAACATGGATAGAATGTATGAAATGAGCCTTCCCTACAGTATGTAGATATATTTTCCACATCAACAGTTGTTGGTACTTTGCTATGATAGTGCTTGTGTGAACTTGTCACAGCTACATGTATGCCCAATAAGAAATAACCAGCTTTTGGCAATTTTTCCATGTGTTTTTCTTATTGCAGATTAAAAAGTGAACCAAAAGTCTGTATCTGATTTGCATCCTGTTTTGCACTGATTATGGTCATGCAACAGTAATAGAAATGCTTTGAAGATGCATGTTAATGTTGATACAGCCAAATTTTCCCAGCTAAAACAAACCTTAGCCAAATCCTAACCCTAACCTAGCAATAAAGGAATCCAATATTCTATAAGGAACATTTGGCCTGTATTTCTGTTTGACTTTTATTTTTGTACATGAATTAATGTTCAACAATTGCAGCTGTGTCTTTTGTAGTAAAGTATAACAAATCCAAGTTGTTGATTACTTGATAATTTCTTGGAAATAACAATTTGACTTGGTGAGAAATATACATCAGCATCTTGCTGTCTGGTGCAGCATACTGTGTTGTCTTACAATTCAAATAAAGTTAAATTTAAAGAGATATACTTTCACCAAAAAAGTTAACAAATACAAAGTTTTCTTCTGATAGATTCTGAAAAAAATTACTTTTCTTCTTCTCTGCTTTGAATTGTCCTTTGTATGGCCCCTTGAAGATCTATGTCATCTGTGACTCATAAATTAATGGTATTTCATTTTGTTGAAGGTTCATATTTCAAAGTTTTCCATAGCATAAAAGCTTCCAAACCTATTGGTATCGTTTAAAGTATGTCTGACTTCGACTATATGGCGATCCTGCACCCCGAAGATCAGTAGATCTAGTTGGATATCATGTTTATCGCTAGCCAAGGACTCCCCGGTTTGAATATACCGCGCGTACCACTTCCGGGTTACCATCATCCTTAGCGAAAACCATGAGTCGAGCCTCGTTTCCGTGAGCCGGTCTGTCGCCACACCCCCTTGATTGACTCCATGGCAGATTTAGGAGATAAGTCTTTCAGCCTCCTCCTTCAAGCCCAAACCATGAGGCATTGTGGGATACAATTGTACCCTGCGGTGCATGTTGGGATAGTTTAAACACCTTGCTCGGGTCAGGGGTCGGGTGCGGCATTGTGGGATGCTAGCGGTGCAGAAGACGTGTCACATCATGGCGCAGGCTGTCTTCATCTTCGGGACCACTTTCTGCTTGTACCTCGCCGTCATTCTCGTCGATCCCGCCTTCGGGGACGACCCAAGCATCGTCCCGTACGATCAGCTCTACGAGGCCGGCAAGACTCACTACACGAGAGAGGAATGGCTGGACACAATCATTCACATGGAGAGGGCCATCAAGAACTACAAGTTGAGACGGTCCGAGATGATCGGCTGCCGTATGAAGTGCACCAACCACACCAAGATCGTCAAGGACGTCTTCGCTCTTGACCATCGCTACTCTCATCATAACGAGCTCAACTTCTTCGCACAAGTCGTGAAGAAGGCGGAGTGTCTGAAGCACTGCCTGGACGACAGGCTGGGCGACATCTGGCAACTCCCGGTCCACGAAGACATCGAAAAGGAGTTTGAAGCCAGAGTTCCTTACGACTACCTACAACTGGCTTACTGGAGGGTAAGAACACTTATTTCTTCTAGATCTAGGTACTTAACGTCAACTAATATACATAAGGGTTCAAAACCAGACTTTGCAAAGGTCTGTAGCAAAGTAATTATCACACATCCTGAAAAGTCGGCCAAGTTTCCTTCCCTTGTATTCAAGGTACGGTTCCGAAAAATCGACGTACGTTTCTTCAATTCTTGCACATAATTTGCAGCATATTCGTGTTACTTAAAAATCTCTACCAGTTTCATTGTATCCAATTCTGTACCAAAAGTATTAAAGACGTTTCTTGGCTGAGCTAGCGGCCCTCCCCGCGACCCTGCCCACACGAAGTCGGGGCTCTACGTGGCGTAACCCGACACCAAGACGCCAGCCGTCCGGGGCCCAGATCTCCCACTATTTGGTTCACCACATTTTTCACACGGTGCGAAAACCTTTCCAAGTCTGAGAGAATTCAGTACTATCTTAACCTGAAGGCAATAAGGGATTCAATAGTGATTTATTTATTCCTAAAACATGAAATGTCTCAGCTCGAACCATAATTTGCGATAACTTGGGACTAGCAAAACTATGGCTAAACTTTCACTTTTCACTGCAGAGTTTGAACTGAAGAAAGGGTCAAAAGGTCGAATTCAAATAATGAAAGATGTGTTGATTGAATCTTTATTTTGAGATAGATTTAATTTTCTCCCATTGTGTGTAAATTTGGTCACAATGGGTCAGACCAATTATCATCAATTATGTGCTCAATCTGTCAGTGATTTGTTAAAGACTTAATAGAATTGCCATATTTAGTAAAACAAATCGGTGAGAGAAAACATTATTGGTCACTTTTTTGACAACTATCTTTGTATCTTATCTTTGGTTTCATCACTAAATTCATTTATGTCAGGTCAATATTTTAGCATTATACAGTCAAGTTTGATATGATAGTATTTAGACCCCGTTCACACTCAAAAAAAATGAAGCGGCTTCAACGTCGAAGCCGCTTCAACGTGCAAGCCGCTTCAAAAAAATTACGTTCACACTCATTACAGACAATCCGATTAATCGCACACAATCCAAGCTGATTGTGATTCCGTACCTGGACTTCAGGTACTTTTTGTACAACATTGTTTGTAGGTTTTCTCAAACCCACTCTTAATAGTCTTATATCATGATCCAGAGAGAGATCTGTTCAAAGATATGCTTTTTTTTGTGATTTTTTTAGCTTGCTGTGGTTCCTCTCTCTTCGTGTGATAAAAAAAGCTTTGTTTGCTTCCCATTCCACTTGCCTTGACCCTACAGCGTTTGTTTCTTTCTATCCAGACATTATCATTGGGCACAAAATTAGTAATGTGAGCAAACCTGTCAATGTGGCGTGTGTTCCTGCTCCCGCCGATACATGGATATATAACCTCCAACAGGGAGCAAATCGGAAATTTACATAGAATCTAGCCACATTGCGTTCACACTCGCGATTTCAGCCAAGCGGCTTGTTCACAAGTGTCTCAAACTACCTCCCAGGGATGGATTGCAAACGAGCCGGATCGGTGAAAATCCAAGCCGCTTGGAGCGTTCACACTCAAGAAAACGATCCGGATCAAGCGGCTTCGACGTTGAAGCCGCTTCATTTTTTTGAGTGTGAACGGGGTCTAATTTGAAAGTCCCAAATCTCCCCAAAATTATGGTCACAAGTATATGAAAAGGTTATACAGAAAACAAAATCCCTGCAGAATTCTCCACCCATGTAAACAGCTATTTTCATACCATAGTCAGGAAAAAAATGCCATTAGTCAGTGTAGTTTGTTGATGGTCTGAATCCCCACAGATTTGGCCTTCCAGTGGATACCACACTGTTTACACCACGTCTGCATAAACAAACGCACACAGCCACCCCCTTTGTGGACACTGTGTTCAGGAATGGCTGCAGTTATGGTTACTGATGGGATATTGTATTCTTTTGGCAGACTGTAAGCTTGAACCAGACAGGATGACAACTTAAAGTGGCTAGTAACTAACCAAAAGTGAATATGAGATATATGATAACTGAATTATCATACCAGTTTTGCACGTTTTGTAGAACAAACTTCTTTATCAGCCAAACTGTTTGTTGGGACTTTTTTTTTTACACATTGATTGACAATGAGTTGTGCCCTTGATTTCCTTTTTTTAATGTATTTCGGATAAAAAGTTAAAAGACCACGTGCTGACGTGCACTGAAAGTACAACAGATGAAGGAACCAGATGTACGAACCATGTGTACTGTTTTCTTTCTGGCACGAAAAGGTGCAATCTTTAGAAAGCATACGTTGGTGCCAAACTTGTAGAAAGTTGAGGCAAACTGTCTCAAAGACGTTTCCACACAGGCCATCTTTCTGAGGCATGATGTTCCAAATGGCCGTCTGCCAGAGACTGGTAAAAAATGAGTCCCTGTTCCAACCAGATCTAACCAGACGGCCAGGTCTTGGTCACTTCCAGAACTTCCAAATTAATTTGTCAAGACTGATTCATATGCCTTAAGGTGGTAGCTGACTGCACTTGGGGCACCAGTGCAGCACTGCGAGGTTCGTTCACTGCAGTACTGTTGTGTTGTTTTCGCCGATTTTTTATAATTTAGATATTGCGTAATACGTAAAAGTATGACTTAGAAGACAACAAAATACAGAATATGTAAGAAAATTTGTTCTTCATCTCTGAAATTAGTTGAGTAAATTTCAGAAGCCCGCAGCACTGTACTAGTGCCTCAAGTGCAGTGAGATCCCACCTTAAGGGACATTTTGGGTATAAAGTATTCATCTGTACAAATACTGCAATGTATCAAGAGGTTATTGGCAGAATGTACCTAGTCTAGTCTTTCCTCTTTTTTTTTTTAATTTCCCCAAATAAGCAGATGTGCCCAACCAAAATAATCTTACTAGGAGCACCATAATTAATTTGAACTAACATGCCTTGAATTCTTGTCAAGTACAGTGGAAGCCGCTTAATTGCACACCCAATTTGCCAGCGAAGTTTGTGCAATTATCCGGCGTGTGCGATAATGCGGAGTTGGTCATTTGGACCGCATCACCACGGGCGGAGGGGCCGAGAGGTGGTATGGGAGGTAGTACAACGCACAGTTTATTTAGTGTTATAGTAGTGCTGTACCTGATGTGCTCCGGACGTCATGTACATGTCTTCACGAAACATCGTACTGCAATGCACTTGAAATCAAAACTAAAAGTAAGTTACTGTATAAGTTATGTAGCTTCCTGATCACGAAACTAAAGCACTGCACCGCCGAAGGCCAGTGTTATGTCCGTCTGTAGGCCCTGAGTCGCTGTGTTGTTTCCGACTGGCTGCCAAGAACATAAAGTATTTCCCCGCGACCCTAATTACGTAATTAGACAATGGACAGAAAGAGAACATTTTTATTGTTGAGTATGTCATATCAAGTTGTCTGCCAAATCGTAATGCCTGCATTGACAACCTCTAGTGGGCGGGGTCTCTTCAAGGTGCCGACCCCACAATATCGCCTTCTTTTGATCCCAATGACAATTTCATACATGTTGTCAGTATAGCGACTTCACAAAGGCCGTTATCGGCTTATTTGTACCGTGTCTGACGATTTTTAGCACGCATTTTCAGACAATTTGCCGATGATATTTGACAAATTTTCGTGCAATTATCCGGCGTTGCTGATTTTTTGTCGTGCAGATAAGCGAAGTCACTAACAATGGAGTGAATGGGAGACGGTTTGGGATTTGGGGATTCCGTGCAATTACCCGAAGTGTGCGTTTATCCGAGGTGCAATTAACTGGCTTCCACTGTATTACATAACCATTACAAAAAGTTTACTTTAAAACTCATTGGATTATTCCACTCCTACTGAAAAAAAGAAAGGCAGTTATCCACAATCCCTATCATTCCAAGGCTAGAAAATGCTCTACCCTAAAGCCAAACCTCACAGTTAGTGAATAGAGAACATGAGTTGTTGTCTTAAGCCTGTCTAGCAAGCTTCCTCTTGGCTTGCTCCATTATGAGATGAGCAGGGCTGTCTCTACTAGAACCTCTCCCTGGAACAGAAATTTGTTGTCCGTCCAAAAAATCTGAACTTTGTGACATGAAATTGATGGAAATTTATTTTGGAAAGGATTGAACAATGAAAGTCAACAACATAGTCTCCCAACTGATGAGTAGTACGTGAAAAAATCTAAAGCTGGAGAGAGCCCTTAGGTAAGGAAGCTACAAGGAATGTAACCTTTTGTCCAACCCCCATAGCCAGTACAACTTGAATTTGTTACCTGAAGGCACCCTCAGCATGGAGAAGGTTAAGGGCTACCAGTACGACCTTGATGTTGAATGAGAATCCAGTGATTTTTAATATCCCGCAGATACCTATAACTAGGGCCCCACAGGCATATTGACCTGTATCCACAACAGGCCTTTAGGCACTAGACGCACTGGGGAGCAGATTTAAAATTCTGATTGACCAGGGATGCCACTTCTTCAACTGTGACCTCTCTGACAGTAATTTGCCCCTCAGGATGTACCATTTTAACTCAAAATTCTCTCAAACCCCGAACCATGGAAGATAGATGCCCCCTGACCGCCCCCCCCCCCCAACACACACACACACACAATACTCGGTGTCTACAGTGATACGGGTAATTGTCCCATGGAGATGTAGATATACTACATATTGCATTATGACATGAAATATTATGGATAAATTGATATTGACTACATATTGTTGATGTTGGTGAATTGAAGCACTAGATTGACCAAGACTAGAACACTTCTGTATCTTTATCTATATAGCCAGTATAACCGCCCTTCGGTGTAACACACCAGCTTCGCAGGCAGGCGGTGCATCTGGTTATATTACACTGAACGACTCGTCACACCTTCGACCTAGCTTGTGCACATCTATCTCCAAATGTTCTTCCAAAAATTTATAATCCACCGAAGATGCCCCTGCTCCTCTGCTTGGTCAGTTGGTAATCTCCAAGCAGATCCTACGGTAGCATAAGATAGTATCAAAAGCTACCAGAGGAGTGAAGCCGGCTTAGGAGTGTGTTTCGCTACCGGAGATCTGCCTCCACTGAAACAGGGAGGAGCATTTCTATTCAACAATGGTGTTGCTGCCCCTCCCTGTTGCCATATGCTAATTATTTTACGAGCGACATGCACTGGGACAAATTCAGTGACTAACACATGTCCCAGTTGATAGTTAGCACCAAAAAGGAAGTAGGGCAATTAGCACCTACACTGCAAGCACAGTTTGATTGGGAAACAATTGGATGTTAATAGCCTTTGTTCTAGCCGACTGGAGGCAGATTCTACATGGCAAATGGACACCTCTTGGCTGACTACACTCCTTGGCCAGTTTGGTACTATTTTATGCCATTGTAGGATCTGCTTGGAGATTAGTCAGTTGGTGCTAACAAATTCTACTCTACAGTAGTTTTGGGAAAATACAAATGTATGTACAAATTTTTGAACACCAATCCTAGTCTGGTAACTCTGGTACTGTAGTGGTACATGTACTTGAAGGCATGACTATCCCTTGTTCTTTTTTGAGCTGGTTTAAGAATTAGAGCATTAATCATTACGTACGCAGCGGTACACTTGTTTAAATGATACTGATAGGCATGGCTAACATTGATGGCATGTTTCCTTACAGACCAACCAGTTGGCCAAGGCAGTTGCAGCAGCACACACCTTCATCGTGGCCAACCCAGACCATTCTGTAATGCAGGACAACATCGAGTTCTACAAGGAGTTTGAAGGAGTGACTAAGGACATGTTCCAAGACATGGAGAGACCAGAACACGAGGTTAGTAAATCTCTTAGTCAATAATCTCAGATTTCAGTTTGGTATAGTCTTTAAAGTGATGTGATCATATGACTAGCTTTTAGTTTAGGAAAGCCTTTATCGGGTAGCTCAAGTCAATATGTCTCCATTTTCAGCCAAGCGCACCATGTCTACTCAGTAAGTCTGTTGTGTTTTTGAATATGTCTGAGTCTAATGCCTGAGGCTAAGTATACTAGGTTGATCCAGGGGGTAACAGCTTGAACATCAAGATATATTAGTCTGCCAGATTTCATTTTGTGAATATTTATTTGCACTTCAAAAGAAAAAAAAAGACATCTGTTACATTGATAGCTGTGTTTTATACTTAAAATCATGGGCTTGTACTTATTTTGATTACAAGTTTCATTTCAAACATTTGTAGTGTAATCTCTCATTGAGACACAGAAGCAAGTTGTTTGTCCAGACAAAACCATCTATTGATTATTTATTTACTTCTCCTTTAAAACTGGTACACTTCTTACCATGAAAGTGATATTATTCATAAAAAAAGCAAAGATTCTAGTATCATACAGAATGCCAAGCAATGACTTAAAAATACAATATATTATTTTGCCTGAGACATAAAAGATTGTCAATAATGATGGAAATAGTTCCACTGTTCCAGTATGCAACTCATAAAATGAAATATCACCTTGAATTCCTGTGCCAGAGCTATGATCCGAATTCCATCTCCATACAGCCTTTGAATGAATTCAGCCTTATGTTTTATTACCCTAAGCTTATATAGCCATTTTATGAGCAGATGTAATGTGTATGTGGGTGGAAACACAGTATAAGTTCTACCACAGTACATATAGGCTCCATAACTGTAAATCAAATGTGCTTCTCCATTGCACAGCAAATGTTCTACAACGGAGTGGCTGCCTACAATGACCAGGACTACAAAGAGTGCAAGAGAACAATGGAGAAGGCCATCAAGCTGTACTACCATGCAGAGATGGAGTGTAGGGTACAGTGCGAGGGGCCCTACATTCATGAATACTTCCCTGAGTTTTTCCAGTCCATCACAAGTAAGTGTTCTTTTGGTATGAGTGAACATGATAATGTACCTTTCTTGTAGTGGTTCTATGCACTTCTAGTTCAACAGCTATTTAATATGTAATTACTTAATCTTGAAGACTTCTTGGTGTTACCTTCAACAAAGAGTGACAATTTCCAAGAGGGCCAAGAAAAACAGATGCAAAATTGTACCAGTTTCTTCAAATATGGATGTTGAAAAGTGTCCTATGTGGCGGCCATCTCCATTTTCTTAGCCCTTGGGTCACACAGCTTTGCAAGCACAGATGATACAACAACAGGGGTAAATAATTGTCTGCTGATTGTACTGTGTGTTCAACTCGACATACCCTTTCCTACAATTGCCGAGTTCTGACCAAAGATGCTGTTTGTACTATTTGTTAAGTCTTTGGTATGACTTGTGGACAAAACATCATCTATTTTGATAACAATGTTCTTGCTTTTTTTTGTGTGTATTCTTCAGATCACTACTCTTCTGTACTGAAGTGCAAGGCTGGGTGTCCAGAGGAGGTGGCAGGTCCCAACCAGAGAACTAACTACAAGAACTACCTGCCCATGCACTACCACTATCTGCAGTTCTGTCTATATCAGCGTACGTTTGTTACTGTTCTACATTTTTAACTTGTGTCAGGAGTGGTGTTGTCTAATCCATTGGGTTTAATTAGAAATGAATGTTTAAAGAACAGTCACTGGTGTAGATAATAGAGTGGATTACAAATGCTAACTTGTGAAGGAAGTACTTAGATGAAATGTACAATATGGTACAGATTTCTACATGCTTGCACGTTAAGTTTGAAATAGTCCCTCATGCTAAGATCACTTCTGAATCAGAATTTCGACTGAAAAATGACATTTTTATGGGATTTAAGACAGTTTTATTTTACAGCCCATCATGCATGTAGCTGTATTTCTTATTTAACTTACTTATCCTCTTCATCCCATGAGGGACATCCATGTAAGTTTCCTTCACCGGGGTCTGTTCTGTGCTGGGGGCTGAGCAGCATCCCAGGGGATCCCAATGGCCACTAGGTCTTTAGCCACAGTACATCTCCATAGAGTTTTAGGACATCCTCTGTCCCTTTGAAGCCCAGTATAGGGCAACTTTGGGGATATGGTCATCTGACATCCGTAGAACATGGCCCAGCTGTTTTATTCTTCTGATGGCAATTGCAGTAGTAAACTGTCTTGTGTGCATTTTTCTATACAGTTTTTCATTACTGAATTTTAAAATGAAACAATACTCTGTGCCCCCCCTCCCCAAACAGTTGGTGAGGTAGTTGATGCAGCCCAGGCAGCCTCCTCGTTCCTCCTGTTCATCCCGGACCATGGGGACATGTTACAGAACATCCAGTTCTACCAGAGGCAGGCAGACATCACCACAGAGAACCTACAGCCCAGGAAGGTCAGACAGCTTTATGTTGTGTGTTGAGTTTTGTTGAAGTGTTGTATGGGGACAAAGCCCCCAACCCCCCCATCCACGTATATGAATGGTAGGGTCCTGGAAGGGGGTCAGCCATGGGGAAAGGGCTTGGGGATAGAGATCGCAGCGTCTTCTCGAGTGAGCCAAGGGAAGCTAGCTGTGTGACAAGACAAAGGAATCAATTGTCTGCATTTAGAACTTGGTGCCTTCTTGGTCTTAATTACAAGCCTTGACATTTCACTGTTTAGATGTTGGTATAGCCAAGTATTTCCTTCTTGCACAAACCTGACTTCTATCAGCTTTGCTGAAGCCTCAACATTTATGTGCAAGCACATCTAACCCTCGCCTGACAGGGAACAACAGCGATAAACTGAATAGTGAGTGTGGAAATGAGTGAGTGTGTGTAGGTAGGCCATTTTCAAATTTGTGCTATTTAAGTGGCCAGCCCATTTGAACCACATGCTTGAATGATGTCATCGTCATTTGCTTAAGATGGGTCCACTCACTATTTTTAACTTATAACAAATGTCTTATGTAATAAATACAAGGTAGTAATTTTTGTATTTCTTACAAATACCCACTCCCTATCTACGTGTTGTCTAACTTTGCGGCCATTAATGATTTTATGCTGTGACATGGAAAGTCTTACCATCATTCCATGTGCTGTCTTCTTCAGGACTCAGTTGAGTACTTAGAAATGGTGATGCTGGAGCAAAAACTGCTGGACTTAGCGGAAACCACGTTCACAGATGATGATGAGGTATGCTATTAAAAAAGTATTATAAAAAAAAATCTTCCACAGAAAATTTTGACAAACTCATGCCTGGTTTGTGCTGATTGTTTCATGTACTTCAGATATGTCTTTCAATCACTCAATTTTTCTTGATACCAGATGTTACTGGATGATGAGGAGGGAAAGGAGGAGGAGAAAGAACCCATCACAGAGGACATGCCTAACCCCACACCAGACGCCGCCAAGTTGATTCGCAAGGTATGGCATCTAGAAAAGACAAATCAGTTTACTTTCCACCATTGGTTCCTCTCATCACTAAAGCTAAGGACATGTTTTAGATGAACTCTAGTCTGGTAATAATGAATCTCACTTCTACTAAGTTCTAGGAATTTAAAAAATGACTTTTAAGGGACGAAACATTGTTGAAAATCTGTTCTTGCCTTTCTATTTCTAGCTTACTTCTTTTGCCAGCCGTAGTAGTATGATGGCTATCTTTAGACCATATTAGTACTGCATATCTAAGGCCACACCAATTTAATTTGTTGGTTCTCAGATATTTTTAAAGTGAAAATATAGCAAGCGGACATCCTAAATGCAACGGGCATGTCCACTCCATAAACCTGAGTGCACCAAGGCATCCACCTGGTTCTCAGGCTTTGTTTTTGTGATGTTCGTCGAGTTAAGCATATAATTTATCATTTTCTTAAGATCCATGAACCAACAAATTAAATTATTGTGGCCTTAGATATGCAGTACTATAAGAAGTTTTCCTGACCTGCTAGTGACGCAACAAGTGACATACTGTAGATCTTGAAACTTTCACGGTGGTTTTATTTTCGCAATGACCTCTCCATAGCAAGTTCCTGACTCTGTGAATACACATTTTCAATGTACTAAATTGTACTGCACAATTGTTTAAACTATGAACTTAGAACACATTGTAGACTTCTTATTCCCTTCTACCACGAAATAAAACCACCGTATAAGTAACTGGATTTACAGTAACAAGAACTACAGACTTACCTTGGTTAAGATACAGTTTGTTATGTTAACAAGGACAAGGGACAGCTCTTACAAGGCCCTCAGCTACAAACCTGTCCAAATAATACAACTTACAGCCAGCGACTGTGGCTTGACAGAGCATAGATGACGGAACGCTAACCGCCAAGTCAGCCTTCATCTCAGTACTAACCTACTAACCGACTAACTCACCAGTTATATTCCATGTAGTGTCCATGCACGGGGAAAGTCTAATGACATGCTTGCGGAACTTAGAGGGGTGTGTTCCTACCCCAGGGTGACCTCGGGAACCTGCCTTACGATAGGGCCGCCCTCCCCGGCACAATACCTGACGCCGTACCCGGCACAATACCCACCACTGATACTGTCATACAGGGGGACAAGGACCCTGCCGTGCAGGGGATGGACATGGGGTCTCAGGCCGAATCTGCACAACCCACGTAAGTCGGGCACGAGAACAGTTCCCTGAATTCCTTCATCCCAGCATGATTTACTCACCGTTTTAACCTGTTAAACCCGTCAAGATAAGCCTTAAGGTGGTATCTCACTGCATTGGGGCACTGTTGTGGCACAGTTGGGTCATTCACTGCCACACTGTTGTGTTATTTTCTCAATTTTTTTATAATCTTGATATTACATAATACGTAAAAGTATGACTTAGAAGACAACAAAAGACACAAAACGAAAGAAAATTTGTTCCCTGAAATTTGTTGAGTATCTTTCGAACCCCTCAGTGCCACACCAGTGTTCCAAGTGCAGTGAGATACCACCTTTACCGATTACAATAGTCAATACACCTTATAATTATTACTGGACTTCCTATTCACTGTAGAGGGTTAAAGCTTCTCAAAGGTTTTGTTACTTTTTCTTGAAATAATTGTTCTTTTTTTCATCAAGAATTGGATTAGCTTTAATGTTCAAGCTGGCTTGATCATTTTCTGACAGCACCCATATGCAGTTGCAGAAATGTTGCAGCATTTTGTGCTGTCATGCTTGGATTGATGGAAAGAGCCTGTTTATATGAGTGTGCTCCTTTACCACATCTATATTTCAAGCAGTGTGGGATTTGATTGTATGGCTTCCTTTTCTAGTCTGAGGTAAATGTTCAAAAGACGAAGCTGACTTTGTGGCAAATTGATGGAAATTCTACACAACAAAACTCCCATGCATTCCCCTATGCAAACTCTCTTCACCTTTGAAGTGTGAACATTAGTAGATTTACTAGGTATGTAGTTACAATAATACAGACATTATTGTATTGTATGTTATAAATCTAACTCTTGTCATTGCTATTTTCTTAACTCTGTGTACTTCACAGTGATGCAGAGCCTGTATTTGAAGAGGACAGTATACAGAGGCCAGCAACAGAAGAGGAGTCACCAGAAGTCTCTATTATTCTGGATGAAGCAAAAACAGAGCTATAGTCCTTTGTAGTGCTCTTCCTTCTCACTTTATAAAAAATAATTAGTTCTATAACAATGTGACACATTTCTGTCATTTATATTATCTCTAACATGCTTAAGCACTTCATGTCATATACACATACTAACAATGTAGCAATAGCTTTTGAAAACTTAGTTGTATATAAAGTTTATTGTATACAATGAGACAATTTGACTGGCAGACTGTTGTAACATTTTGTATTCTTTTTTTTACATCATGAATGGCGCTGCTATTGAATATCACAAAACATTAACAAGTTGTGTATAGCAATAAATGTTTTACTAAACACTAAATACTTAAAACATATCCTTTTAAAATATAGTTTTGTAGGACAAAAAAAATTATATCTTGATTTCCAAAAACCTTGAAAATGAAAATGCCAGTAGCCCTTCCCATTTCAGTTCCATACAGAGATTGTATTAACAATGAAATGTATGTGTGTTAAGTCATTTGAGTTTACAATGGTGCCTTACTAGCTTACCTATAGTGTTCTGCTTTACCTAACATGTCATAATCTGCCAGCATGCAGCTATTAGCAGGGTAAGCATCATTTTGCATCGTTTGCATTACCAGTATTGCAATTTTTGTGTTAACAGTAACACATCAATCAACAAAAATGTTTGCTACTTAAATTCTGTCTTCAAATTATATATCTTTTTACTATTAGAACTAAGGTTTAGTTAACATGATATAATATAGTCAGTAATGAAGGGCTGTTGAACAGTTGTATTATTAATATTACAATTCTATTAAAAATTCTAATGCAGACGATAGTACATTTAGAAATTGGATACAGTTTGTCAGAAATGAAACAAATCCAGGGCTATTTTTACTAAACCAATTTCACAAATGTTTTGTATTACACTGGATAATCATTTAGTAACAAAATCTCTAGAATACCAGGACAGAAATATTTCCTAAATTGTTTTATTTTTTCCTAGGTTTGTTTTGTATGTTGATGTTGTTTCACTCAAAGACGTGTCTTGAATTTGTTTATTGCTAAGAATTCAGACAATCGTTAACAAGGGGCAAGTTTTGTATTGGAGAGGACTAGAAACCTGTCTTTGTTCATAATAAGAAATATGATGTATTAATGGTGCTAATCTAATGTTGCAATTGGCCTTACTGTCTCATGCATTTTTTGATAACTTTCTACTGAAATGTGTTTCATAATTGTTCCCGAATGGTAGAGACACATTGTTCAGACACAAAAGATTTGAATGTGTAGAACTGCTGTATTGTAAATAGCGCATACTAAGCATATTACTATATTCATTGCAAACAGTTAGGGACCATTCTCAATAGTTTTATACCAGACCGAGAGATGTTGGGCCAGCTTTCTGATATAGCAAAGGCATTGCTAGATATAGATTTTTTAACACATAGCAGTATTTTTCTATGAATTGAGATGGCAAGAAACTACATGTAGACATGTCCTATTAGAAACAATTAAATATTCTCATTTCTCACTACTGGTTAACACCACAACCAACACAAACATGGCCCCAAAAAAGTACCAAGGAGGAAAAATGATGCATTGGCTGTATGTCTAATAGACAAGTAATTTGCAATTTACCGAGATAAGGCCACACCAATTTAATTTCTTGGTTCACGGATTTTTTCCCAAAAAATAGGAGCGAGCGAATCCGTGAACCAAGAAATTAAATCGGTGTGGCCTAAGTACACTTCTTCAGTCTAAACATGTGTATTTAGTTTTAACGTCCAAGGGTAGAAAATAGTTTTACTTGAAAAATAAATAATGTGCTAAATATCTGAAAATTACAAAGTGAAGAAATTTCAGGAAAGACATTGACAAGGAAACTGTAAACCTGTCATGATTGCAAATGTTGTAAGAAACAAAATCTGTGAAATAAAACTACAGCTGCAGTATGTGACGACATTTGTACGTCTGATTTCTTTTTTTACCCTAAGGTTTCCACTAGAAAGTTATTAGTAAAGAGTTCTAAGACTTGCTTCTTAATCTTGCTACATTTCCTGATTTTTTTTTCTTTGCTGTCTTGTTCAGTCTGATAAAAACTATTGTAGAAAGAAAGTGAGTCTTTGTGTAAATGTCTAGCGTGACTGTGAATATCTGTAGATGGAGAGTGGTTGTGGCAAGGTTGTTGGAATGTCCTGAATATGCAACAGGAGCTTTAGGGCTGAATCCAGGGTTGTAGCTAGCACCTGTCCTTCAGTCCTTTGAAGGAATTTTGCAGCTGGGGACTGAAAAAAGTTTTCCCCATTCCGTCCCCTGGGACAGAAAAAAATTGATATGTAAAGATATAAAAAAACTGAAACCCATGTGTTCTTCTTCACCAAAACTGATGCCATTAAACAGCTTAGACTACAAGCAAAATTTGCACCTAAAAATGCAGGAAATAGTGTTTCAGAGGGTCTTGATTCAAAAATTTTTTGGGACCCAGACCCCCTAGAAATGACGCGCAACGTCACGCCATGCTTTCGGTGTTCGATAGGATTCCCATTCAAAATCAAGGGGACTGAAAATGATTTCAGGCTGGCTACAACCCTGGCTGAATCCCTTATGTGTACCAATAATTCATGTAAGGCCACAGCAGTAAATCTTATGGATGACATTCTCTGCAGACTACAAATATGATGTGTGCGGGGGATAAAAAAAAGGTGGGAAACAAAACAGCATTGAAATTAAACAGAACAAGATTCTAACAATTTCTAGGACAAAATGGCACATCTTCATTTTATGTCTGTTTCTGAGAACTGTTTGCAGACTGTTAAGAATAGGCCTTAAAAACTATCCTTTGAAATGTGTAATGTATATATAAAACCCATGACATATAAAAGCACACTGTATCAAGAGGAAAGCACAGAATACATAGAAGTTATAAAACAATTCAATCGCTACAACTGGATGAAGAACATAATTTTATAATTCTAGTGACGCTGAAGAAGAGTGTGATGTCACTCGAATGGATGTCACTCGAAACGTCTGGAAGTAAATATCTGTTTTTTATTTGTTATTTATCAATTTCTGTAAAGTGATCTTCAGATGCCATCAGAAAACCCAAGACAACAGCAATGTGCCCCATCGCAGTGTATTGGACATTTTTGTGAATTATTAGGTCTGATGGCTGTTTACAACATATTTTCGCATTCATATGTTGACCTTTGCTGAAAGCTAACAAAATTTCTTCTTTTTTCTAAATCAGAAAAAAAATCAATGCACATGCTGATGTCATCCATAAAATTTAACTGCTGTGGCCTATCTGTGTGGGAAGGTAACCAGACAATTATCGGGTGCTTGTATTAGAAACAAGCCTTGTGGCTTGGAGGGCTGAAACACTTCGAGTAAACAAGCTTGTGGTGAAAAGACGTGCAATGGCTGAAAACGTCTACCAGGTTTCCTGTAATGTCTACGCAACCTGCAGGGATGATGGGGAGTACCAGGAGGTCTGTACAATCTCTCCAACTAGCAACACAGCCACCACGTTGGTCCCCGATGTAAACAACACTACTGGAAGCTCGAGAATTGTTAACGTATCTACAGAAAAGTTGGAGCAGTCAGGTGAGATATTTGATACTTTTGAGACAAGTCCAAAAGGATTTAACTTTCAGTAAGGTGCAGAAAAGCGCTACCTATAAAATCGGGGACTTCGGCAGACCAAAATCAACTACACAATGTATTTCACTTCAGATCCAAGTGGGTGCATGCATATTACAAGAAGTGAAAATGTTTTTCACAATCTACAATCAACTGCACCACAAAATTGTACAATGGTCTGTTTCCCCTTCTTAAATCAGACGTTTCTCAGCTTCTCTGTCTTCAGTACATGTAACTATGTACATTTTATGCCAAAAAGTAGTTACTCAAGCAACTGCTTATGGTTTGTTGCTTGAGTAACTACTTTTTGCCGAATCTTATTACCTGGATGTCTAACCTACATCGACCTATGTACATTTTATATCTGCAGGTTTGTCCGAGTGTAAGGACAAATGTAAAGAGACCCAGCCTGAATCTGTCTCTGATGGTTACATCCCTGGGGCAATTAGGAGCATAGATCAGTCCCAAGTCTGGACCAATGCCATGCTGAAGACCCTACCCATGGTGACCATTCTTCTGAACCTCTGTCTGCTGGGCACTGTTGTCTTACTAGGTGAGCCAGTGTTGTAACCTGTTCAAAGATAGCGTTGAGATGCAGTCAAACCTGGTCCATGTGGTCCAGCAACCACCTGTCGCATGCAATAATCTGCCATCAGAGGACACATTTAAACAGTCTCATCCATTTTACATAGTTGTAAAAGACTCTTTCCCAAGAAACCAACTGTCTTACCTGGTGACATGGTGACTTTTTTTCTGTCCCAAAGGGGCATTCACCCTCCACTCAACAATCAAACTTGATTGACAGCAGCTAGCAGCCTTCTAAAATGAGGATTTCTACCCAGCCATAGTTACCCTCAGCTTCTTTTGTTTGTTTCATGTTGGTAATGTTGAAAACTCATCCAAAGAATGGAAATGGTAAAAAGGCAAGTTTCTCTGTCTGGTTTTCTTTCTCCTCCTTCTAACTAGGATAATACCATACCAACCAACCAACTTGTTGAGAACAACCACCTGTCCTCATCAACCATTTTTGCTCAGACCCATGAGTGATTGCTTAGTGACTGCACAACAAACAAACAACTCAAATTCTATCTTGGTTATCTTTCCTCTGTGCCCTCTTTAACATAGCATTATTGCTTGACTTCCAGCTGTGATGGTGTCTGAACTCAAGTCGTCAGTTGACCAGCTGGACCGCAAAACAGCCACTGATCTGTCAGACCTAAAGTTGTCAGTTAGGCAACTGGACATGAAGAGTATGATGTCAACCTCATATCTGTTCAACATCTCTGTGTTGATACAACAGGTAATGGTGAAAACGTCAATACATGGCATGTCTTGGGGCATGGTGCTTGGAAACAACAAAAGCCATAAAAATTAAGTGGCGGTTTAGCTCAAACTTCACAATGGATGGCATGTCACAGAGGGCCTAGCGTAACGTGTCGCATAAAATATAAGTTTCACATCTTTGTAAGTCAGACCATGACCTATTTCCGTCCATTTTTGAACCATGAATATACTGGTAAAAGATATATGTATGTTTGATTTGCAGATATTGGGGAAATCAGAGCCAGGAGGGGCTGAAGAGGAAAAGCCTGCTCCAAATCGCCTATGTGAAGGTATGTAAGAATTTATAGGGCCCTGAAGATGCAGACTCATTTCCTGTGTCTTCTGTTTGCACAAGGAGACTTGGTTTGCCGTAGGCATGTTTTTTTTTTTAGCAAAAGTACCAAAAAATCAGCCGCATTCCTGATCCCATGTCAAATCTATCTTTTAGACTAGGATTCTGTTAACTGTTTAAATGAAACATGGAAACATTTCTCTAAACGAATTTGCCTACTAGTAGCAACTTGTAAATTAAAGATATGTCAACATCAGGTTAATTTTTTTCAGTGTCCTGTCCTGACGGTTACAAGGAATACCGTGAAGTCTGCTACAAAGTGTTTGACATCGAAAAAACGTTTTCTGAATCGGCTGCAACCTGTTCGGCCGACGGAGGCACCCTGGCCATGCCCCGCGACCCCATAATCAACGCTTTCCTCTTCTCCCTGATGAAGGAGGTAGACAGCTATGAAAACTATTGGTTCGGCTTAACTGATCAGAAACAAGAAGGTACGTGGGAGTGGGTAGACGGCACAGCCCTGGGGACCGGGTACAGAGTGTGGCGGGAGGGCCAGCCTGACCAGTGGGGTGAGCAGGATTGCGCCATGTACCGGTGGGATGAGTGGGTGGATGGGGACTGTCGCTGGAGGAAGCGATTTATCTGTCAGGTCATACCATAAACCACACATTTAAACAAATCAATTATTTTAGAAAAATGCAAACATGTTGAACCAACAATCAGTGGCGTGTCCACTGCGAAAACTTACCTGCTGTAAATGCATTTAAGCTCGCAGGAATTTAATTTTGCGGCAGCGGGAAAAAGGACTGGTTTAAACTTTGCGGTAGCACAATGCACTGTAGTCTCTTACTGCCATGGAAGAATGTTTGCGGTTTTAAGTTTGCAGTGGCGTGTCCACCGCGAAAACACACATTGAATCAGGAGTGTTCACAAAAAGGCAACAGACTGTTTTTATTACAATACACATTTATTCTCATTGTGTAGTTACATCATTATCATTTATTTTAGGTATTAACAATTACATTACTTCTCCTAGTATAGAAATTGATATTATATTATATTGCAAATAGCACACTTATTAAATATCAGTACCCTTTGTGTAAAAAATCAATTCCTTGAGAATATTGTAATCACTTTGTACCATGAAGATTGTACATTTCTTTTATCTCAAGGACACTGTGCTTCAACACATCATTTTCCTACACATCAGCTGGTGTTTGCAAAGGATGTCAGACTTCAAGTTAAGTTGTCTTAAATCTTTATAGACTGTCCATCATAAACGGTCTGTTACAGATAGTTTATCATTCACATGTTAAGCTGTTTTTGTGTTTATCTCTTTGTACCATCCCCTATATATAAGTACAATACATCAACAGTTAATTCTTATTGTAGCACTAGTTCACCTCTATCCATGAGGGAACCTATATCCGTTGTTTTTAAAAATACTGGTATTTGGAGATATCAGGTGGACAGACGGTGGTCAATTAAGTAATGCATTTTGTATTTTGAAAATACAATGTACTGTACTTTTGAAAACACCATCCATAGACTTGATATTCCTAAATAACCTGTTTTTTTAAGCAAATAAGATATAGGTTAACCCAACAAAAAAGGTGAACTTGCATGAAATTTTCTTCCATCAAAAAATTGCTTTAAAAATTGCTGTACTTATTTTTCATAGTTGTTGAATATTAGAGTCCTATAATAAGAGTGACTGTTTAATTGTTGGTTTGTAAAGATCCAGAATCTGATAGAGACCATAATAAGAGTGTTTATCATTATTTTAATTGTAGGTTTGTAAAAGATTCAGAATCTGACAGACCTATAATAAGTGTTTAATTGTTGGCTTGTAAAGAGCCATAATTTCACCTAAAGACTGGGAAGAATAACATGGCTCCTTCAGGCCTGAGGCCCAGGGTACTCAATGACTGCTGCTGCCCCCATGCCTGTTCCAATACACATGGACACAACTCCGTAAGCCCTGCAACAGATAAGAAAAAACCATCTAGTAAAACTGTCATTGCTCAAACTACATGTAATAAAAGTGCTGGCATGTAAAAAGATGTGGCCATCACAGAAATGTCCATGATAACCTAAGTTAGTTGTTTAATCCTACAAGCACTAAATAAACTCAAACCCAACAGTACCTGGTTCTGACCAAATTCAGACTATGAGGGTTTAATTATTACACAAAATCAGGGTTATTTTCTTTTACCTTGCAAGGACAGGTAGCATTCTTGGTGTGTATTTACTAAGCTTTTCCTACTGTCAGATAACAGTGGATAAAACCACCTTGCACTGGACAGGTGCAAGTTTAGTTTGAGAGTACTTACACCACACCAATTTCACAGGTACAAACTTGCATATGCATGCAGTATTTCAAGCCCTGATGCATCAAACCAACAGTGACAATATATACCTTACTTTCAAAGTTAACACAATCTCTCACACAGTCACTTCTCAGCACTTAGAGCAGCAAGAACAAGTACACTGTTGATTTTCTGACCTCTTGCCCCTCCTCTTGAGCTCATTGAGCAGTGTGGCGATCTGCCTGCTGCCGGTACACCCCAGGGGGTGCCCCAGGGCGATGGCACCACCGTTAGGGTTCACCTTCTCCCAGGGGATCCCCAGCTTGTCTACGGAGTACACCGCCTACAGAAGATATGGAGTTACTGCCACATTCTGATTTTATAATGACTGACATCCACATTATGTAAGTCAGAAGCTGTTCCAATATGCCTTTGAATAGAAATCAAACTCCTCTCAATAGGTTGGTAGGTGTTATGAATTGAGCAGTTGAAATTGCTGAAGACTAATTGTAAAACTTACATAGCACAAGAAACTATGTGAGTCATAATTAGCTTAAAATTGTTGTAAACTTAAATTCCATTGTTAAACCAGCTATATACAGGACTGAATACGAATGTCATCTAAGAGTTTAATTGAACATTCAGAGGAAAGATGCAGATACTGGACGACTTGATAAAATGTTCACAGAAATATCTGTCAGTTTTTTATTACATTTTATAGTCTAAAACAACTTACCTGGCTTGCAAAAGCTTCATTCACTTCAAAGACATCAATGTCATCAACAGACAGGCCTGGATAATAGGACAGAATATGATACATTAGGGTCAATACTTAGCTTGAATAAACCAAGAAAGTGAAGGAGTGAAGAGAAAATACAAACCGAGTGTAACATTGTGCCTGCTTAGGATTTGAACATTGAGCCTTTAGTCATGGGTCTTGGCCAATTATTTACCTGCTTTCTTGAGTGCTTCTGGAATAGCGTAGGCAGGTCCGATGCCCATGACATCTGGAGGCACACCAACCACAGCGTAGCTGCGAATCACACCGAACACCGGCAGGCCAAGCTGACGGGCCTTGGACCGCCTGGCCACCAGGACGGCAGCTGCACCATCACTCACCTGGCTGGAGTTACCTGTGTGGGGTAAGAACATGACAACAGAGCGTAAACTGTGAGCAGCGACACCTGTCCTGCAGTACAATGTAAACCAGTCAGAATTACCCTGAAGAAGGTGACAGACGGTCACCGAAACGTTGGTTGTGTAAAAAAACAATGGTTGTTTAAAGAAGAGCCTCTTTATTCAACAGAGTCTAATGTATAATGGCAATTTTAAGGAAGTGTGTCACAGAAGTGGAGAGAATTGAAGAAAGATTAATTGCAGCTACTAACTACTGTCACTGACAAAAAGTTTCAGCTTCTAAAAGTTAGGAAAGTTATAGTAGGTCTGCTGCAAGGTTTGTTCTGACAAGACCACTATAGAGAAATGTTACAAATGTCATGTTTCAGTACCCACTAATCTTTCTCACCAAGTAACATTGTCTGGATCGTCTCAGAATTCAACTTACCCTGCCAAAGTCAAATCTACTGAAAATGATTGATATTGCCACATGGCATGTTGCCGAAAAACCGCCGAAAAAGACTTGCCCTCTAGCATTCAAGGCACCAAAATGACCCTGTCAGGAACTTCAAATCCTCGCAAACTACAATTTTAAACCCGGCGCACGATGATACACGTCCCCTGTATGGTCGCAATTTGCAGTGTTTCTGTATCTACGGGACCTGAAATCGTGTGGCCGCAGGGCGTGGCCGTGTTGGACAGGTGGCCGCTACAGACTAATTGTTAATGCTCTAAGGTCAATGGCAAAAATCCAAGGGACCGACAAAAGTGACCGCAATGGCGTGGTCGCTATGCAAACGTGGCCGCTAATACAGGTTTGACTGTGGATACAAACCTGCAGTTGTACTGCCTCCCTTTTTGAAAGCTGCTGGAAGTCTGGCCAGTTTTTCTTTGGTTGTCCCTGGGCGGACACCATCATCTTTGGTCACCTGTAGAAATAATAAGGAAATAATAATAGGTGAGAAATAATAGGAATGTATCAAGAGAATGTTATTTACTTTTGCTATCATAACTTAGGTCACAGTAAGTAAATTTTATGGATGACATCAGCTCATTAATTTTTGCCTGATTTCAGAAATAAAAAATTTCTTCTTCAGAGAAGGTCAAATGACAAATTCACGGTAGTACAAATTACCAACATCAGCAAATATGTTTGGTTGTAGCCACATAGTGCTGGGTGAGTCAGATTATAGGTGTATCGATAGGAGTGCCAAGGAGTGTCAATAGGACTGTCTGTGTGTTAATAGAATTGTCAATAGTGTGCAAATTTGTTTGCAACTCGCGCCGTTTTTGACCGAGGTTTTGAAATAGAACCCGAGATCGAACAGGGTCCATTGGATAGTTATGAAATTGGCACCGATATGAAAGCCATGAAGTTACTTGCCAACATGGTTAGTGATACCAGTCTTCCACACTAGTGTTACTTTTACTACACCAGCGCACGTCTTGAATACAGGAATGAATGCTCAGTTGGCCGTGATGCCAATTGTCTTTCCATTTAATTCTTGTTTCAACGTTTGATCATGAAAATATAGCCATCTTGTTTTCTTACCCATCTTTTTTTTTGTTGCCCTATCTCACTTTTTTTGCAGTCTGCAGGGAATGTCATCCATAAAATTTACTTGCTGCGGCCATACTGTAGTTTTTTTTAAACTGCCATAAGTAAGCTAAGTATATTGGCATTAGTAAACTTATTGGTACATTCTCTCAAATCTATTGCAATGTTCAATTTAAACTAAACAAGACTTACGGTGATTTCCCTCTCCTGTCCATCCTTGTCAACTACCTTGGTCCTGACAGGAACAATCTCGTCCTGGAACAAACCCTTCTCTGTGGCAGCACAGGCTCTGTAGGGGTGGGTAAAAATGTTAATGGCTGTTTTTGAAAACAATACTACTAATAAAGTTAACTCGTGTTGACTTATCATAAGGTCATTCAGTGTAATATGACTTGCTACTGCCACACCTCATGCCTATGAACCTATAACAGGTGACTATCAACTTTCTGGATGCCAAAAAGGAGACCAAAATGTAAGGTTTAGTCCACTCACACTAGGGACAACAACAACTATTTTCAGAAGTGTGATGGGTTCATTTACGTGTTTGAGGTTTGGCTTTCCTCAAACATGAGACAAAAGTGACAGTAATGCAACATAAACTAGAAAGACCGACATTTTCTTGAGAGCAAATACAGCATATTTCACCCATATTTCTCCAACAATAGACTGTTCCAAAATTGCCCATGTGCAAAAATGGAACGCTTAAGCCCCCAAAATGGTGTGGCAGTGGTGCGGCAGTACAATACATTGACTAGATGGTAGTTTGTTATGAGCAGGGGACTGTGAATGTACAAAGAATAAATGTTATATGTGTATTAGAGAAAAGTGGGATAGAAGTCCCACCTCTGCTGAGAGATGGCTGCAAACATGTCCTGTGTCTCACGAGTCACTCCAAACCTCTCAGCTACATTCTCAGAGGTGATCCTGGAATAGAGAAAGCAAAAACCATGAGAACAAAGCATGTTTTGATTCTTACAACTGTAAATTATAATGTTTATATATTGCCAGTCTAAAACATTTGAAGTAAAATGGAAAATCATAATCATAAGTGAAAGACATCCACTTGCTATTTCAATTGTATGGATAGTATTGAAACTGAAAAATGTGAATAACAATATGTCATAATATTAAAAGGCCTTCATCCGCAGGTAACCCATATCCATGGTTTTCAAAAGCTGGGTATTTAGGGACATCAAGGCAACGTACGGTGGTTTCAAACTGCAACATTTTCAAAATATTAAAGAATTCTGAAAAAAATATTGCAGTTATAAATACCTTGTTTTAAAAACAATGGATATAGGCTGACCCACGGACAAAGGTGAACTAGCGTTAGTTTTAATTTTCTATGATATCTAGAAGCCCACCTACCCCATGGGAATAATGCAGTCTCTGGCCTTCTCGAACTTGAAGTTGTCAGGGTTCAGGTCACCTGGTTCCCCACCCTGCTTACGCTTACTCATGGACTCCACACTGGAACACACAGGTCAAAGGTTAGAGTGCTAGCCTCCTTTGCAGACTTCTGGCAGCACTGGCTTTTGTTTTAGGGGGAAAGTGCTGGGGTGATGGACCCCAAAATAAAATTTAAATAATGTTAGGCGTCGCCCCTGAGGCGTCCACCAAAAAAGTGCCAAATTGCCTGCTAGAAGTCTGCAGGGGAGGCTAAAAGCTCATGAATACCATTACTGAAAGAATGTTTAACTATGAGAAACTCATTTTGTTTGAGTCGCCATCATGGTATCATTATTCTGTCTTGCTATAGTATACAACAAGGAACTGAAACTTTGTCATATTAGGCTAAAAAATTTATAGAATATGATGGTTCTGTTTGTTATACTTATACTGCAAGATGATAATGTAATGCTAAAGTGAAACAGATGGCCACTTACCCTGCACCAATAGCCATGTCACAGACTCCTGCCTTGATACTGTCTGTAAATCAAATCATACAGAATTGCATCAGCTTATAGGAGTTGGCTCAGTCTTCTTTTGTCTTTTGCATGCCATGTATAAAGTGTGAAAGAAACCCATGTATTTCATAACAGCTGTGTCTGATCAAGGACGTAACGTCCTTGGTCTGATCTACTTTAAGAATGAACATCAATCCATGTTGGCATTCAACACAAACATTCTTAGTGTCAATGTTGCTACCTACATGTAGTATGCACTTTAAAAACGTTCAACAGATTCCAAGAAAAATTCAATTAAAATTGCTAAAGACAGATAAAATCTGGTATATATAGACAGGTGATCACTCTTCATAATGCTTGAGTCAAGAGGAAAATTATCTAAGGGACTATCTAAAGTGGCTAGTTGTACAGATTTTACTGTAATCCCTTTACAAGTAGACTGTTACTATCTCTCATTTTCAAACCAGAATGTGTATCTTACTGGCCACATGCATAACAGCCTGCAGTCCTGAGGAACACTGTCTGTTACAGGCACTCAGAGGGACAGTCTCTGGGATGCCTCTAGAAAGTATGAAAACACAAAACATCTTTCAACCTTGTACTATAACACTTGGTATCTGTTTATACTTAAGCTTGTTATCATGATGTTTTATTGTGACAGAAATAATAGCCTATTTCAACAAACATGTGAACTTGAATAGGAAAATATTTCAATAGACAATGGGATAATAAAAATGTGGTAGTACAGATGATTGAAAAGATTACTTTAGCACACAGTCATGCATATGCTCAAAGAGTTGGGTGCAAGCAAAATTTTCCAGAATAAAAGTATTGTGCTTATATACTGTTTTCTACATCTACAAGTGCAAATGCTTGAATTGTATAGAACATGTCTAAGGTCATATGATCAAAGTACGACACACTTACGCTGCAAACTGGGCAATTCTGAAGACCGCTGGCCCTGCACCTGGCTGGAGAACATTACCTGTGTGAAATATAGTTTAATCATAAAGTCAACACTTCTATCAGTGTGTGTGTGGTGTGTGTGTGTGTGTGTGTGTGTGTGTGTGTGTGTGTGTGTGTGTTTGTGTCTGCGGGTTTGAGTGAGTGTGTGTTGTGTGTGTGCATAATGTAGACTATGTAGATCACATATACCTAATATTACATTGCATATGTAGACAACATATAAATTTCCATATTGCCCCTTATTCAACCAAAACCCCGACAGAACCCTGGACAGGACCCGGACAGAAATCCGGGCAGAAATCCGGACAGAAATCATGGGTTGAGTGTGTATATGTGTGCATTCACAGGGTATATGGACGGAGCAAAGTGTATGAACACTACACTCAACGGTTTACAGTCACTACAGTGGGCACCAGCACAACAAGTTCCGAACCTAATTATGACTTTGTGTATTCTATGAGAAGTGTAAATGTATGTGTGTGTTGGCACCCAATATCAGCTACTAGTAAGTTGCCTGGGCTTGCCATGTATTGCATTGTCTGCAATCTCGATTAATTAAATTAAACACAATTCATGCAGGTCTGAGGTCTACGAACTCTTGTTACATTTCAAAAGCAACTTAAAAGATTTTGCATATCAGAGCTAGGCCTCAGCAGAGGACTGTTGTAAAGTGCCATTAGGTGTATGTAGTGTACATACAGGTGTGTGTAGTCTACATTTGGTGCATGACTAGAATTGCTTTTTTGTAGTTGGGAATGTGTTATCCATAATTTTTCTGTCATCCTTGTCACAATCAAGCCAGCAAACAAACACAAATAGTAATAAAAAAATGCTGAAAATCCCCATAACCACCTTATATATAATTACCAAGTCACCTAGATGTAAATACGAAGACATGACCACATACCCACACAGATGTCCCCAATTTCAGAAGGGTTCACATTGGTCCTCTCCAGCGTAGCCTTCAGCACTGACACTAGAAGGTCATCTGGGGTTGTGTCCTAAGAAAACCATGCACCATGAAGTCTTGAACCGTTCATATTCAAAAAATCAATCAATCAATCAATAGTTTATTTTCAGGCACCAAGGCCCATAAAAACAGACAATTAGACAATACATTTAAAAAGAACAACAATCCAATACATTAAATCAAAAGGCAGGAAGGATTTACACTCGTGCACAATTGGTCTGTGTACTTGGCCGTAGCTCTTCCAGAACATACTTGTAGCAATAACATCGAAATCAGATAGGACTCTGATAATGTCGTTCTCAGACGCCAGGAGGCGAGCCGCAAATGAGTGCGTCAGCTTACGCCTCCTGGCGTCGAACATGTCTACGCGCATCAGTGCGAAGAGGCAGCTGTTGCTAGTGGATCTAGGCTGTGACGTCATGATTTTGAGAGCGTCATGGAAAGCAACTTTGACTCTCTGCAGCGGATTAAACTGCAAGGATCCTGATCGTTTTCTTAAATGTGAATAGGCTTGAAAATGTGAAAATGCAAATAGGCTTGGATTTTCACGAATCCGGCTCATTTGCAATCAATGCAAAACCATGCAACAAGTCTTTGACCTCTTAAAAAAAAAAAGTAAGCGGATTAAACTGCAAGGATCCGGATCATTTTCTCCACACTCCAATAGGCTTGGATTTTCAACAATCTGGCTCGTTTGTAACCAATCCCCGCGAGGTAGTTTGAGACACTTGCGAACAATCCGCTTGGCTCAAATCATGAATGCGAACACAACGTGTATAAATTCTATGTAAATTTCCAATTTGCTCCCAGTTGGAGGTTGTATATCCAGGACTGGTACACGGGGTCAAAGTGTGGGAGCCGAAACACATGCCAAACTTACAGGTTTGCTCATGTTACATATTTTGGTGCCTATCAATATTGTCTGGAAAGAAAAAAACGCTATAAGCCTAGGATCAAGGCAAGTGGAATCAGAAGCAAACAAATCTTTGATTGTGCTCTGCAGGAGAGAGGAGCAAGCTCAAAAAAAGTTTTTAAAAAAGGACATCTTTGAGCAGTTCTCCCTCTGGATCATGATTAAGAGTGGGTTTGAGAAAACCTACGAACAATGCTGAAGAAAGGTAAAGTCCAGGTAGGGAATAACAATCAGCTGGATTGTCTGCGATTAATCAGATTGTCTGAAAATTACTGCGAATGCATATTTTTTTAATCGGAGTGTAAAAGTTTGATCCGGATCATGTTTAATCCGCTTGTTATTTTTGAGGGTGAACAGGGTCTAAAGAGTCGTGGGTACCACTATCAGGAGAAACCTGATTGTTTTAAAGTTGTTTTAACTTGCATTGCATCATAATGTGTGCCTACACCATGGAAAATGTTCAACAACCTGCATCCACTACAAACAACATGCCATACCACTCATTACCAAACGAACATGACCTGTAGGTCATTGACCTTTATCCAAATTTTTTTCTGATGCCATACTTAGAGAAATGTACAAAGGCAACATCACACATACAACAGAAACAAGGGCATTCAACAAACTCAAGATAACAGCTTAATTTGTTCTATAACATTTGACAATTGCCATATGAAGAATGAAAGTATAATGACCGAGAGGGCAAGGACCTTCAAAGGGTGACCCACTAAAGTCTAAACGTTTGTGCAAATCAAACGTTCCCTGTTAAACACTTGCACAAGGGCTAATCAATGGATCTCAACGTTTAAAAGATCCTGGGTACTGTAACGTTGTTACATGTACTTATAATTGAGCTATGACGTTTCAGACGTTGATAAAATTATTCAAAAATTATCATCGTCATGATCGTGGTAGTATTTACTTACAGGATGGGGAGGGGCATTTTCAGGCTGGGCGTTCTTTTAGATTGGCATTATGTACCTGTACATTTAACATTTTAAAATTACGGTGTTTTAAGGGGAAAAGTAAGTAAATCTACGTCGTCTTACCTTAAAAGATCCTCTGGCCGCTTTGCCGATCGGAGTTCTCAGTGCAGAGACGATCACAACGTCGTCTTCACTCTCTGCAAATCGACCTTTCACCTCATTCTGGGCCAGGCTGGAAAACGATTGGTTTTGGGCCCTGTTTGGCACTGAAATGTGCCCGAATATCGTCTGCATGCGCTCCATGCCTTCCGTCGTACACCCAATCTGTTGGAAGACTGAGGAAAAGAGTCGTTTGCTGTTAGGAAGCGTCCCAAAGTGGACAAGCGCCCGAACACGAATTTGTGCTGCCGTCTTGCCGACCCGGCCAAAGTGCAAAGGTCGATGACCGTCAGGGCAGTTAACTTTCAGCCAATCAGCGGCAAAACCCACTTTGCAAGTCACAAATTTTACACAAGAGCCGTTTTCTAAGACAAACTGTTACATTCATTGATGTGAAGTTATAACAGTTTAAATTTTCTTATCATCGGTAACAGCATATGGCGTTATAGAATTACACCCTATGTTGAGGTTTCATCCAGACCTGCATCCAGATATTGGTTGGAAAGCTAAAATCGCGCTCCTAGCGGCCGGCCCGGTCCTACAGTTGCCACAACCTCTCCAAGTGTCATTAAACCCCCCTCACATTAGGCGCGATTCGATCGGACGACGAGTCTGCGAGCTCTAAATTACGAAGAGGCATGACCCTGACGGGAAGGGGGGATCTGCCATTTCTTCGTCGGCATCAGGGTCATGCCTCCTCGTAATTTAGAGCTCGCAGACTCGTCGTCCGATCAATTTTCGCTCCATGTGAGGGGGTATAACCCCAGCCAGCGAGAGATCGTGTAAACACAAGCTAGAAATTGGCCAAAATTAAAATCTCAATCTAAAGGGCAATAGAAGTACGCAATTGCTGGTTTTGCCTGATACTAGTATGTACAGGGGCTAAGACAATCCTATATACGGAAGATATATTTTGAACAGGGATGAGGCACAGATACATCACAGAAGTTGACTTGATCTAGCTAAATACACACGCGCAGTAGTTCGTCTACGCAGATACGGCTACTGTTTATTCTGTATACGTAGTCTCAAAGGCCACATTGCTGAGCAAATACCACAGCACAGTTCTGTTTGGTAACAATCCTGTGCCGCTCCAGCTTATATACGAAGTCTTTCTGTATGTATTGCTGTTTTAGCTTTGCTTTGTTAACGCTAGTTCACCTTTATCCGCGGGGTAACCTATATCCATTGTTTTAAAACCATGGTTTCAAATTGCAATATTTTCGCAATATTTCAGTGGACCGACATTTTCAAAATATTGCAGTTTAAGAACACCGCCCGTCAAATTGACATCCCTAAATACCCTGTTTCTAAAACAACGGATATTGGTTACCTCTCGAATAAAGGTGAACTAACGATAGATGTAAATGAACATTTTGCATCCCACCATGTCCTTAATACATGTATCTTATGTGTTTACTCGTCAATAGTGCCGTATGTCTTTTCAGTCACATGACATTTATCATGATGTTGTTCAGATCTACAAATACATTTTTCTCAAATTAATCTATTCATATAAGATACGATTACGACTCATTAAAAAAAAGCTTTGTTTCCTTCACTCAGGGAGGATTCTTGTCCTTGTTGGCAACAATGTTGACGACAATGTTGACGACAATGGCGACCGCCCTGCCACACTTGCTCCTGCTAACCTTTGCCCCCATGGTAAGCCTGGCCTGTCCACACGGGTGCCAGTGCTACAGCGACGTGCCCTCGGTCCACTGTTACTACCTGGGGATCACGGCTGTACCCTCGGGCTTCCCTCCCAACACCACGCTCCTCGCCATCCGCCACTGTAACATCACCGCCCTGCGCAGGGGGGACTTAAGCGGCATGCCTCTATTGGCGACTTTGTACCTCGACTGGAACAACATATCCACTATTGAGCCGGGGACTTTCGACGGGTTATTCCACCTGCAATCCTTGGCCATCGGCGGAAACCGTGTCGCTAAGCTCCCCCCAGGTCTCTTCAAGGACAACAAGCTGACAGATTTTGACGGGTCTGACAACCGTATCGAGGCTATCCCGTCTGGTGTGTTCACCAATCACTCCAGCCTAATAAGTCTGATTCTGAACGGAAACCGCATCAGTATGCTCGGCGATGATGCCTTCGCAGGACTGCCGCAACTTGTGGAGATCCAGATTAACGACAATCTCATCTCTCGTCTCCCTGCTGATGCTTTAAAGGGTGCTTCCAAGCTCTGGACTCTCTCAATGCCCAGGAACGCCATAACAAAAATAGAACAAGGTGCTTTATCGGACTGTACCTCTTTGTACAACCTTGATCTGAGCGGCAACCAACTTACGACTCTAGAAGGAACTTTGAAGGGTCTCTCAAATTTAAATTCTTTGTGGGTTTCCGGAAATCGTGTTCTCGAGATAACCAACAGCACTCTGACCAGTCTGACTTCTCTCCGTGACTGTTGGCTGGACAACAACAGGATCAGGAAAATAGAAAGCGGTGCTTTCAAGGGGATGGGGAACCTGAACAATTTCTACCTCGGCAACAACGAGCTAGAAGAGATGCCTCTGAACGAACTTGTAGGTGTTCTTAAACTTGACCTAGCGAACAACAGACTACAGAGTCCACCCTTGAACATGACCGCCGCGCCAAACCTTGCAATTTTGATGCTTTCGGGCAACCCCATTAAAATCATGGCATCGTCACAGTTTGCAAGTCTCAAAAGTATATTTGAAGTTGATCTTGACAACGTGACGGCAGTGCGAGAAGACACAATAAACCCCTGGGCCTTGTGTGGCGCTCCAACTTTACAGTCTGTGTCGTTGAACCACAACAACATCACGTCGTTCCCTGTCGATCTTCTGACGTGTGCAGCAAATCTAACATATCTTAGTTTGTCCGGCAACAGGATGGCAAACTTCAGAAAGGATGTCTTTTACAACTTACGGAACATAGCTCAACTGGACCTTGCAGGCAACAGAATCACGAACATTTCTACATTGTCGGTAGCGATGGAGTCCATCACGTTCCTAGATTATTTGACCTTGACCAGTAACCCTGTGGTCTATCTTCCCAAACACGCATTTCCAGCCTTTGTACAGATAGACAATGTCGATCTCAACGACATGAAGCTTTGCGCAGTTGACAAGGATGCGTTCGAATGGATGGATAAACTTCAGTCTATCAACATGGCGAAGAACAAGTTCCGATTCCTTCCTGGGAAGCTTTTCGCAAACATCAGTGTTGAGAAAGTCAACCTGGAAGGCAACCCATGGTACTGTGACTGTCAGATGTACGAGTTTGCACAGTGGATGAAAACCAACAACATGTCGGAAAAGTTTGATGTAGTCTGTGACGGACCTGAGACGCTTAATGGAACCTACTTGTCTGACATTGACCTTAAGAACCTGACATGTGACTGTGTTCACTATCAGGCACCAACTATCAACACCACAGGGAGCGACACTGTTGTTGTGGCTGGCCATGACGCAAGGCTTGTGTGTAACGTCACAGGTTGTCCCGAAGCAGCTGTCATCTGGACCACTCCGCTAGGCGACGCTTTCTCAGAGGATTCGGACGATCCTCGTTTCTCCGTTTTGTCTGACGGTGGACTGGAGATTCACGAAGCAAAGACCATTGATGCCGGCATGTACATATGTACAGCGATAAACTACATCGGAAGTAGTCAAGAAATCGTTGTTCTCGGGGTTACTGGTTAACTTCAACGCCAAGTAAGACTGTCAGTGCATCGATTAAGGTTAGACATCCAGGTAGTAAGATGCGCCAAACAGCAGATACTAAGCAGCTGGACATGATTTTGGACACGGTCAGACGGTTCAGACAGGCATCCATTTCGTCAGTGACGTCAAAACTATTAGTGTTTCACATTGCAGATCTTTAATTAACTCCGGGAAGCAGAGGTTTTGTATGTTTGTGATGGTGCATTGTGGTCGCACTAGGGGTGTGTACCGGTACGAAAAAAGGAACTACAAAAAACCAGTTGACCGTATCTTGACCAATGAACGGATTATATGGCAGGCGTTTTGGAGCTTAACGCTCTAAGAAAATAACAAAAACGAAGCAGAGTAGAGTTGATAGTCATTTCTACCAAGTTTCTAAAGTCAAACTAAGGCCACAGCAAGTAAATTTTATGGATGACATCCGCGCGCTCATTAATTTTTGCCTGATTTCAGAAAAAATAAGTTTTTTTTTCTTCTTCGGAGATGGTCAACATGACAATAAAGTACCGAAATGGGAAAGTATGCCTAATGATTGTACTTGTAGAAGTGACATTAGCGATGTAGCCATGATTGTAGTTATAGAAGTGAGACCAGCTGGATAGTTGGAAAAGTGGCACCATAATGGAAGTCATAAGTGAAGTTGCCAACTTGGTAAGTGATACCAGTCTACTACACTAGATCACTTCTTTAATACAGAAATGAATGATTTGTCGTCAGTACTACCATGTTTTGTCACTTTAACTTTCTTACAACATTTATGGTGTCTATTTTGAAAATTTAGCCATCTTGTTTTTTACCCATCTTGTATTTTTTTCGCCCTATCTCACTATTTTTGCAGTCTGCAGAGGATGTCATCCATAAAATTTACTTGCTGTGGCCTAAGCGTAATCTACATGAAGATATGATTTTAAAACGTCAGTGACAGTCGTATATTCCACAAAGCAGATTAGTTTGTAGGGAAATGGACTATTGTTTAAAGTATCGCCTATTAACAACTTTTATTGGACAATCAGACCCAGGTTAAGGTCCAAACCTGGACCCAGAAATTTCTGTACCGGTACCTACACGCACAAAAATTAACATTTGAATGCTAGGCATGTAGACGACAGCTTTAGGAAATTTTGGGTCAAGTGTACAAAAAAAGTACGAGATATGACTTAAGTGCTAACCACTAGGATTAGGGTTAGGGTTAGGGTTAGGGTAGTGCTTAGAGGCAACATAGCTAAGAGAGTATTCTAGTCGGTCAAACTTGGTATCATTGGAAAGGTATCTTCGTACAAAATTGTAATCCGCAAACCGTTTTGAAATCGGGTGCTTACTTCCCGAGATATGACGTAAGCACTAACCGCTAGCGTTAGGGTTAGGGTTACGGTTAGGGTTAGGGTAGTGCTTGAAGGCAACATGGCTAAAAGTGTTTTCTAGTCGGTCAAACTTGGTATTATTGAAAAGGTATCTTGATACAAAGTTGTAATCTGCAAACTGTTTTGAAATCGGGTGCTTACTTCCCGAGATATGACATAAGCACTAACCGCTAGGGTTAGGGTTAGGGTTAGGGTTAGGGTTAGGGTTAGGGTTAGGGTTAGGGTTAGGGTTAGGGTTAGGGTTACGGTTAGGGATAGGGTTAGGGTTAGGGTAGTGCTTAGAGGCAACATGGCTAAGAGAGTATTCTAGTCGGTCAAACTTGGTATCATTGAAAAGGTATCTTGGTTCAGAGTTGTAATCTGCAAACCGTTTTGAAATCGGGTGCTTACTTCCTGAGATATAACTTAAGTACTAACCGCTTGGGCTAGGGTTAAGGTTAGCGTTCGGGTTAGCGTAGTGCTTAGATGCAACATTGCTAAGAGTGTATTCTAGGCGGTCAAACTTGGCATCATGACAAAGGTATGTTGATAGAGATTTGTAATCTGCAAACCGTTTAAAAATCGGGTGCTTACTTGCCGAGATATGAGTTAAGCACTAACCGCTAGGGTTAGGGTTAGGGTTAGGGTAGTGCTTGGAGGCAACATTGCTAAGAGTGTATTCTAGGCGGTCAAACTTGGTATCATTACAATGGTATGTTGGTACAGATTTGTAATCTGCAAACCGTTTTGAAATCAGGTGCTTACTTGCCGAGAAATGACTTAAGCACTAACCGCTAGGGTTAGGGTTAGGGTAGTGCTTAGAGGCAACATTGCTAAGAGTGTATTCTAGGCGGTCAAAGTTGGTATCATTACAAAGGTATGTTGGTAGAGATTTGTAATCTGCAAACCGTTTTGAAATCGGGTGCTTACTTGCCGAGAAATGACTTAAGCACTAACCGCTAGGGTTAGGGTTAGGGTAGTGCTTGGAGGCATCATTGCTAAGAGTGTATTCTAGGCGGTCAAACTTGGTATCATTACAATGGTATGTTGGTACAGATTTGTAATCTGCAAACCGTTTTGAAATCAGGTGCTTACTTGCCGAGAAATGACTTAAGCACTAACCGCTAGGGTTAGGGTTAGGGTAGTGCTTAGAGGCAACATTGCTAAGAGTGTATTCTAGGCGGTCAAAGTTGGTATCATTACAAAGGTATGTTGGTAGAGATTTGTAATCTGCAAACCGTTTTGAAATCGGGTGCTAGGGTTAGGGTTAGGGTTTGGCCTAGGGTAGTGTTTAGAGGCAACATTGCTAAGAGTGTATTCTAGGTGGTCAAACTTGGTATCATTTCAAAGGTATGTTGGTAGAGATTTGTAATCTGCAAACCGTTTTGAAATCGGGTGCTTACTTGACGAGATATGACTTTAGCACTAACCGCTAGGGTTCGGGTTAGGGTTAGAGTAGTGCTTGGAGGCAACATTGCTAAGAGTGTATTCTAGGCGGCCAAACTTGGTATCATTACAATGGTATGTTGGTACAGATTTGTAATCTGCAAACCGTTTTGAAATCAGGTGCTTACTTGCCGAGAAATGACTTAAGCACTAACCGCTAGGGTTAGGGTTAGGGTAGTGCTTAGAGGCAACATTGCTAAGAGTGTATTCTAGGCGGTCAAAGTTGGTATCATTACAAAGGTATGTTGGTAGAGATTTGTAATCTGCAAACCGTTTTGAAATCGGGTGCTTACTTGCCGAGAAATGACTTAAGCACTAACCGCTAGGGTTAGGGTTAGGGTAGTGCTTGGAGGCAACATTGCTAAGAGTGTATTCTAGGCGGTCAAACTTGGTATCATTACAATGGTATGTTGGTACAGATTTGTAATCTGCAAACCGTTTTGAAATCAGGTGCTTACTTGCCGAGAAATGACTTAAGCACTAACCGCTAGGGTTAGGGTTAGGGTAGTGCTTGGAGGCAACATTGCTAAGAGTGTATTCTAGGCGGTCAAACTTGGTATCATTACAAAGGTATGTTGGTAGAGATTTGTAATCTGCAAACCGTTTTGAAATCGGGTGCTTACTTGCCGAGAAATGACTTAAGCACTAACCGCTAGGGTTAGGGTTAGGGTAGTGCTTGGAGGCAACATTGCTAAGAGTGTATTCTAGGCGGTCAAACTTGGTATCATTACAATGGTATGTTGGTACAGATTTGTAATCTGCAAACCGTTTTGAAATCAGGTGCTTACTTGCCGAGAAATGACTTAAGCACTAACCGCTAGGGTTAGGGTTAGGGTAGTGCTTAGAGGCAACATTGCTAAGAGTGTATTCTAGGCGGTCAAAGTTGGTATCATTACAAAGGTATGTTGGTAGAGATTTGTAATCTGCAAACCGTTTTGAAATCGGGTGCTAGGGTTAGGGTTAGGGTTTGGCCTAGGGTAGTGTTTAGAGGCAACATTGCTAAGAGTGTATTCTAGGTGGTCAAACTTGGTATCATTTCAAAGGTATGTTGGTAGAGATTTGTAATCTGCAAACCGTTTTGAAATCATGTGCATACTTGCCGAGATATGACTTAAGAACTAACCGCTAGGGTTAGGGTTAGGGTTAGGGTAGTGCTTAGAGGCAACATTGCTAAGAGTGCATTCTAGGCGGTCAAAGTTGGTATCATTACAAAGGTATGTTGGTAGAGATTTGTAATCTGCAAACCCTGGGTTAGCACTTAAACACTCGACAACAAAGCACGCAACTTCAAAACGGTTTGCAGCATGCAAGTACCCACCAATATACCTTTCTAATCATACCAAGTTTGGCCGCCTTGAAGACACTCTTGTCCAAATTGCTAGGGTTAGGGTTAGGGTTAGGGCTAGGGTTAGGGTTAGGGTTAGGGTTAGCACTTAAACACTCATATCTCGACAACAAAGCACGCAATTTCAAAACGGTTTGCAGCATGCAAGTACCCACCAATATACCTTTCTGATCATACCAAGATTGGCCGCCTTGAAGACACTCTTGTCCAAATTGCTAGGGTTAGGGTTAGGGCTAGGGTTAGGGTTAAGGTTAGGGTTAGGGTAAGGGTTAGGGTTAGCACTTAAACACTCATATCTCGACAACAAAGCACGCAATTTCAAAACGGTTTGCAGCATGCAAGTACCCACCAATATACCTTTCTAATCATACCAAGTTTGGCCGCCTTGAAGACACTCTTGTCCAAATTGCTAGGGTTAGGGTTAGGGTTAGGGTTAGGGTTAGGGTTAGGGTTAGGGTAAGGGTTAGGGTTAGCACTTAAACAATCATATCTCGACAACAAAGCACGCAATTTCAAAACGGTTTGCAGTATGCAAGTACCCACCAATATACCTTTCTAATCATACCAAGTTTGGCCGCCTTGAAGACACTCTTGTCCAAATTGCTAGGGTTAGGGTTAGGGTTAGGGTTAGGGTTAGGGTTAGGGTTAGGGTTAGCACTTAAACACTCATATCTCGACAACAAAGCACGCAATTTCAAAACGGTTTGCAGCATGCAAGTACCCACCAATATATCTTTCTAATCATACCAAGTTTGGCCGCCTTGATATGACTTAAGCACTAACCGCTAGGGTTAGGGTTAGGGTTAGGGAAGTGCTTAGAGGCAACATTGCTAAGAGTGTATTCTAGGCGGTCAAACTTGGTATCATTACAAAGGTATGTTGGTAGAGATTTGTAATCTGCAAACCTTTTTGAAGTCGGGTGCTTACTTGCCGAGAAATGACTTAAGCACTAACCGCTAGGGTTAGGGTTAGGGTAGTGCTTGGAGGCAACATTGCTAAGAGTGTATTCTAGGCGGTCAAACTTGGTATTATTACAAAGGTATGTTGGTACAGATTTGTAATCTGCAAACCGTTTTGAAATCGGGTGCTTACTTGCCGAGAAATGACTTAAGCACTAACCGCTAGGGTTAGGGTTAGGGTTAGGGTTAGGGTTAGGGTAGTGCTTAGAGGCAACATTGCTAAGAATGTAGACTAGGCAGTAAAAGTTGGTATCATTACAAAGGTATGTTGGTACAGATTTGTAATCTGCAAACCGTTTTGAAATCGGGTGCTTACTTGCCGAGATATGACTTAAGCACTAACCGCTAAAGGTCGGGTTAGGGTTAGGGTAGTGCTTAGAGGCAACATTGATAAGAGTGTATTCTAGGCGGTCAAACTTGGTATCATTACAAAGGTATGTTGGCACAGATTTGTAATCTGCAAACCGTTTTGAAATCGGGTGCTTACTTGCCGAGATATGACTTAAGCACTAACCGCTAGGGTTCGGGTTAGGGTTAGGGTAGTGCTTGGAGGCAACATTGCTAAGAGTGTATTCTAGGCGGTCAAACTTGGTATCATTACAATGGTATGTTGGTACAGATTTGTAATCTGCAAACCGTTTTGAAATCAGGTGCTTACTTGCCGAGAAATGACTTAAGCACTAACCGCTAGGGTTAGGGTTAGGGTAGTGCTTAGAGGCAACATTGCTAAGAGTGTATTCTAGGCGGTCAAAGTTGGTATCATTACAAAGGTATGTTGGTAGAGATTTGTAATCTGCAAACCGTTTTGAAATCGGGTGCTTACTTGCCGAGAAATGACTTAAGCACTAACCGCTAGGGTTAGGGTTAGGGTAGTGCTTGGAGGCATCATTGCTAAGAGTGTATTCTAGGCGGTCAAACTTGGTATCATTACAATGGTATGTTGGTACAGATTTGTAATCTGCAAACCGTTTTGAAATCAGGTGCTTACTTGCCGAGAAATGACTTAAGCACTAACCGCTAGGGTTAGGGTTAGGGTAGTGCTTAGAGGCAACATTGCTAAGAGTGTATTCTAGGCGGTCAAAGTTGGTATCATTACAAAGGTATGTTGGTAGAGATTTGTAATCTGCAAACCGTTTTGAAATCGGGTGCTAGGGTTAGGGTTAGGGTTTGGCCTAGGGTAGTGTTTAGAGGCAACATTGCTAAGAGTGTATTCTAGGTGGTCAAACTTGGTATCATTTCAAAGGTATGTTGGTAGAGATTTGTAATCTGCAAACCGTTTTGAAATCGGGTGCTTACTTGACGAGATATGACTTTAGCACTAACCGCTAGGGTTCGGGTTAGGGTTAGAGTAGTGCTTGGAGGCAACATTGCTAAGAGTGTATTCTAGGCGGCCAAACTTGGTATCATTACAATGGTATGTTGGTACAGATTTGTAATCTGCAAACCGTTTTGAAATCAGGTGCTTACTTGCCGAGAAATGACTTAAGCACTAACCGCTAGGGTTAGGGTTAGGGTAGTGCTTAGAGGCAACATTGCTAAGAGTGTATTCTAGGCGGTCAAAGTTGGTATCATTACAAAGGTATGTTGGTAGAGATTTGTAATCTGCAAACCGTTTTGAAATCGGGTGCTTACTTGCCGAGAAATGACTTAAGCACTAACCGCTAGGGTTAGGGTTAGGGTAGTGCTTGGAGGCAACATTGCTAAGAGTGTATTCTAGGCGGTCAAACTTGGTATCATTACAATGGTATGTTGGTACAGATTTGTAATCTGCAAACCGTTTTGAAATCAGGTGCTTACTTGCCGAGAAATGACTTAAGCACTAACCGCTAGGGTTAGGGTTCGGGTTAGGGTAGTGCTTAGAGGCAACATTACTAAGAGTGTATTCTAGACGGTTAAAGTTGGTATCATTACAAAGGTATGTTGGTAGAGATTTGTAATCTGCAAACCGTTTTGAAATCAGGTGGATACTTGCCGAGATATGACTTAAGCCTTAACCACTAGGGTTAGGGTTAGGGTTAGGGTTAGGGTTAGGGTTAGGTCTAGAATGGTGCTTAGAGGCAACATTGCTAAGAGTGTATTCTATGCGGTCAAACTTGGTATCATTACAAAGGTATGTTGGTACAGATTTGTAATCTGCAAACTGTTTTGAAATCGGGTCCTTGCTTGCTGAGATATGACTTAAGCACTAACCGCTAGGGTTAGGGTTTAGGTTAGGGTAATGCTTAGAGGCAACATTGCTAAGAGTGTATTCTAGGCGGTCAAAGTTGGTATCATTACAAAGGTATGTTGGTACAGATTTGTAATCTGCAAACCGTTTTGAAATCGGGTGCTTACTTGCCGAGATATGACTTAAGCACTAATCGCTAGGGTTAGGGTTAGGGTTCGGGTAGTGCTTGGAGGCAACATTGCTAATAGTGTATTCTAGGCGGTCAAACTTGGTATCATTACAAAGGTATGTCGGTACAGATATGTAATCTGCAAACCGTTTTGAAATCGGGTCCTTGCTTGCCGAGATATGACTTAAGCACTAACCGCTAGGGTTAGGGTTGGGGCTAGGGTAGTGCTTAGAGGCAACATTGCTAAGAGTGTATTCTAGGCGGTCAAAGTTGGTATCATTACAAAGGTATGTTGGTATAGATTTGTAATCTGCAAACCGTTTTGAAATCGGGTGCTTACTTGCCGAGATATGACTTAAGCACTAACCGCTAGGGTTCGGGTTAGGGTTAGGGTTAGGATAGTGCTTAGAGGCAACTTTGCTAAGAGTGTATTCTAGGCGGTCAAACTTGGTATCATTACAGAGGTATGTCGGTAAAGATTTGTAATCTGCAAACCGTTTTGAAATCGGGTCCTTGCTTGCTGAGATATAACTTAAGCACTAACCACTAGGGTTAGGGTTAGGGTTAGGGTAATGCTTAGAGGCAACATTGCTAAGAGTGTATTCTAGGCGGTCAAACTTGGTATCATTACAAAGGTATGTTTATAGAGATTTGTAATCTGCAAACCGTTTTGAAATCGGGTGCTTACTTGCCGAGATATGACTTAAGCACTAATCGCTAGGGTTAGGGTTAGGGTTAGGGTAGTGCTTGGAGGCAACATTGCTAAGAGTGTATTCTAGGCGGTCAAACTTGGTATCATTACAATGGTATGTTGGTACAGATTTGTAATCTGCAAACCGTTTTGAAATCAGGTGCTTACTTGCCGAGAAATGACTTAAGCACTAACCGCTAGGGTTAGGGTTAGGGTAGTGCTTAGAGGCAACATTGCTAAGAGTGTATTCTAGGCGGTCAAAGTTGGTATCATTACAAAGGTATGTTGGTAGAGATTTGTAATCTGCAAACCGTTTTGAAATCGGGTGCTTACTTGCCGAGAAATGACTTAAGCACTAACCGCTAGGGTTAGGGTTAGGGTAGTGCTTGGAGGCAACATTGCTAAGAGTGTATTCTAGGCGGTCAAACTTGGTATCATTACAATGGTATGTTGGTACAGATTTGTAATCTGCAAACCGTTTTGAAATCAGGTGCTTACTTGCCGAGAAATGACTTAAGCACTAACCGCTAGGGTTAGGGTTAGGGTAGTGCTTGGAGGCAACATTGCTAAGAGTGTATTCTAGGCGGTCAAACTTGGTATCATTACAAAGGTATGTTGGTAGAGATTTGTAATCTGCAAACCGTTTTGAAATCGGGTGCTTACTTGCCGAGAAATGACTTAAGCACTAACCGCTAGGGTTAGGGTTAGGGTAGTGCTTGGAGGCAACATTGCTAAGAGTGTATTCTAGGCGGTCAAACTTGGTATCATTACAATGGTATGTTGGTAGAGATTTGTAATCTGCAAACCGTTTTGAAATCAGGTGCTTACTTGCCGAGAAATGACTTAAGCACTAACCGCTAGGGTTAGGGTTAGGGTAGTGCTTAGAGGCAACATTGCTAAGAGTGTATTCTAGGCGGTCAAAGTTGGTATCATTACAAAGGTATGTTGGTAGAGATTTGTAATCTGCAAACCGTTTTGAAATCGGGTGCTAGGGTTAGGGTTAGGGTTTGGCCTAGGGTAGTGTTTAGAGGCAACATTGCTAAGAGTGTATTCTTGGTGGTCAAACTTGGTATCATTTCAAAGGTATGTTGGTAGAGATTTGTAATCTGCAAACCGTTTTGAAATCATGTGCATACTTGCCGAGATATGACTTAAGAACTAACCGCTAGGGTTAGGGTTAGGGTTAGGGTAGTGCTTAGAGGCAACATTGCTAAGAGTGCATTCTAGGCGGTCAAAGTTGGTATCATTACAAAGGTATGTTGGTAGAGATTTGTAATCTGCAAACCCTGGGTTAGCACTTAAACACTCGACAACAAAGCACGCAACTTCAAAACGGTTTGCAGCATGCAAGTACCCACCAATATACCTTTCTAATCATACCAAGTTTGGCCGCCTTGAAGACACTCTTGTCCAAATTGCTAGGGTTAGGGTTAGGGTTAGGGCTAGGGTTAGGGTTAGGGTTAGGGTTAGCACTTAAACACTCATATCTCGACAACAAAGCACGCAATTTCAAAACGGTTTGCAGCATGCAAGTACCCACCAATATACCTTTCTGATCATACCAAGATTGGCCGCCTTGAAGACACTCTTGTCCAAATTGCTAGGGTTAGGGTTAGGGCTAGGGTTAGGGTTAAGGTTAGGGTTAGGGTAAGGGTTAGGGTTAGCACTTAAACACTCATATCTCGACAACAAAGCACGCAATTTCAAAACGGTTTGCAGCATGCAAGTACCCACCAATATACCTTTCTAATCATACCAAGTTTGGCCGCCTTGAAGACACTCTTGTCCAAATTGCTAGGGTTAGGGTTAGGGTTAGGGTTAGGGTTAGGGTTAGGGTTAGGGTTAGGGTAAGGGTTAGGGTTAGCACTTAAACAATCATATCTCGACAACAAAGCACGCAATTTCAAAACGGTTTGCAGTATGCAAGTACCCACCAATATACCTTTCTAATCATACCAAGTTTGGCCGCCTTGAAGACACTCTTGTCCAAATTGCTAGGGTTAGGGTTAGGGTTAGGGTTAGGGTTAGGGTTAGGGTTAGGGTTAGGGTTAGCACTTAAACACTCATATCTCGACAACAAAGCACGCAATTTCAAAACGGTTTGCAGCATGCAAGTACCCACCAATATATCTTTCTAATCATACCAAGTTTGGCCGCCTTGATATGACTTAAGCACTAACCGCTAGGGTTAGGGTTAGGGTTAGGGAAGTGCTTAGAGGCAACATTGCTAAGAGTGTATTCTAGGCGGTCAAACTTGGTATCATTACAAAGGTATGTTGGTAGAGATTTGTAATCTGCAAACCTTTTTGAAGTCGGGTGCTTACTTGCCGAGAAATGACTTAAGCACTAACCGCTAGGGTTAGGGTTAGGGTAGTGCTTGGAGGCAACATTGCTAAGAGTGTATTCTAGGCGGTCAAACTTGGTATTATTACAAAGGTATGTTGGTACAGATTTGTAATCTGCAAACCGTTTTGAAATCGGGTGCTTACTTGCCGAGAAATGACTTAAGCACTAACCGCTAGGGTTAGGGTTAGGGTTAGGGTTAGGGTTAGGGTAGTGCTTAGAGGCAACATTGCTAAGAATGTAGACTAGGCAGTAAAAGTTGGTATCATTACAAAGGTATGTTGGTACAGATTTGTAATCTGCAAACCGTTTTGAAATCGGGTGCTTACTTGCCGAGATATGACTTAAGCACTAACCGCTAAAGGTCGGGTTAGGGTTAGGGTAGTGCTTAGAGGCAACATTGATAAGAGTGTATTCTAGGCGGTCAAACTTGGTATCATTACAAAGGTATGTTGGTACAGATTTGTAATCTGCAAACCGTTTTGAAATCGGGTGCTTACTTGCCGAGATATGACTTAAGCACTAACCGCTAGGGTTCGGGTTAGGGTTAGGGTAGTGCTTAGAGGCAACATTGCTAAGAGTGTATTCTAGGCGGTCAAACTTGGTATCATTACAAAGGTATGTCGGTACAGATTTGTAATCTGCAAATCGTTTTGAAATCAGGTCCTTGCTTGCCGAGATATGACTTAAGCACTAACAGCTAGGGTTAGGGTAGTGCTTAGAGGAAAGATTGCTAAGATTGTATTCTAGGCGGTCAAACTTGGTATCATTACAAAGGTATGTTGGTACAGATTTGTAATCTGCAAACCGTTTTGAAATCGGGTGCTTACTTGCCGAGATATGACTTAAGCACTAACCGCTAGGGTCAGGGTTAGGGTAGTGCTTAGAGGCAACATTGCTAAGAGTGTATTCTAGGCGGTCAAACTTGGTATCATTACAATGGTGTGTTGGTAGAGATTTGTAATCTGCAAACCGTTTTGAAATCGGGTGCTTACTTGCCGAGATATGACTTAAGCACTAACCGCTAGGGTTCGGGTTAGGGTTAGGGTAGTGCTTGGAGGCAACATTGCTAAGAGTGTATTCTAGGCGGTCAAAGTTGGTATCATTACAAAGGTATGTTGGTAGAGATTTGTAATCTGCAAACCGTTTTGAAATCGGGTGCTTACTTGCCGAGATATGACTTAAGCACTAACCGCTAGGGTTCGGGTTAGGGTTAGGGTAGTGCTTCGAGGCAACATTGCTAAGAGTGTATTCTAGGCGGTCAAACTTGGTATCATTACGATGGTGTGTTGGTACAGCTTTGTAATCTGCAAACCGTTTTAAAATCGGGTGCTTACTTGCCGAGAAATGATTTAAGCACTAACCGCTAGGGTTAGGGTAGTGCTTAGAGGCAACATTGCTAAGAGTGTATTCTAGGCGGTCAAACTTGGTATCATTTCAAAGTTATGTTGGTACAGATTTGTAATCTGCAAACCGTTTTGAAATTGGGTGCTTACTTGCCGAGATATGACTTAAGCACTAACCGCTAGGGTTAGGGTTAGGGTAGTGCTTGGAGGTAACATTACTAAGAGTGTATTCTAGGCGGTCAAACTTGGTATCATTACAAAGGTATGTTGGTAGAGATTTGTAATCTGCAACCCGTTTTGACATCGGGTGCTTACTTGCCGAGATATGACTTAAGCACTAACCGCTAGGGTTCGGGTTCGGGTTAGGGTAGTGCGTAGAGGCAACAATGCTAAGAGTGTATTCTAGGCGGTCAAACTTGGTATCATTACAAAGGTATGTTGGTAGAGATTTGTAATCTGCAAGCCGTCTTGAAATCAGGCGCTTACTTGACAAGATATGACTTAAGCACTAACCGCTAGGGTTAGGGTTCGGGTTAGGGTAGTGCTTAGAGGCAACATTACTAAGAGTGTATTCTAGACGGTTAAAGTTGGTATCATTACAAAGGTATGTTGGTAGAGATTTGTAATCTGCAAACCGTTTTGAAATCAGGTGGATACTTGCCGAGATATGACTTAAGCCTTAACCACTAGGGTTAGGGTTAGGGTTAGGGTTAGGGTTAGGGTTAGGTCTAGAATGGTGCTTAGAGGCAACATTGCTAAGAGTGTATTCTATGCGGTCAAACTTGGTATCATTACAAAGGTATGTTGGTACAGATTTGTAATCTGCAAACTGTTTTGAAATCGGGTCCTTGCTTGCTGAGATATGACTTAAGCACTAACCGCTAGGGTTAGGGTTTAGGTTAGGGTAATGCTTAGAGGCAACATTGCTAAGAGTGTATTCTAGGCGGTCAAAGTTGGTATCATTACAAAGGTATGTTGGTACAGATTTGTAATCTGCAAACCGTTTTGAAATCGGGTGCTTACTTGCCGAGATATGACTTAAGCACTAATCGCTAGGGTTAGGGTTAGGGTTCGGGTAGTGCTTGGAGGCAACATTGCTAATAGTGTATTCTAGGCGGTCAAACTTGGTATCATTACAAAGGTATGTCGGTACAGATATGTAATCTGCAAACCGTTTTGAAATCGGGTCCTTGCTTGCCGAGATATGACTTAAGCACTAACCGCTAGGGTTAGGGTTGGGGCTAGGGTAGTGCTTAGAGGCAACATTGCTAAGAGTGTATTCTAGGCGGTCAAAGTTGGTATCATTACAAAGGTATGTTGGTATAGATTTGTAATCTGCAAACCGTTTTGAAATCGGGTGCTTACTTGCCGAGATATGACTTAAGCACTAACCGCTAGGGTTCGGGTTAGGGTTAGGGTTAGGATAGTGCTTAGAGGCAACATTGCTAAGAGTGTATTCTAGGCGGTCAAACTTGGTATCATTACAGAGGTATGTCGGTAAAGATTTGTAATCTGCAAACCGTTTTGAAATCGGGTCCTTGCTTGCTGAGATATAACTTAAGCACTAACCACTAGGGTTAGGGTTAGGGTTAGGGTAATGCTTAGAGGCAACATTGCTAAGAGTGTATTCTAGGCGGTCAAACTTGGTATCATTACAAAGGTATGTTTATAGAGATTTGTAATCTGCAAACCGTTTTGAAATCGGGTGCTTACTTGCCGAGATATGACTTAAGCACTAATCGCTAGGGTTAGGGTTAGGGTTAGGGTAGTGCTTGGAGGCAACATTGCTAAGAGTGTATTCTAGGCGGTCAAACTTGGTATCATTACAAAGGTATGTCGGTACAGATTTGTAATCTGCAAACCGTTTTGAAATCGGGTGCTTTCTTGCCGAGATATGACTTAAGCCCTAACCGCTAGGGTTAGGGTTCGGGTTCGGGTAGTGCTTGAAGGCAACATTGCTAAGAGTGTATTCTAGGCGGTCAAACTTGGTATCATTACAAAGGTATGTTGGTACAGATTTGTAATCTGCAAACCGTTTTAAAATCGGGTGCTTACTTGCCGAGAAAGGACTTAAGCAGTAACCGCTAGGGTTAGGGCTAGGGTAGTGCTTAGAGACAACATTGCTAAGAGTGTATTCAAGGCGGTCAAACTTGGTATCATTACAAAGGTATGTTTATAGAGATTTGTAATCTGCAAACCGTTTTGAAATCGGGTGCATACCCGCCGAGATATGACTTAAGCACTAACCGCTAGGGTTAAGGTTAGGGTTAGGGTTAGGGTTAGGGTAGTGCTTACGGGCAACATTGCTAAGAGTGTATTCTAGGAAGTCAAACTTGGTATCATTACAAAGGTATGTTTATAGAGATTTGTAATCTGCAAACCGTTTTGAAATCGGGTGCATACTCGCCGAGATATGACTTAAGCACTAACCGCTAGGGTTAGGGTTAGGGTTAGGGTTAGGGTTAGGGTTAGGGTAGTGCTTACAGGCAACATTGCTAAGAGTGTATTCTAGGAAGTCAAAGTTGGTATCATTACAAAGGTATGTTTATAGAGATTTGTAATCTGCAAACCGTTTTGAAATCGGGTGCTTACTTGCCGAGATATGACTAATCGCTAGGGTTAGGGTTAGGGTTAGGGTTAGGGTAGTGCTTGGAGGCAACATTGCTAAGAGTGTATTCTAGGCGGTCAAACTTGGTATCATTACAAAGGTATGTCGGTACAGATTTGTAATCTGCAAACCGTTTTGAAATCTGGTGCTTACATGCCGAGAAATGACTTAAGCACTAACCGCTAGGGTTAGGGTTAGGGCTAGGATAGTGCTTAGAGGCAACATTGCTAAGAGTGTATTCTAGGCGGCCAAACTTGGTTAATTACAAAGGTATGTCGGTACAGATATGTAATCTGCAAACCGTTTTGAAATCGGGTCCTTGCTTGCCGAGATATGACTTAAGCACTAACCGCTAGGGTTAAGGTTAGGGCTAGGGTAGTGCTTAGAGGCAACATTGCTAAGAGTGTATTCTAGGCGGTCAAACTTTGTATCATTACAATGGTATGTCGGTACAGATTTGTAATCTGCAAACCGTTTTAAAATCGGGTCCTTACTTGCCGAGAAATGACTTAAGCAGTAACCGCTAGGGTTAGGGCTAGGGTAGTGCTTAGAGGCAACATTGATAAGAGTGTATTCTAGGCGGTCAAAGTTGGTATCATTACAAAGGTATGTTGGTAGAGATTTGTAATCTGCAAACCGTTTTGAAATCGGGTGCTTACTTGCCGAGATATGACTTAAGCACTAACCGCTAGGGTTAGGGTTAGGGCTAGGGTTAGGGTAGTGCTTAGAGGCAACATTGCTAAGAGTGTATTCTAGGCGGTCAAACTTGGTATCATTACAAAGGTATGTTAGTATAGATTTGTAATCTGGAAACCGTTTTGAAATCGGGTGCTTACTTGCCAAGATATGACTTAAGCACTAACCGCTAGGGTTAGGGTTAGAGTTAGGGTTAGGGTAGTCCTTAGAGGCAACATTGCTAAGAGTGTATTCTAGGCGGTCAAACTTGGTATCATTACAAAGGTATGTTGGTACAGATTTGTAATCTGCAAACCGTTTTAAAATCGGGTGCTTACTTGCCGAGAAAGGACTTAAGCAGTAACCGCTAGGGTTAGGGCTAGGGTAGTGCTTAGAGACAACATTGCTAAGAGTGTATTCAAGGCGGTCAAACTTGGTATCATTACAAAGGTATGTTTATAGAGATTTGTAATCTGCAAACCGTTTTGAAATCGGGTGCATACTCGCCGAGATATGACTTAAGCACTAACCGCTAGGGTTAAGGTTAGGGTTAGGGTTAGGGTTAGGGTAGTGCTTACGGGCAACATTGCTAAGAGTGTATTCTAGGAAGTCAAACTTGGTATCATTACAAAGGTATGTTTATAGAGATTTGTAATCTGCAAACCGTTTTGAAATCGGGTGCATACTCGCCGAGATATGACTTAAGCACTAACCGCTAGGGTTAGGGTTAGGGTTAGGGTTAGGGTTAGGGTTAGGGTAGTGCTTACAGGCAACATTGCTAAGAGTGTATTCTAGGAAGTCAAAGTTGGTATCATTACAAAGGTATGTTTATAGAGATTTGTAATCTGCAAACCGTTTTGAAATCGGGTGCTTACTTGCCGAGATATGACTAATCGCTAGGGTTAGGGTTAGGGTTAGGGTAGTGCTTGGAGGCAACATTGCTAAGAGTGTATTCTAGGCGGTCAAACTTGGTATCATTACAAAGGTATGTCGGTAAAGATTTGTAATCTGCAAACCGTTTTGAAATCTGGTGCTTACATGCCGAGAAATGACTTAAGCACTAACCGCTAGGGTTAGGGTTAGGGCTAGGATAGTGCTTAGAGGCAACATTGCTAAGAGTGTATTCTAGGCGGCCAAACTTGGTTAATTACAAAGGTATGTCGGTACAGATATGTAATCTGCAAACCGTTTTGAAATCGGGTCCTTGCTTGCCGAGATATGACTTAAGCACTAACCGCTAGGGTTAGGGTTAGGGCTAGGGTAGTGCTTAGAGGTAACATTGCTAAGAGTGTATTCTAGGCGGTCAAAGTTGGTATCATTACAAAGGTATGTTGGTACAGATTTGTAATCTGCAAACCGTTTTGAAATCGGGTGCTTACTTGCCGAGATATGACTTTAGCACTAACCGCTAGGGTTAGGGTAGTGCTTGGAGGCAACATTACTAAGAGTGTATTCTAGGCGGCCAAACTTGGTATCATTACAAAGGTATGTCGGTACAGATTTGTAATCTGCAAACCGTTTTGAAATCGGGTGCTTTCTTGCCGAGATATGACTTAAGCCCTAACCGCTAGGGTTAGGGTTCGGGTTCGGGTAGTGCTTAGAGGCAACATTGCTAAGAGTGTATTCTAGGCGGTCAAACTTTGTATCATTACAATGGTATGTCGGTACAGATTTGTAATCTGCAAACCGTTTTAAAATCGGGTCCTTACTTGCCGAGAAATGACTTAAGCAGTAACCGCTAGGGTTAGGGCTAGGGTAGTGCTTAGAGGCAACATTGATAAGAGTGTATTCTAGGCGGTCAAAGTTGGTATCATTACAAAGGTATGTTGGTAGAGATTTGTAATCTGCAAACCGTTTTGAAAACGGGTGCTTACTTGCCGAGATATGACTTAAGCACTAACCGCTAGGGTTAGGGTTAGGGCTAGGGTTAGGGTAGTGCTTAGAGGCAACATTGCTAAGAGTGTATTCTAGGCGGTCAAACTTGGTATCATTACAAAGGTATGTTAGTATAGATTTGTAATCTGGAAACCGTTTTGAAATCGGGTGCTTACTTGCCAAGATATGACTTAAGCACTAACCGCTAGGGTTAGGGTTAGGGTTAGGGTTAGGGTTAGGGTAGTGCTTAGAGGCAACATTGCTAAGAGTGTATTCTAGGCGGTCAAACTTGGTATCATTACAAAGGTATGTTGGTACAGATTTGTAATCTGCAAACCGTTTTAAAATCGGGTGCTTACTTGCCGAGAAATGACTTAAGCAGTAACCGCTAGGGTTAGGGCTAGGGTAGTGCTTAGAGACAACATTGCTAAGAGTGTATTCAAGGCGGTCAAACTTGGTATCATTACAAAGGTATGTTTATAGAGATTTGTAATCTGCAAACCGTTTTGAAATCGGGTGCATACTTGCCGAGATATGACTTAAGCACTAACCGCTAGGGTTAGGGTTAGGGTTAGGGTAGTGCTTACAGGCAACATTGCTAAGAGTGTATTCTAGGAAGTCAAAGTTGGTATCATTACAAAGGTATGTTGGTATGGATATGTAATCTGCAAACCGTTTTGAAGTCGGCTGCTTTCTTGCCAAGATATGACTTAAGCACTAACCGCTAGGGTTCGGGTTAGGGTTAGGGTAGTGCTTAGAGGCAACATTGCTAAGAGTGTATTCTAGGCGGTCAAAGTTGGTATCATTACAAAGGTATGTTGGTACAAATTTGTAATCTGCAAACCGTTTTGAAATCGGGTGCTTACTTGCCGAGATATGACTTAAGCACTAATCGCTAGGGTCAGGGTTAGGGTAGTGCTTAGAGGCAACATTGCTAAGAGTGTATTCTAGGCGGTCAAACTTGGTATCACAACAATGGTGTCTTGGTACAGATTTGTAATCTGCAAACCGTTTTGAAATCGGGTGCTTACTTGCCGAGAAATGATTTAAGCACTAACCGCTAGGGTTATGGTCAGGTTTAGGGTAGTGCTTGGAGGCAACATTGCTAAGAGTGTATTCTAGGCGGTCAAACTTGGTATCATTACAAAGGTATGTCGGTACAGATTTGTAATCTGCAAACCGTTTTGAAATCGGGTGCTTACTTGCCGAGATATGACTTAAGCCCTAACCGCTAGGGTTAGGGTTAGGGTTAGGGTAGTGCTTAGAGGCAACATTGCTAAGAGTGTATTCAAGGCGGTCAAACTTGGTATCAGTACTATGGTATGTCGGTACAGATTTGTAATCTGCAAATCGTTTTGAAATCGGGTCCTTTATTGCCGAGATATGACTTAAGCACTAACCGCTAGGGTTCGGGTTAGGGCTAGAGTAGCGCTTAGAGGCAACATTGCTAAGAGTGTATTCTAGACGGTCAAACTTGGTATCATTACAATGGTGTGTTGGTACAGATTTGTAATCTGCAAACCGTTTTGAAATCTGGTGCTTACATGCCGAGAAATGACTTAAGCACTAACCGCTAGGGTTAGGGTTAGGGCTAGGATAGTGCTTAGAGGCAACATTGCTAAGAGTGTATTCTAGGCGGTCAAACTTGGTATAATTACAAAGGTATGTCGGTACAGATTTGTAATCTGCAAACCGTTTTGAAATCGGGTCCTTGCTTGTCGAGTTATGACTTAAGCACTAACCGCTAGGGTTAGGGTTAGGGCTAGGGTAGTGCTTAGAGGCAACATTGCTAAGAGTGTATTCTAGGCGGTCAAACTTGGTATCATTACAAAGGTATGTTGGTAGAGATTTGTAATCTGCAAACCGTTTTGAAATCGGGTGCTTACTTGCCGAGATATGACTTTAGCACTAACCGCTAGGGTTAGGGTTAGGGTTAGGGTTAGGGTAGTGCTTGGTGGCAACATTACTAAGAGTGTATTCTAGGCGGTCAAACTTGGTATCATTACAAAGGTATGTCGATACAGATTTGTAATCTGCAAACCGTTTTGAAATCGGGTGCTTACTTGCCGAGATATGACTTAAGCCTAACCGCTAGGGTTAGGGTTCGGGTTCGGGTAGTGCTTAGAGGCAACATTGCTAAGAGTGTATTCTAGGCGGTCAAACTTTGTATCATTACAAAGGTATGTCGGTACAGATTTGTAATCTGCAAACCGTTTTAAAATCGGGTGCTTACTTGCCGAGAAATGACTTAAGCAGTAACCGCTAGGGTTAGGGCTAGGGTAGTGCTTAGAGGCAACATTGCTAAGAGTGTATTCTAGGCGGTCAAACTTGGTATCATTACAAAGGTATGTTGGTACAGATTTGTAATCTGCAAACCGTTTTGAAATCTGGGTGCTTACATGCCGAGAATGACTTAAGCACTAACCGCTAGGGTTAGGGTTAGGGCTAGGATAGTGCTTAGAGGCAACATTGCTAAGAGTGTATTCTAGGCGGTCAAACTTGGTATAATTACAAAGGTATGTCGGTACAGATTTGTAATCTGCAAACCGTTTTGAAATCGGGTCCTTGCTTGCCGAGATATGACATAAGCACTAACCGCTAGGGTTAGGGTTAGGGGTAGGGTAGTGCTTAGAGGCAACATTGCTAAGAGTGTATTCTAGGCGGTCAAAGTTGGTATCATTACAAAGGTATGTTGGTACAGATTTGTAATCTGCAAACCGTTTTGAAATCGGGTGCTTACTTGCCGAGATATGACTTTAGCACTAACCGCTAGGGTTAGGGTTAGGGTTAGGGTAGTGCTTGGAGGCAACATTACTAAGAGTGTATTCTAGGCGGTCAAACTTGGTATCATTACAAAGGTATGTTGGTAAAGATTTGTAATCTGCAAACCGTTTTAAAATCGGGTCCTTACTTGCCGAGAAATGACTTAAGCACTAACCGCTAGGGTTAGGGTTAGGGGTAGGGTAGTGCTTAGAGGCAACATTGCTAAGAGTGTATTCTAGGCGGTCAAGTTGGTATCATTACAATGGTATGTCGGTACAGATTTGTAATCTGCAAACCGTTTTAAAATCGGGTCCTTACTTGCCGAGAAATGACTTAAGCAGTAACCGCTAGGGTTAGGGCTAGGGTAGTGCTTAGAGGCAACATTGCTAAGATTGTATTCTAGGCGGTCAAACTTGGTATCATTACAAAGGTATGTTGGTACAGATTTGTAATCTGCAAACCGTTTTAAAATCGGGTGCTTACTTGCCGAGATATGACTTAAGCAGTAACCGCTAGGGTTAGGGATAGGGTAGTGCTTAGAGGCACATTGCTAAGAGTGTATTCTAGGCGGTCAAACTTGGTATCATTACAAAGGTATGTCGGTACAGATTTGTAATCTGCAAACCGTTTTGAAATCGGGTGCTTACTTGCCGAGAAATGACTTAAGCAGTAACCGCTAGGGTTAGGGCTAGGGTAGTGCTTAGAGGCAACATTGCTAAGAGTGTATTCTAGGCGGTCAAACTTGGTATCATTACAAAGGTATGTTGGTACAGATTTGTAATCTGCAAACCGTTTTAAATCGGGTCCTTACTTGCCGAGAAATGACTTAAGCACTAACCGCTAGGGTTAGGGCTAGGGTAGTGCTTAGAGGCAACATTGCTAAGAGTGTATTCTAGGCGGTCAAACTTGGTATCATTACAAAGGTATGTTGGTACAGATTTGTAATCTGCAAACCGTTTTAAAATCGGGTGCTTACTTGCCGAGAAATGACTTAAGCAGTAACCGCTAGGGTTAGGGATAGGGTAGTGCTTAGAGGCTACATTGCTAAGAGTGTATTCTAGGCGGTCAAACTTGGTATCATTACAAAGGTATGTTGGTACAGATTTGTAATCTGCAAACCGTTTTAAAATCGGGCTTACTTGCCGAGATATGACTTAAGCACTAACCGCTAGGGTTAGGGTTAGGGTAGTGCTTAGAGGCAACATTGCTAAGAGTGTATTCTAGGCGGTCAAACTTGGTATCATTACAAAGGTATGTTGGTACAGATTTGTAATCTGCAAACCGTTTTGAAATCTGGTGCTTACTTGCCGAGAAATGACTTAAGCACTAACCGCTAGGGTTAGGGTTAGGGCTAGGATAGTGCTTAGAGGCAACATTGCTAAGAGTGTATTCTAGGCGGTCAAACTTGGTATCATTACAAAGGTATGTCGGTACAGATTTGTAATCTGCAAACCGTTTTGAAATCGGGTGCTTACTTGCCGAGATATGACTTAAGCACTAACCGCTAGGGTTAGGGTTAGGGGTAGGGTAGTGCTTAGAGGCAACATTGCTAAGAGTGTATTCTAGGCGGTCAAAGTTGGTATCATTACAAAGGTATGTTGGTAGAGATTTGTAATCTGCAAACCGTTTTGAAATCGGGTGCTTACTTGCCGAGATATGACTTAAGCACTAACCGCTAGGGTTAGGGTTAGGGTTAGGGTAGTGCTTGGAGGCAACATTGCTAAGAGTGTATTCTAGGCGGTCAAACTTGGTATCATTACAAAGGTATGTTGGTAAAGATTTGTAATCTGCAAACCGTTTTGAAGTCGGGTGCTTACTTGCCAAGATATGACTTAAGCACTAACCGCTAGGGTTCGGGTTAGGGTTAGGGTAGTGCTTAGAGGCAACATTGCTAGTAGTGTATTCTAGGCGGTCAAAGTTGGTATCATTACAAAGTATGTTGGTACAGATTTGTAATCTGCAAACCGTTTGAAATCGGGTGCACTCTTAGCAATGTTGCCTCTAAGCACTACTCTTACCCGAACCCTAGCGGTTAGTGCTTAAGTCATATCTCGGCAAGTAAGCACCCGATTTCAAAACGATTTGCAGATTACAAATCTATACCAACATACCTTTGTAATGATACCAAGTTTGACCGCCTAGAATACACTCTTAGCAATGTTGCCTCTAAGCACCACTCTAGGCCTAACCCTAACCCTAGTGGTTAAGGCTTAAGTCATATCTCGGCAAGTATCCACCTGATTACAAAACGGTTTGCAGATTACAAATCTCTACCAACATACCTTTGTAATGATACCAACTTTAACCGCCTAGAATACACTCTTAGTAATGTTGCCTCAAACCACTACCCTAACCAGAACCCTAACCCTAGCGGTTAGTGCTTAAGTCATATCTCGGCAAGTAACCACCCGATTTCAAAACGGTTTGCAGATTACAAATCTGTACCAACATACCTTTGTAATGATACCAACTTTGACCGCCTAGAATACACTCTTAGCAATGTTGCCTTCAAGCACTACCCTAACCCTAACCCTAACCCTAGCGGTTAGTGCTTAAGTCATATCTCGGCAAGTAAGCACCCGATTTCAAAACGGTTTGCAGATTACAAATCTCTTCCAACATACCTTTGTAATGATGCAAAGTTTAACCGCCTAGAATACACTCTTAGCAATGTTGCCTCTAAGCACTACCCCAACCCTAACTGTATCCCTAGCGGTTAGTGCTTAAGTCATTTCTCGGCAAGTAAGCACCCGATTTCAAAACGGTTTGCAGATTACAAATCTGTACCAACACACCTTTGTAATGATACCAAGTTTGATCGCCTAGAATACACTCTTAGCAATGTTGCCTCCAAGCACTACCCTAACCCTAACCCTAGCGATTAGTGCTTAAGTCATATCTTGGCAAGTAAGCACCAGATTTCAAAACGGTCTGCAGATTACAAATCTCTACCAACATACCTTTGTAATGATACCAAGTTTGACCGCCTAGAATACACTCTTAGCAATGTTGCCTCTAAACACTACCCTAACCCTAACCCGAACCCTAGCGGTTATTGCTTAAGTCATATCTCGGCAAATGAGCACCCGATTTCAAAACGGTTTGCAGATTAAAAATCTGTACCAACATACCTTTGTAATGATACCAAGTTTGACCGCCTAGAATACACTCTTAGCAATGTTGCCTCTAAGCACTCTAGCCCTAACCCTAACCCTAACCCCTAACCCTAACCCAACCCTAACCCTAACCCTAACCCTAACCCTAGCGGTTAGTGCTTAAGTCATATCTCGGCAAGTAAGCACCAGATTTCAAAACGGTTTGCAGATTACAAATCTCTACCAACATACCTTTGTAATGATACCAACATTGACCGCCTAGAATACACTCTTAGCAATGTTGCCTCTAAGCACTACCCTAACCCGAACCCTAACCCTAGCGGTTAGTGCTTAAGTCATATCTTAGCAAGTAAGCACCCGACTTCAAAACGGTTTTTCAGATTATAAATCTGTACCAACATACCTTTGTAATGATACCAAGTTTGACCGCCTAGAATACACTCTTAGCAATGTTGCCTCTAAGCACTACCCTAACCCTAACCCTAACCCTAGCGGTTAGTGCTTAAGTCATATCTCGGCAAGTAAGCGCCCGATTTCAAAACGGTTTGCAGATAACAAATCTCTACCAAGATACCTTTGTAATGATGCCAAGTTTGACCGCCTAGAATACACTCTTAGCAATGTTACCTCTAAGCACTACCCTAACCCTAACCCTAACCCTAGCGGTTAGTGCTTAAGTCATATCTTGGCAAGTAACCACCCGATTTCAAAACGGTTTGCAGATTACAAATCCTACCAGATACCTTTGTAATGATACCAAGTTTGACCGCCTAGAATACACTCTTAGCAATGTTGCCTCTAAGCACTACCCTAACCCTAACCCTAAATCTAACAGTTAGTGCTTAAGTCATATCTTGGCAAGTAAGCACCCGACTTCAAAACGGTTTGCAGATTACAAATCTGTACAAACATACCTTTGTAATGATACCAACTTTGACCGCCTAGAATACACTCTTAGCAATGTTGCCTCTAAGCACCACTCTAGGCCTAACCCTAACCCTAACCCTAACCCTAGCGGTTACTGCTTAAGTAATATCTCGGCAAGTAAGCACCCGATTTCAAAACGGTTTGCAGATTACAAATCTGTACCAACATACCTTTGTAATGATACCAAGTTTGACCGCCTAGAATACACTCTTAGCAATGTTGCCTCTAAGCACTACCCTAACCCTAACCCTAACCCTAGCGGTTGTGCTTAAGTCATATCTCGGCAAGTAAGCACCCGATTTCAAAACGGTTTGCAGATTACAAATCCCTACCAACATACCTTTGTAATGATACCAAGTTTGACCGCCTAGAATACACTCTTAGCAATGTTGCCTCTAAGCACTACCCTAACCCTAACCCTAACCCTAACCCTAGCTATTAGTGCTTAAGTCATATCTCGGCAAGTAAGCACCCGATTTCAAAACGGTTTGCAGATTACAAATCTGTACCAACATACCTTTGTAATGATACCAAGTTTGACCGCCTAGAATACACTCTTAGCAATGTTGCTTCTAAGCACTACCCTAACCCTAACCCTAACCCTAGCGGTTAGTGCTTAAGTCATATCTTGGCAAGTAAGCATCCGATTTCAAAACGGTTTGCAGATTACAAATCTGTACCAACATACCTTTGTAATGATACCAAGTTTGACCGCCTAGAATACACTCTTAGCAATGTTGCCTCTAAGCACTAGGTAACCTAACCCTAACCCTACCCTAACCCTAGCGGTTAGTGCTTAAGTCATATCTCGGCAAGTAAGCACCCGATTTCAAAACGGTTTGCAGATTACAAATCTGTACCAACATACCTTTGTAATGATACCAAGTTTGACCGCCTAGAATACACTCTTAGCAATGTTGCCTCTAAGCACTACCCTAACCCTAACCCTAGCGGTTAGTGCTTAAGTCATATCTCGGCAAGTAAGCACCCAATTTCAAAACGGTTTGCAGATTACAAATCTGTATAAACATACCTTTGTAATGATACCAAGTTTGACCGCCTAGAATACACTCTTAGCAATGTTGCCTCTAAGCCTACTACCCTAACCCTAACCCTAACCCTAGCGGTTAGTGCTTAAGTCATATCTCGGCAAGTAAGCACCCGATTTCAAAACGGTTTGCAGATTACAAATCTGTACCAACATACCTTTGTAATGATACCAAGTTTGACCGCCTAGAATACACTCTTAGCAATATTGCCTCTAAGCACTACCCTAAAACCCTAACCTAACGGTTAGTGCTTAAGTCATATCTCGGCAAGTAAGCACCCGATTTCAAAACGGTTTGCAGATTACAAATCTGTACCAACATACCTTTGTAATGATACCAAGTTTGACCGCCTAGAATACACTCTTAGCAATGTTGCCTCTAAGCACTACCCTAACCCTAACCCTAACCCTAGCGGTTAGTGCTTAAGTCATATCTCGGCAAGTAAGCACCCGATTTCAAAACGGTTTGCAGATTACAAATCTGTACCAACATACCTTTGTAATGATACCAAGTTTGACCGCCTAGAATACACTCTTAGCAATGTTGCCTCTAAGCACTACCCTAACCCTAACCCTAACCCTAGCGGTTAGTGCTTAAGTCATATCTCGGCAAGTAAGCACCCGATTTCAAAACGGTTTGCAGATTACAAATCTGTACCAACATACCTTTGTAATGATACCAAGTTTGACCGCCTAGAATACACTCTTAGCAATGTTGCCTCTAAGCACTACCCTAACCAACCCTAACCCTAGCGGTTAGTGCTTAAGTCATATCTCGGCAAGTAAGCACCCGATTTCAAAACGGTTTGCAGATTACAAATCTGTACCAACATACCTTTGTAATGATACCAAGTTTGACCGCCTAGAATACACTCTTAGCAATGTTGCCTCTAAGCACTACCCTAACCCAAACCCTAACCCTAGCGGTTAGTGCTTAAGTCATATCTCGGCAAGTAACCACCCGATTTCAAAACGGTTTGCAGATTACAAATCTGTACCAACATACCTTTGTAATGATACCAAGTTTGACCGCCTAGAATACACTCTTAGCAATGTTGCCTCTAAGCACTACCCTAACCCTAACCCTAACCCTAACGGTTAGTGCTTAAGTCATATCTCGGCAAGTAAGCACCCGATTTCAAAACGGTTTGCAGATTACAAATCTGTACCAACATACCTTTGTAATGATACCAAGTTTGACCGCCTAGAATACACTCTTAGCAATGTTGCCTCTAAGCACTCTACCCTAACCCTAACCTACCCTAACCCTAGCGGTTAGTGCTTAAGTCATATCTCGCAAGTAAGCACCCGATTTCAAAACGGTTTGCAGATTACAAATCTGTACCACATACCTTTGTAATGATACCAAGTTTGACCGCCTAGAATACACTCTTAGCAATGTTGCCTCTAAGCACTACCCTAACCCTAACCCTAGCGGTTAGTGCTTAAGTCATATCTCGGCAAGTAAGCACCCGATTTCAAAACGGTTGGCAGATTACAAATCTGTACCAACATACCTTTGTAATGATACCAAGTTTGACCGCCTAGAATACACTCTTAGCAATGTTGCCTCTAAGCACTACCCTAGCCTAACCCTAACCCTAACCCTAGCGGTTAGTGCTTAAGTCATATCTCGGCAAGTAAGCACCCGATTTCAAAACGGTTTGCAGATTACAAATCTGTACCAACATACCTTTGTAATGATACCAAGTTTGACCGCCTAGAATACACTCTTAGCAATGTTGCCTCTAAGCACTACCCTAACCCTAACCCTAACCCTAGCGGTTAGTGCTTAAGTCATATCTCGGCAAGTAAGCACCCGATTTCAAAACGGTTTGCAGATTACAAATCTGTACCAACATACCTTTGTAATGATACCAAGTTTGACCGCCTAGAATACACTCTTAGCAATGTTGCCTCTAAGCACTACCCTAACCCTAACCCTAACCCTAGCGGTTAGTGCTTAAGTCATATCTCGGCAAGTAAGCACCCGATTTCAAAACGGTTTGCAGATTACAAATCTGTACCAACATACCTTTGTAATGATACCAAGTTTGACCGCCTAGAATACACTCTTAGCAATGTTGCCTCCAAGCACTACCCTAACCCTAACCCTAGCGGTTAGTGCTTAAGTCATATATCGGCAAGTAAGCACCCGATTTCAAAACGGTTTGCAGATTACAAATCTGTACCAACACCCTTTGTAATGATACCAAGTTTGACCGCCTAGAATACACTCTTAGCAATGTTGCCTCTAAGCACTACCCTAACCCTAACCCTAACCCTAACGGTTAGTGCTTAAGTCATATCTCGGCAAGTAAGCACCCGATTTCAAAACGGTTTGCAGATTACAAATCTGTACAACATACCTTTGTAATGATACCACTTTGACCGCCTAGAATACACTCTTAGCAATGTTGCCTCAAGCACCACCTAGGCCTAACCCTAACCCTAACCCTAACCCTAACCCTACCCTAACCCTAACCCTAACCCTAACCCTAACCTAACCCTAACCCTAGCGGTTAGTGCTTAAGTCATATCTCGGCAAGTAAGCACCCGATTTCAAAACGGTTTGCAGATTACAAATCTGTACCAACATACCTTTGTAATGATACCAAGTTTGACCGCCTAGAATACACTCTTAGCAATGTTGCCTCTAAGCACTACCCTAACCCTAACCCTAGCGGTTAGTGCTTAAGTCATATCTCGGCAAGTAAGCACCCGATTTCAAAACGGTTTGCAGATTACAATCTCTATAAACATACCTTTGTAATGATACCAAGTTTGACCGCCTAGAATACACTCTTAGCAATGTTCCCTCTAAGCACTACCCTAACCCTAACCCTAACCCTAACCCTATCGGTTAGTGCTTAAGTCATATCTCGGCAAGTAAGCACCCGATTTCAAAACGGTTTGCAGATTACAAATCTGTACCAACATACTTTGTAATGATACCAAGTTTGACCGCCTAGAATACACTCTTAGCAATGTTGCCTCTAAGCACTACCCTAACCCTAACCCTAACCCTAGCGGTTAGTGCTTAAGTCATATCTCGGCAAGTAAGCACCCGATTTCAAAACGGTTTGCAGATTACAAATCTGTACCAACATACCTTTGTAATGATACCAAGTTTGACCGCCTAGAATACACTCTTAGCAATGTTGCCTCTAAGCACTACCCTAACCCTAACCCTAACCCTAGCGGTTAGTGCTTAAGTCATATCTCGGCAAGTAAGCACCCGATTTCAAACGGTTTGCAGATTACAAATCTGTACCAACATACCTTTGTAATGATACCAAGTTTGACCGCCTAGAATACACTCTTAGCAATGTTGCCTCTAAGCACTACCCTAACCCTAACCCTAGCGGTTAGTGCTTAAGTCATATCTCGCAAGTAAGCACCGATTTCAAAACGGTTTGCAGATTACAAATCTGTACCAACATACCTTTGTAATGATACCAAGTTTGACCGCCTAGAATACACTCTTAGCAATGTTGCCTCTAAGCACTACCCTAACCCTAACCCTAACCCTAGCGGTTAGTGCTTAAGTCATATCTCGGCAAGTAAGCACCCGATTTCAAAACGGTTTGCAGATTACAAATCTGTACCAACATACCTTTGTAATGATACCAAGTTTGACCGCCAAGAATACACTCTTAGCAATGTTGCCTCCAAGCACTACCCTAACCCTAACCCTAGCGGTTAGTGCTTAAGTCATATCTCGGCAAGTAAGCACCCGATTTCAAAACGGTTTGCAGATTACAAATCTCTACCAACATACCTTTGTAATGATACCAAGTTTGACCGCCTAGAATACACTCTTAGCAATGTTGCCTCTAAGCACTACCCTAACCCTAACCCTAACCCTAGCGGTTATTGCTTAAGTCATATCTCGGCAAGTAAGCACCCGATTTCAAAACGGTTTGCAGATTAAAATCTGTACCAACATACCTTTGTAATGATACCAAGTTTGACCGCCTAGAATACACTCTTAGCAATGTTGCATCTAAGCACTCTAAGCCTAACCCTAACCCTACCCTACCCTAACCCTAACCCTAACCTAACCCTAACCCTAACCCTAGCGGTTAGTGCTTAAGTCATATCTCGGCAAGTAAGCACCCGATTTCAAAACGGTTTGCAGATTACAAATCTGTACCAACATACCTTTGTAATGATACCAAGTTTGACCGCCTAGAATACACTCTTAGCAATGTTGCCTCTAAGCACTACCCTAACCCTAACCCTAACCCTAGCGGTTAGTGCTTAAGTCATATCTCGGCAAGTAAGCACCCGATTTCAAAACGGTTTGCAGATTACAAATCTGTACCAACATACCTTTGTAATGATACCAAGTTTGACCGCCTAGAATACACTCTTAGCAATGTTGCCTCTAAGCACTACCCTAACCCTAACCCTAACCCTAGCGGTTAGTGCTTAAGTCATATCTCGGCAAGTAAGCACCCGATTTCAAAACGGTTTGCAGATAACAAATCCCTACCAACATACCTTTGTAATGATACCAAGTTTGACCGCCTAGAATACACTCTTAGCAATGTTGCCTCTAAGCACTACCCTAACCCTAACCCAACCCTAACCCTAGCGGTTAGTGCTTAAGTCATATCTCGGCAAGTAAGCACCCGATTTCAAAACGGTTTGCAGATTACAAATCTGTACCAACATACCTTTGTAATGATACCAAGTTTGACCGCCTAGAATACACTCTTAGCAATGTTGCCTCTAAGCACCACTCTAGGCCTAACCCTACCCTAACCCTAACCTTACCCTACCCTAACCCTAACCCTACCCTAACCTAACCCTAGCGGTTAGTGCTTAAGTCATATCTCGCCAAGCAAGCACCCGATTTCAAAACGGTTTGCAGATTACAAATCTGTACCAACATACCTTTGTAATGATACCAATTGACCGCCTAGAATACACTCTTAGTAATGTTGCCTCTAAGCACTACCCTAACCCTAACCCTAGCGGTTAGTGCTTAAGTCATATCTCGGCAAGTAAGCACCCGATTTCAAAACGGTTTGCAGATTACAAATCTCTACCAACATACCTTTGTAATGATACCAAGTTTGACCGCCTAGAATACACTCTTAGCAATGTTCCTCTAAGCACTACCTAACCCTAACCCTAACCCTAACCCTAGCGGTTAGCGCTTAAGTCATATCTCGGCGAGTAAGCACCCGATTTCAAAACGGTTTGCAGATTACAAATCTGTACCAACATACCTTTGTAATGATACCAACTTTGACCGCCTAGAATACACTCTTAGCAATGTTGCCTCTAAGCACTACCCTAACCCTAACCCTAACCCTAGCGGTTAGTGCTTAAGTCATATCTCGGGCAAGTACCACCCGATTTCAAAACGGTTTGCAGATTACAAATCTGTACCAACATACCTTTGTAATGATACCAAGTTTGACCGCCTAGAATACACTCTTAGCAATGTTGCCTCTAAGCACTACCCTAACCCTAACCCTAAATCTAACGGTTAGTGCTTAACCATATCTCGGCAAGTAAGCACCCGATTTCAAAACGGTTTGCAGATTACAAATCTGTACCAACATACCTTTGTAATGATACCAAGTGACCGCCTAGAATACACTCTTAGCAATGTTGCCTCTAAGCACCACTCTACCTAACCCTAACCCTAACCCTAACCCTAACCCTAGCGGTTAGTGCTTAAGTCATATCTCGCCAAGCAAGGACCCGATTTCAAAACGGTTTGCAGATTACAAATCTGTACCAACATACCTCTGTAATGATACCAAGTTTGACCGCCTAAATACACTCTTAGCAATGTTGCCTCTAAGCACTACCCTTACCCTAACCCTAGCGGTTAGGCTTAAGTCATATCTCGGCAAGTAAGCACCCAATTTCAAAACGGTTTGCAGATTACAAATCTGTACCAACATACCTTTGTAATGATACCAAGTTTGACCGCCTAGAATACACTCTTAGCAATGTTGCCTCTAAGCACTACCCTAGGCCTAACCCTAACCCTAACCCTATCGGTTAGCGCTTAAGTCATATTTCGGCGAGTATGCACCTGATTTCAAAACGGTTCGCAGATTACAAATCTGTACCAACACACCTTTGTAATGATACCAAGTTTGACCGCCTAGAATACACTCTTAGCAATGTTGCCTCTAAGCACTACCCTAACCCTAACCCTAAATCTAGCGGTTAGTGCTTAAGTCATATCTTGGCAAGTAAGCACCCGATTTCAAAACGGTTTGCAGATTACAAATCTCGTACCAACATACCTTTAATGATACCAAGTTTGACCACCTAGAATACACTCTTAGCAATGTTGCCTCTAAGCACTACCCCAACCCTAACCCTATCCCTAGCGGTTAGTGCTTAAGTCATTCTCGGCAAGTAAGCACCCGATTTCAAAACGGTTTGCAGATTACAAATCTGTACCAACAAACCTTTGTAATGATACCAAGTTTGACCGCCTAGAATATACTCTTAGCAATGTTGCCTCTAAGCACTACCCTAACCCTAACCCTAGCGGTTAGTGCTTAAGTCATATCTCGGCAAGTAAGACCCGATTTCAAAACGGTTTGCAGATTACAAATCTGTACCAACATACCTTTGTAATGATACCAAGTTTGACCGCCTAGAATACACTCTAGCAATGTTGCCTCTAAGCACTACCCTAACCCTAACCCAACCCTAGCGGTTATTGCTTAAGTCATATCTCGGCAAATAAGCACCCGATTTCAAAACGGTTTGCAGATTACAAATCTGTACCAACATACCTTTGTAATGATACCAAGTTTGACCGCCTAGAATACACTCTTAGCAATGTTGCCTCTAAGCACCCTAAGCCCTAACCCTAACCCTACTAACCCTAACCCCAACCCTAACCCTAACCCTAACCCTAACCTAACCCTAGCGGTTAGTGCTTAAGTCATATATCGGCAAGTATGCACCGATTTCAAAACGGTTTGCAGATTACAAATCTGTACCAACATACCTTTGTAATGATACCAAGTTTGACCGCCTAGAATACACTCTTAGCAATGTTGCCTCTAAGCACTACCCTATCCCTAACCCGAACCCTAGCGGTTAGTGCTTAAGTCATATCTCGGCAAGTAAGCACCCGATTTCAAAACGGTTTCAGATTACAAATCTGTACCAACATACCTTTGTAATGATACCAAGTTTGACCGCCTAGAACACACTCTTAGCAATGTTGCCTCTAAGCACTACCCTAACCCTAACCCTAACCCTAGCGGTTAGTGCTTAAGTCATATCTCGGCAAGTAAGCACCCGATTTCAAAACGGTTTGCAGATAACAAATCTGTACCAACATACCTTTGTAATGATACCAAGTTTGACCGCCTAGAATACACTCTTAGCATTGTTACCTCTAAGCACTACCCTAACCCTACCCTACCCTAACCCTAGCGGTTAGTGCTTAAGTCATATCTCGGCAAGTAACCACCCGATTTCAAAACGGTTTGCAGATTACAAATCTGTACCAACATACCTTTGTAATGATACCAAGTTTGACCGCCTAGAATACACTCTTAGCAATGTTGCCTCTAAGCACCACTCTAGGCCTAACCCTAACCCTACCCTAACCCTAACCCTACCCTAACCCTACCCCTAACCTAACCCTAGCGGTTAGTGCTTAAGTCATATCTCGCCAAGTAAGGACCCGATTTCAAAACGGTTTGCAGATTACAAATCTGTACCGACATACCTTTGTAATGATACCAACATTGACCGCCTAGAATACACTCTTAGCAATGTTGCCTCTAAGCACTACCCTAACCCTAACCCTAGCGGTTAGTGCTTAAGTCATATCTCGGCAAGTAAGCACCCAATTTCAAAACGGTTTGCAGATTACAAATCTCTATAAACATACCTTTGTAATGATACCAAGTTTGACCGCCTAGAATACACTCTTAGCAATGTTCCCTCTAAGCACTACCCTAACCCTAACCCTAACCCTAACCCTATCGGTTAGCGCTTAAGTCATATCTTGGCGAGTATGCACCTGATTTCAAAACGGTTTGCAGATTACAAATCTGTACCAACACACCTTTGTAATGATACCAAGTTTGACCGCCTAGAATACACTCTTAGCAATGTTGCCTCTAAGCACTACCCTAACCCTAACCTAACCCTAGCGGTTAGTGCTTAAGTCATATCTCGGCAGTAAGCACCCGATTTCAAAACGGTTTGCAGATAACAAATCTGTACCAACATACCTTTGTAATGATACCAAGTTTGACCGCCTAGAATACACTCTTAAAATGTTGTCCTCTAAGCACTACCCCTAAGCCGAACCCTAACCCTAGCGGTTAGTCATTAAGTCATATTTCGGCAAGTAAGCACCCGATTTCAAAACGGTTTGCAGATAACAAATCCCTACCAACATACCTTTGTAATGATGCCAAGTTTGACCGCCTAGAATACACTCTTAGCAATGTTACCTCTAAGCACTACCCTAACCCAAACCCTAACCCTAGCGGTTAGTGCTTAAGTCATATCTTGGCAAGTAACCACCCGATTTCAAAACGGTTTGCAGATTACAAATCTGTACCAACATACCTTTGTAATGATACCAAGTTTGACCGCCTAGAATACACTCTTAGCAATGTTGCCTCTACGCACTACCCTAACCCTAACCCTAAATCTAACGGTTAGAGCTTAAGCCATATCTTGGCAAGTAACCACCCGATTTCAAAACGGTTTGCAGATTAGAAATCTGTACCAACATACCTTTGTAATGATACCAACTGTGACCGCCTAGAATACACTCTTAGCAATGTTGCCTCTAAGCACCACTCTAGGCCTAACCCTAACCCTAACCCTAACCCTAGCGGTTAGTGCTTAAGTCATATCTCGCCAAGCAAGGACCCGATTTCAAAACGGTTTGCAGATTACAAATCTGTACCGACATACCTCTGTAATGATACCAAGTTTGACCGCCTAGAATACACTCTTAGCAATGTTGCCTCTAAGCACTACCCTAACCCTAACCCTAGCGGTTAGGGCTTAAGTCATATCTCGGCAAGTAAGCACTCAATTTCAAAACGGTTGGCAGATTACAAATCTGTACCAACATACCTTTGTAATGATACCAAGTTTGACCGCCTAGAATACACTCTTAGCAATGTTGCCTCTAAGCACTACCCTAACCCTAACCCTAACCTAACGTTAGTGCTTAAGTCATATCTTGGCAAGTAAGCACCCGATTTCAAAACGGTTTGCAGATTACAAATCTCGACCAACATACCTTTGTAATGATGCCAAGTTTGACCGCCTAGAATACACTCTTAGCAATGTTGCCTCTAAGCACTACCCTAACCCTAACTGTATCCCTAGCGGTTAGTGCTTAAGTCATTTCTCGGCAAGTAAGCACCCGATTTCAAAACGGTTTGCAGATTACAAATCTGTACCAACAAACCTTTGTAATGATACCAAGTTTGACAGCCTAGAATATACTCTTAGCAATGTTGCCTCCAAGCACTACCCTAACCCTAACCCTAGCGGTTAGTGCTTAAGTCATATATCAGCAAGCAAGGACCCGATTTCAAAACGGTTTGCAGATTACAAATCTGTACCAACACACCTTTGTAATGATACCAAGTTTGATCGCCTAGAATACACTCTTAGCAATGTTGCCTATAAGCACTACCCTAACCCTAACCCTAAATCTAACGGTTAGTGCTTAAGTCATATCTCGGCAAGTAAGCACCCGTTCAAAACGGTTTGCAGATTACAAATCTCTACCAACATACCTTTGTAATGATACAAGTTTGACCGCCTAGAATACACTCTTAGCAATGTTGCCTCCAAGCACTACCCTAACCCTAACCCTAGCGATTAGTGCTTAAGTCATATCTCGGCAAGTAAGCACCAGATTTCAAAACGGTTTGCAGATTACAAATCTCTACCAACATACCTTTGTATTGATACCAAGTTTGACCGCCTAGAATACACTCCTAGCAATGTTGCCTCTAACACTACCCTAACCCTAACCCGAACCCTAGCGGTTATTGCTTAAGTCATATCTCGGCAAGTAAGCACCCGATTTCAAACGGTTTGCAGATTAAAATCTGTACACAATACCTTTGTAATGATACCAAGTTTGACCGCCTAGAATACACTCTTAGCAATGTTGCCTCTAAGCACTACCCTAACCCTAACCCTAACCCTAACCCTGGCGGTTAGTGCTTAAGTCATATCTCGGCAAGTAAGCGCCCGATTTCAAAACGGTTTGCAGATAACAAATCCCTACCAACATACCTTTGTAATGATGCCAAGTTTGACCGCCTAGAATACACTCTTAGCAATGTTGCCACTAAGCACTACCCTAACCCTAACCCTAACCCTAGTAATAGTGCTTAAGTCATATCTCGGCAAGTAAGCACCCAATTTCAAAACGGTTTGCAGATTACAAATCTGTACCAACATACCTTTGTAATGATACCAAGTTTGACCGCCTAGAATACACTCTTAGCAATGTTGCCTCTAAGCACTACCCTAACCCTAACCCTAACCCTAGCGGTTAGTGCTTAAGTCATATCTTGGCAAGTAAGCACCCGACTTCAAAACGGTTTGCAGATTACAAATCTGTACCAACATACCTTTGTAATGATACCAACTTTGACCGCCTAGAATACACTCTTAGCAATGTTGCCTCTAAGCACTCCCTAACCCTAACCCTAACCCTAACCCTAGCGGTTACTGCTTAAGTCATATCTCGGCAAGTAAGCACCCGATTTCAAAACGGTTTGCAGATTACAAATCTGTACCAACATACCTTTGTAATGATACCAAGTTTGACCGCCTAGAATACACTCTTAGCAATGTTGTCTCTAAGCACTACCCTACCCTAACCCTAACCTAACCCTAGCGGTTAGTGCTTAAGTCATATTTCGGCAAGTAAGCGCCCGATTTCAAAACGGTTTGCAGATTACAAATCCCTACCAGATACCTTTGTAATGATACCAAGTTTGACCGCCTAGAATACACTCTTAGCAATGTTCCTCTAAGCACTACCCTAACCCTAACCCTAACCCTAACCTTAGCTATTAGTGCTTAAGTCATATCTCGGCAAGTAACCACCCGATTTCAAAACGGTTTGCAGATTACAAATCTCTACCAACATACCTTTGTAATGATACCAAGTTTGACAGCCTAGAATACACTCTTAGCAATGTTGCCTCTAAGCACTACCCTAACCCTAACCCTAACCTAACGGTTAGAGCTTAAGTCATATCTTGGCAAGTAAGCACCCGATTTCAAAACGGTTTGCAGATTACAAATCTGTACCAACATACCTTTGTAATGATACCAAGTTTGACCGCCTAGAATACACTCTTAGCAATGTTGCCTCTAAGCACTCTAGCCTAACCCTACCCTAACCCTAACCCTAACCCTAACCCTAACCCTAACCTAGCGGTTAGTGCTTAAGTCATATCTCGCCAAGCAAGGACCCGATTTCAAAACGGTTTGCAGATTACAAATCTGTACCGACATACCTTTGTAATGATACCAACATTGACCGCCTAGAATACACTCTTAGCAATGTTGCCTCTAAGCACTACCCTAACCCTAACCCTAGCGGTTAGTGGCTTAAGTCATATCTCGGCAAGTAAGCACTCAATTTCAAAACGGTTTGCAGATTACAAATCTCTATAACATACCTTTGTAATGATACCAAGTTTGACCGCCTAGAATACACTCTTAGCAATGTTCCCTCTAAGCACTACCCTAACCCTAACCCTAACCCTAACCCTACCCTATCGGTTAGCGCTTAAGTCATATCTTGGCGAGTAAGCCCTGATTTCAAAACGGTTTGCAGATTACAAATCTGTACCAACACACCTTTGTAATGATACCAAGTTTGACCGCCTAGAATACACTCTTAGCAATGTTGCCTCTAAGCACTACCCTAACCCTAACCCTAAATCTAACGGTTAGTGCTTAAGTCATATCTTGGCAAGTAAGCACCCGATTTCAAAACGGTTTGCAGATTACAAATCTCGACCAACATACCTTTATAATGATGCCAAGTTTGACCACCTAGAATACACTCTTAGCAATGTTGCCTCTAAGCACTACCCCAACCCTAACTGTATCCCTAGCGGTTAGTGCTTAAGTCATTCTCGGCAAGTAAGCACCCGATTTCAAAACGGTTTGCAGATTACAACTCTGTACCAACATACCTTTGTAATGATACCAAGTTTGACAGCCTAGAATATACTCTTAGCAATGTTGCCCCAAGCACTACCCTAACCCTAGCCCTAGCGGTTAGTGCTTAAGTCATATATCAGCAAGCAAGGACCCGATTTCAAAACGGTTTGCAGATTACAAATCTGTACCAACACACCTTTGTAATGATACCAAGTTTGATCGCCTAGAATACACTCTTAGCAATGTTGCCTCTAAGCACTACCCTAACCCTAACCCTAACCCTAACGGTTAGTGCTTAAGTCATATCTTGGCAAGTAAGCACCCGAGTTCAAAACGGTTTGCAGATTACAAATCTCTACCGACATACCTTTGTAATGACACCAAGTTTGACCGCCAGAATACACTCTTAGCAATGTTGCCTCCAAGCACTACCCTAACCCTAACCCTAGCGATTAGTGCTTAAGTCATATCTTGGCAAGTAAGCACCAGATTTCAAACCGTTTGCAGATTACAAATCTCTACCAACATACCTTTGTATTGATACCAAGTTTGACCGCCTAGAATACACTCCTAGCAATGTTGCCTCTAAACACTACCCTAACCCTAACCCGAACCCTAGCGGTTATTGCTTAAGTCATATCTCGGCAAATAAGCACCCGATTTTAAAACGGTTTGCAGATTAAAAATCTGTACCAACATACCTTTGTAATGATACCAAGTTTGACCGCCTAGAATACACTCTTAGCAATGTTGCATCTAAGCTAAGCACCACTCTAGCCCTAACCCTAACCCTAACCCCTAACCCTAACCCTAACCCTACCCTAACCCTAACCCTAACCCTAACCTACCCCTAACCCTAACCCTAGCGGTTAGTGCTTAAGTCATATATCGGCAAGTATGCACCTGATTTCAAAACGGTTTGCAGATTACAAATCTGTACCAACATACCTTTGTAATGATACCAAGTTTGACCGCCTAGAATACACTCTTAGCAATGTTGCCTCTAAGCACTACCCTAACCCGAACCCGAATCCTAGCGGTTAGTGCTTAAGTCATATCTTGGCAAGTAAGCACCCGATTTCAAAACGGTTTCAGATTATAAATCTGTACCAACATACCTTTGTAATGATACCAAGTTTGACCGCCTAGAATACACTCTTAGCAATGTTGCCTCTAAGCACTACCCTAACCCTAACCCTAACCCTAGCGGTTAGTGCTTAAGTCATATCTCGGCAAGTAAGCGCCCGATTTCAAAACGGTTTGCAGATAACAAATCCCTACCAAGATACCTTTGTAATGATGCCAAGTTTGACCGCCTAGAATACACTCTTAGCATTGTTACCTCTAAGCACTACCCTAACCCTAACCCTAACCCTAACCCTAGCGGTTAGTGCTTAAGTCATATCTCGGCAAGTAACCACCAGATTTCAAAACGGTTTGCAGATTACAAATCTGTACCAACATACCTTTGTAATGATACCAAGTTTGACCGCCTAGAATACACTCTTAGCAATGTTGCCTCTAAGCACCACTCTAGGCCTAACCCTAACCCTAACCCTAACCCTAACCCTAACCCTAACCCTAGCGGTTAGTGCTTAAGTCATATCTCGCCAAGCAAGGACCCGATTTCAAAACGGTTTGCAGATTACAAATCTGTACCCATACCTTTGTAATGATACCACATTGACCGCCTAGAATACACTCTTAGTAATGTTGCCTCTAAGCACTACCCTAACCCTAACCCTAGCGGTTAGGGCTTAAGTCATATCTCGGCAAGTAAGCACTCAATTTTAAAACGGTTTGCAGATTACAAATCTCTATAAACATACCTTTGTAATGATACCAAGTTTGACCGCCTAGAATACAGTCTTAGTAATGTTCCCTATAAGCACTACCCTAACCCTAACCCTAACCCTAACCCTAACCCTATCGGTTAGCGCTTAAGTCATATCTTGGCGAGTATGCACCTGATTTCAAAACGGTTTGCAGATTACAAATCTGTACCAACACACCTTTGTAATGATACCAAGTTTGATCGCCTAGAATACACTCTTAGCAATGTTGCCTCTAAGCACTACCCTAACCCTAACCCTAAATCTAACGGTTAGTGCTTAAGTCATATCTTGGCAAGTAAGCACCCGAGTTCAAAACGGTTTGCAGATTACAAATCTCTACCGACATACCTTTGTAATGACACCAAGTTTGACCGCCAAGAATACACTCTTAGCAATGTTGCCTCCAAGCACTACCCTAACCCTAACCCTAGCGATTAGTGCTTAAGTCATATCTTGGCAAGTAAGCACCAGATTTCAAAACGGTTTGCAGATTACAAATCTCTACCAACATACCTTTGTATTGATACCAAGTTTGACCGCCTAGAATACACTCCTAGCAATGTTGCCTCTAAACACTACCCTAACCCTAACCCGAACCCTAGCGGTTATTGCTTAAGTCATATCTCGGCAAATAAGCACCCGATTTTAAAACGGTTTGCAGATTAAAAATCTGTACCAACATACCTTTGTAATGATACCAAGTTTGACCGCCTAGAATACACTCTTAGCAATGTTGCCTCTAAGCACCACTCTAGCCCTAACCCTAACCCTAACCCTAACCCTAACCCTAACCCTAACCCTAACCCTAACCCTAGCGGTTAGTGCTTAAGTCATATATCGGCAAGTATGCACCTGATTTCAAAACGGTTTGCAGATTACAAATCTGTACCAACATACCTTTGTAATGATACCAAGTTTGACCGCCTAGAATACACTCTTAGCAATGTTGCCTCTAAGCACTACCCTAACCCTAACCCGAACCCTAGCGGTTAGTGCTTAAGTCATATCTTGGCAAGTAAGCACCCGATTTCAAAACGGTTTCAGATTATAAATCTGTACCAACATACCTTTGTAATGATACCAAGTTTGATTGCCTAGAATAGACTCTTAGCAATGTTGCCTCTAAGCACTGCACCGATAACAGTAACCCAAAATGTCGATTATTTAAAAAGTGTGCTAAATAGGCAAACTATGGTATCATTGGAAAGGTCTCTTAGTGGGGAGTTGAACACTGCAATCCGTTTTCGGATATCTCTTGTTGTTGCCGAGTTATTCCCGTTTAAAGCTAAGTCCCCGTAACCGCGACCCAAAATGTGGATTCTTGAGAAGTGTCCGAAATAGGCAAACTATGGTATCATTGGTAATGTCTCTTGGTGGGGAGTTGAACGCTGCAATCCGTTTTTTGATAGCTCTTGTTATTGGCGAGTCATTCGTGTTTAAAGTTAACCACATCTAACCTCAAACTTAAAATGTTGATTTTTAAAAAGTGTCAGAAATCGCCAAACTATGGTATCATTGGAATGGTCTCTTGGTGGGGAGTTGAACACTGCAATCCGTTTTCGGATATCTCTTGTTGTTGCCGAGTTATCCCGTTATTAGCTAAGTCCCCGTAACCGCGACCGAAAATGTGGATTTTTGAAAAGTGTCCGAAATAGGCAAACTATGGTATCATTGGAAGGTCTCTTGGTGGGGAGTTGAACACTGCAATCCGTTTTCGGATATCTCTTGTTGTTGCCGAGTTATTCCCGTTTAAAGCTAAGTCCCCGTAACCGCGACCCAAAATGTGGATTCTTGAAAAGTGTCCGAAATAGGCAAACTATGGTATCACTGAAAGGTCTCTTGGTGGGGAGTTGAACGCTGCAATCCGTTTTTGATAGCTCTTGTTGTTGGCGAGTCATTGGCGTTTGAAAGTTAACCACATCTAACCTCAACTTAAAATGTTGATTTTTAAAAGTGTCAAAATCGCCAAACTATGGTATCATTGGAAAGGTCTCTCGGTGGGGAGTTGAACGCTGCAATCCGTTTTTTGATAGCTCTTGTTGATGTCGAGTTATTCCCGTTATTAGCTAAGTCCCCGTAACCGCGACCGAAAATGTGGATTTTGAAAAGTGTCCGAAATAGGCAAACTATGTATCATTGGAAAGGTGTCTTGGTGGGGAGTTGAACACTGCATCCGTTTTCGGATATCTCTTGTGTTGCCGAGTTATTCCCGTTTAAAGCTAAGTCCCCGTACCGCGATCCAAAATGTGGATTCTTGAAAAGTGTCCGAAATAGGCAAACTATGGTATCACTGGAAAGGTCTCTTGGTGGGGAGTTGAACGCTGCAATCCGTTTTTGATAGCTCTTGTTGTTGGCGAGTCATTCGCGTTTAAAGTTAACCACATCTAACCTCAACTTAAAATGTTGAATTTTAAAAGTGTCAGAAATCGCCAACTATGGTATCATTGGAAAGGTTCTTCTTGGTGTGGTTTGAACGCTGCAATCCGTTTTTTGATAGCTCTTGTTATTGCGAGTCATTCGCGTTTAAAGTTAACCACATCTAACCTCAACTTAAAATGTTGATTTTTAAAAAGTGTCAGAAATCGCCAAACTATGTATCATTGGAAGGTCTCTTAGTGGGGTTGAACGCTGCAATCCGTTTTTTTTGATAGCTCTTGTTATTGGCGAGTCCATTCGCGTTTAAGTTAACCACATCTAACCTCAACTTAAAATGTTGTTTTTAAAAAGTGTCAGAATCGCCAAACTATGTTATCATTGAAAGGTCTCTTGGTGGGGAGTTGAACGCTGCAATCTGTTTTTTTTGATAAGCTCTTGTTATTGGCGAGTCATTCTGCGTTTAAAGTTAAACCACATCTAACCTCAACTTAAAATGTTGATTTTTAAAAAGTGGATAGAATTCGCAAACTATGGTATCATTGGAAAGGTCTCTTGGTGGGGAGTTAAACCTGCAATCCGTTTTTTGATAGCTCTTGTTATTGGCGAGTCATTCGCGTTTAAAGTTAACCACATCTAACTTCAACTTAAAAATGTGATTTTTAAAAAGTGTCAGAAATCGCCAACTATGGTATCATTGGAAAGTCTCTCGGTGGGGAGTTGAAACGCTGCAATCCAGTTTTCTGATATCTCTTGTTGTGCCGATTTTATTTCCGTTTTAAGCTAAGTCCCACCCGTAACCGCGACCGAAAATGTGGATTTTTGAAAAGTGTCCGAAATAGGCAACCTCTTGATCATTGGAAAGGTCTCTTGGTGGGAGTTGAACACTGCAATCCGTTTTTGGATAGCTCTGTTGTTGTCGAGTTATTCCCGTTATTAGCTAAGTCCCCGTAACCGCGACCGAAAATGTGGATTTGAAAAGTGTCCGAAATAGGCAAACTATGGTTTCCATTGGAAAGGTCTATTGGTGGGGAGTTGAACACTGCAATCCGTTTTCGGATATCTCTTGTTATTGCCGAGTTATTTCCGTTATTAGCTAAGTCCCCGTAACCGCGACCCAAAATGTTGATTTCTTGAAAAGTGTCCGAAATAGGCAAACTATGGTATCATTGGAAAGGTCTCTTGGTGGGGAGTTTGAACGCTGCAATCCGTTTTTTGATAGCTCTTGTTATTGGCGAGTCATTCGCGTTTAAGTTAACCACATCTAACCTCAACTTAAAATGTTGATTTTTAAAAGTGTCAGAAATCGCCAAACTATTGGTATCATTGGAAGGTCTCTTGGTGGGGAGTTGAACGCTGCAATCCGTTTTTTGCATAGTCTTTTTATTGGCGAGTCATTCGCGTTTAAAGTTACCACATCTAACCTCAACTTAAAATGTTGATTTTTTAAAAAGGTCAGAAATCGCCAAACATGTTTCATGAAAAAGGTCTCTTGGTGGGTTTGAACGCTGCAATCTGTTTTTTGATAGCTTCTGTTTTGGCGAGGTCATCGCGTTTAAAGTTAAACACTCTCACCTCAACCTTTAAAATGTTGATTTTAAAAAGTGGATAGAATTTCGCAAAACTATGGTATCATGTGGAAGGTCTCTGGTGGGGAGTT